>CM041516.1:52288327-52888327 GCA_023091065.1 Dianthus caryophyllus | reverse complement strand
CCCGTCTGCTGTCTCAGCTTCACGAGGCTGGTATCAAGCCTGACGCTTATGTTTACAACACCATCATGAAAGGGTTCTGCAGTATCTCCAATGGTATGGAGGTTGTCCGCGTCTTTAATAGCATGAAGGAGCAAGGCGTTCAACCTGACCTCTTCACGTTTAACACCCTCATTTTCGGTCTCTCTAAATGCGGCCGCGTGAGGGAGGCCACAACTTATCTTCGACTCATGAAGGAGGCGGGTCATTCCCCAGACACAGTCACGTACACATCCCTGATTAACGGAATGTGTCGTGAAGGCCATATTGATACTGCTTTAACGTTGATTAAAACTATGGAGTCCAAGGGTTGCACTCCCAACGCTTGCACTTACAATACTTTGCTTTATGGCTTGTGTAAAGCGAGGTTGTTGGACACAGCGTTGCAAACTTATGATGTCATCAAAGCTAAGGGTTTCAAACTCGAGAACTCCTCTTATGCTACTTTCCTTAGGACACTTTGCAAAGAAGGCAGGGTTTCTGATGCTTATGAAGTTTTCGATTACGCTCTCCACACTAACAGTTTTCCTCAAGTTACTGCCTACACTACTTTGGAGTCTACCCTCAAATGGGCCAAGAAAGGTAATATGTAAACAGAATTTTAATTGCAATTGACTCCTTCGTGTTATTTGAAACGTGGTTTACTGCTTAGTAGATTACTTAATATTCATTCACCTTTGGGCACATGTATCTCGATTAGTCGATTTTAATAGGTAAAACTGCATTTCTTATCTGCTTCTACATGCTTAATTACTGCTTAGTCGATTGATTAATATTCACCTTTTTCTAATATTGTACGGAGTATTATTTATGTGCTTATGCTCTTTTCATATATGGTGCAAGTTCTAGTTTGCTTGCTGGATGTAGGTGTCAATTATCGGGCAATTTTGTTTGTTTTGTCTCAAAATCAAACATTGTGATAGGCTTACGAGGTTTTGTTTAAAAGTGCTTGTTAAAAGTTTCTTTGGTTTCCTTTACACTAAATTTAAAACGTGGTAGACGGCTTTTGGTATCATTGTGTGATGGTGATATAACTCGTTTAGTATAGGCGAAGATGTTCGATTTAGTGTGGTTTGGAAGCTTGAGGTGACATGTTTAACGAAGAAATATGAAGAAACCGAGTCACTCACCTAAGTGGGTTTTGGATGTTTTTAATGTTGTGTTTATGTAGTTCGTATGACAGGAAGATAAGAACAAGTTTCGGGAGCCAAAGACATGTAAGGTCGAAAGATCAAGGCAAGAAGTGAAAAATTCTTCAAGTAGTTGCATTCAACTAGATTTGGTCGAATGTAACTGAAGAAGAAACAGATTCTTTTTCCAGCATTGACACTCGACCGACATTCGACAGTCTTACTACATCAGAATTGTGCTGCAACGAATTTCCTTAAATTATTTTACTTTGTTTTCACTTAGAATTTTTATTATCATTAGTTTTCGGAAAGAAAAAATTACTTATTAGTATTTATTTTTTTATTGTCGTACATCACACTTTCTGGGAGAACTTTATTTTGGGAGAATGATTTTGTAATCGTGTGTAGAGGAAAAATAAATCCTTCACATTTTGTCGATATCACTTATATAGAACTTTTGTGTTTATTCTTAATCATGTCTATACGTTATAAAGTAACGGTGTGGCGCTTAATGGTCTCAAATTGACTTTTATAAATCTTAGTCTTCACTTGCAAAAAATTACAGAGTAAATTTTTTCTAGAATATATTGAACGTACTAATATTATTAAGAAAATGACTTTTAAGGTGTAATGTTTTTAGCTGTAATTATCAGTGATAACGTAACATAACATGTGATACATGAAACGAGAAAAATCGGACATGGAATTCTTAAAAATGCCATCAATGTGTACATACCGTTGATTTGGCGAACTTCCTCCAGAATATACTGAACGTTTTTACAGTTATTAAGCTCGGCTGAATAAAACTCTATACGTTGGCCTCTGTTATATATACAACCAGATGACGAGACAGGACGAGAATATCCGACAAATGAACTAGACACAGAAAACTGGCCTCAGAGAACTGGAATTATACTGTGAAATGAATTTTTCTTATTCAAGCAAAAATAAAAATAAAAATACTACTCCGTACATACTAGCAACATCAATTGTCTACCAATAGCCCTCCTACCGATCTAACCAAGTCGAAAATCAATAACATTTGAAAACAAAAGCCAGTCCTTCGATGGAATAAATATTAATCCAAGGGCTGTGAACGCCCCATCTTCAGGCTGCGGAAATGTCAACTCTGCTCTCGTAATAATTCTCTTCCATTAGCTTAACTGTGTAGCACAACAGAAACAATGTGAATTTAAGACCAAGTTTAAGCATGTAGACTGTAGCGCAAACGGACTCATTTATCGAAAATAGGTACTAACATAGAACATGGAAGATAACGCCGACTCAGTGATTACAACGACAATGGTAAATGACGCAGACTGAACACAGAGAACATAGTAGTACGCGGAAACGCTATGCTGACGTTGGTGAGAATGAGAAGCAAGCTATCATAAATCTTGAAGGCATTCTATGAAGTTCAAACCGACAGATGAAAATCAAAATTCATAGCGTAGAAAATAAGTAGTTTATTTCAGTAAATCAGGTTCCTCATAAGCCATTACACATTCAAAGTTACCCTCGACCCTTTCAAATATCCTACTCACTTGAACACGATAGAACTGCATAATTGAGTCATACTCGATTACATCCTAGGCATAAAGCTGATGCAATTAAGATTCAATAGCTATTTAAAAACGTTTAGGAAAGCATTTCAAACATTGGAGATAAACACCTAAGGATTTCTACCATATTCACCGAGAAATAAGCTAAAAGAAACCAACATCGATGGAAAGAGAATGAAAACCAAAAGACAATATATATAGGACTATAGAAGTACATCCCTCGAACGCTTTTAGAAACAAAAGACGACATGAGGTCCTCATAGGCGAACATCACAGAGGTGCCCATCGCTTTGGCCACCACGAAAGCTAGAAAAAGAAATTGTCTAATTACTGCAACTGAAGGAAATTTTCCGATCTCTTTAAACGCATCAGATATTGCTAACAATGAAAATTTTAGCCCGGCTTCAGTACTTCTTGCCGGATATTTAATACCGAGAAGGTGAATCACAGAGCTGAGACTTCTGTAGTCAAAATGTGCACTCAAGCAACAGACAACCCGGGAGATAAGGCACTAGGTCCAAGGCAAAGGCATGCACTTCACGGACACGAGGTGTATTATTTTTGAAAACAATACCCTCTTTCTACTACGTTGTTTGGATGGCTGAAATGTGAAAAAGGAATGGAGTTGAACGAATTTGATCTATTCTAGTGTTTGGTTCGGTTATTTAAAATGATTTTAAAGATTTGATGGACATTAACTCCATCTTAAACCCCTAGGAATCCCATACCCCCAAACTTCAACCTGCATTCTCCCTCCATATAACTTCATTTTAAAATGTATGCAATCTAAATCCATTCCCAGCAGTATTTGATAACATTCTAATCAGTTCCGGCCTATTGATCAAAGCACCCCCACATGTCCGACTCATTTTCATGACTAAGATCAACGTAGATGAAATCTATTCTAGTCAGAGACGACACTATCCAATTTTAGTCCTGCAAACGCAGTTTCAGTTGACACGACCGTCTTTTGGAGGACCAAAATCCATAGCAAATGCCAACATTAGATAGTCAAACTCACATTGCCTCAACCTAATTTATTTCGCAATTGGTGTTGTATATATTGCATCAACCTAATTTTCTATGAACCAAAAATCATGACAAATTCCAAGGCGATTTCCATTCTAGCAGCAATACTACTATAAAAATCGTAACTTCAATCCAATAATTTATCCACATAAAACCACGTAGCTACCCACACTTTCCAAATTCCCTTGGCTTTTACATAAACCCAAAATACCTAAGTAGAATAACTAAAGTACAAACACCAACGATATAAACACACAAAGTATCGTCAAGGGCTCCTACAAGAGGGTGGCAAGTACGCGAATTAACTATTTCCAATGTGGAAATTCCGTCAAAACATATCATTAAGTAACAAACCAACATCATAGTTCATACCTAAAACCAAATACAATGTAGCAACAACAACAATTTCAATCTAAAGATTGATACTTTTGGTCAAAAAATCAAATATTTTCGTTCGAAATCACTACCTCGAAACTCTAGCACACAACCACCTAAGCAGCAGTCTCTTTGACCTCCTTATCATTCACCACACCCTCTTTCTCACCCTCACCACTGTTCTCATCAGACCCAAATCCCTCCAAAACCGCCATCAAAGTCGAAGACGGCCCAAAAACCGTCTGCAAAACCGCAGCATTCGCCTCGTCCCTCGACGGCATCCCCTCAATAACCTTCAAATCCAAATGCCCATACAATTCACCACCAACAACCGCCCCCGAAACCTCATTAAACTCCATCTTCCCCTCCTTCACCCTCGCCTTCACCTCAGCCAAAGCGGGCCCCACGAACTTCTCCTCCTTAACAAAAAGCAGCGAATTCATCCCTTTCAAGCACGGCGCAAGCTTCTCCCAGTGGGTCCCACGCATCGCCATGGCCACCAGCGAGTTCTTCACCACGACGATCTTCGCAGCGGAGGTGTCGCCGGAAATCGGCGATTTTAGGGATTTGAATTGGTTCGCTGTGAATCCGTGGCATGGAAATGGCGAAACTAAGTAGGAATTTTCAAGGTGTTTTTTGATTAGTTTGATTGTGCGAAGATTTTGGTGGAGTTTGGGTTTTGGAGAAGGTTTGTAGGGCACCCATCTTGCGAAATTGCGAATTTGAGTGGTGGTGATTTGGGGAATTAGGGTTTTGAGTTTGATTTTGGGGATTATTGTTGACGCCATTGTTTTGTTTTGGGAGCTTTGGTGGTCAACTGAAAATCGACGCTCTATAGTCTCGACTTATTAATTACGAGTAGTTCCTTCTAATGTGTAATCGAGCCGATTTGATATCAAGCTTAGGCGAGCTCGGAAAATTTTTCTCGAACTTGAAATCGGATTGGAATTTACCGAGTTCAAAAATTTAAAGCTCGAAATCGACTCAAATGAAGTCTCGAATTCAACTCCAACTCTTTTTGAGCTTTGTTAAATACGGAGTATGTTTTTTCTATTTTTTTTAAAATCAATTAAGATAAATATTTACATAAAAATTTTATATTGAAAATATTTGTTTAAAAAACCGAGCAACTAATTATCAAATGCAAAGGAAAAAATTGTAGTACCAAAAATTAATGTACTCCGTACATATATAGACTAAATTATAAAGTAAATAAAAACGAGCCCAAATTTGAGCTTCCGATATGAGCTTTACTAAGCTTGGAATTGGCTCGAATTTGGCCTAACTTGGCTTGGGCTCAGGCTCGAGATCAGTTTGACCGAATTCGAGCTGAGTTTTGACCGATTTGATTCCGATAGCTTGTTGAGCCAGCTCTGATCATTTAAACCCTTGTCCCTTCCTTAACTAATTAGTGTCACCCGATTTAATTCATCCTTACGAGTATAATCAATATTATACTCGTATATTTATAAATTTTAATAACGTGTACATATATTATCGTGTTAATATATTTTAATAAGTGTCAGAAAGTTAATGGACTAATTAAAGTTAAATAAATGGAAGGAGTATTTCGTATGTTGGACAATTGTTTGGGTGTGATGAACTGGAAGGGGATGCTCTACTTTCAACCGAGTTTGGGGTGTGGATTTTTTGTACGGAGTATTTAATTCCATGGCTCGATTGGGCCATAACTGCATTAAAAGTTTATCTTTTAAAAATTATACTCTAATTTGCGTGTCCGGCTTCACCCAAACCATCTGTCATTATCTTTTAATTTTTTGTATACAATATAATTTGTATATATATTTGTCAAATTTATATATTTACCAATTACTATATAATAGTGTATTGATAATTACAAAATAGTTCACTACAAAATTCTATATGCATGAAAGAACATAAAATTATTAACATAAGATAATCTCTATAGTAAATAAAATCGATAATGAATTATGAGAATAGAGAATACTCTGAAATCATGTTGAATGAACGGTTATATATATAGCACATTATTATTTCCTAATTGTGCTTTAACATGGACTTATATTTATACTATTCTAAAGTTTATTAATGAAATTATATTATATATGTATTTGGTATTTGAGTAGGAAAATATGTACGAAGTAGGAAGGTTGTAATGATCCATATATCTTATTTTTGGAATTTTAATAATATTAGATTAATTTTATTTTAGAATAACTTACTATAAAATTCTTATATTACATAATCATAAAATAATATATTATCAACCCATGATTATAAACTACTTTTTTTTGTAATTATTTTTCTGAACTTATTTATTAAATTGAACATATTATTTCACTTCTTAAAATTCTTCAATTTTGGTGTCCTAATAAAATATTATTTCACTTCTTAAAATTCTATAAATTACCATATTCGTTTTGCTTGCTTATTTTTTTTAATTTTAAAATATAATTTACTTATTTTTTTTAAATTATTTTTCATAACTTATTTATTAATTAACTTAGACATATTTAAGGTAGCAATATGTATTCTTCAATTTTGATATCCTAATAATATAAGGATTCCAATGGTAGATTTAGTATTATATTTTAAATTGCACATGTTAATTATTTTCTTGTAAAATTCTAGTAGTAATAAAAAACTAAATAATTTTAATATTAATTTTTTTGGGCCAATTATATTGCTAAACCATATTGAAGCGACTCGATAAGTATATGTTATTATACCTTTTTAATTGTCACCCGATATAATATACTATAAACCATATAACTAAAGGAGTATATATTGAAGCATCTTGGATTACCCAAATTCTTATTTAATATGAAATTTCCACAATTATTGTATTTATTTTTTCCATAAGTTAAATTTTAACTGTTCAACTTTATTTTACTCATTGTTTAGTACTTTGTACATAATACATATATTATTCTTTTACCCATGACCTCAATTTTAGTAAAAGTGATTTGAAAATCACAACATATGTCTATGGGATACAGATATGATTTTGATTGATAAAGAAGTATTTAATATTTATTAAAAACTCACACACATATATTTATTAATATCGTCACCTTACATTGATTTACCTTTGAAGGTACCGGGATCGGGGCCTCCTCGATGCCCCGCGCGCGCCCGCCTGAATGAGGGGGCGGAATGCGCCGCGCGAGAAAAATGCAAAGGCACGTAAAAGTGTGCTCGTGTTGCTCGAGTTGCTATGGGGGGATGTCATTACTTAATTTGTTTAAAACCTTTTAAAGAAATGTCTAAAATATTTTAAAAGTTGCTTTCGGAGTCGCCACCAAATTATGAGGGAATTTGGACCTGTTTAACGCGTCTTGTACTCAATGACGCGAATCTTAGAGTTCAAGGTGCGTCGATACCTATCCGTCTAAGGCAATTGTGAAACTAGAGCGGATTCGGGGTGAGGGTACTTTCTGAAAGTTTTGTCAAAATGTTTTATGAAAACCGTAATCGAAAAGCCTACCTAAAAGTAGCTTACTAGCTTGAAAACAGTGTATAATTTCGATGTTTGAGCAAATGTAAACCGCAACGTACAAATGCGAATGTGACTCGATAAGAATGCGTAAAAGCGAATGTAAACGTCAAAGTCATGATGGGTTGCTTTGGGAAATGTGCACAAAGCGATAATTCATTGTTTGAATTTTTACTTAAATGCTATTTTCCGACTCATGTGTGTGTAAAAGTTTGTTTAAAACTCTCAGTTTTGCATGTTTTAAGACTAATGAAGACGGCAAAAGTTTTGTCGAAATCATGTTTAGTCGTTTAATGCGTAAATGAGAATTTGCATAATGTAAAAGTGGTGTCCGTTTGTTAGTGACTTTGGGTCGTTGCTTATGCGATAGTGGCGAGGTTTAGACGAATTAGGAATCCGAATTACTACAACCGTATTACGAATACGGGTTCGCAATGCCAATATCGGGTCGGGTTAGGAACCCGTTTGTCCGAGTCGGTGTAAGTGAGGTGTAGAGAGAGAAAGAGTGAAGATAATTCATGAGGATAATGGGTTGAATAAGGGGTATGTTTATAGTGGTTTTTGAGCCGCAATTTTGTCAAGACTAAACATAAAATCGCTAGTTAACAAGCGATTAAATATTTAATCGCCAGACACTGGCGATTTCACTGGCTGCCAAATATTTAATCGCCAGTTCACTGGCTGCCAAATGTTTAATCGCCAGTTAACTGGCGATTAAATATTTTGACTGGGTTGTTTGATTGAACTTGGGCCGTGCGTAATGGATGATGTATGTATGTGTGATGATTGTGTTTGTTGATTTTTGGTCGAGATTCTTTGAGTATGATTTGTGTTTTGTGTTTCGTGTCTTTTTCGGGTCTCGAGCCGAAAAATGTTTTTGTCTAGAATTGAACTGTTTTGTGAGATGTGTTTAGACGTGCGCTCGGCTTGAGCGTATGACGTCTCGGGAGTCGTGTTTAGGTGTTTTTGTGGCCTTTTTCGGGTCTCGGGCCGAAAAGTGTTTTTGTCTTATATTGAATTGTTTTTGTGAAACGCGTTTAGACGTGAGCTCGGTTTGAGCGTATGACGTCTCGAGAGACGTGTTTAGGTGTTTTTGTGGGCCTTTTCGGGTCTCGGGCCGAAAAGTGTTTTGTGTGGAAAAAGACTTGTTTTTGTGTTGGGTCGCTTTGAATAAAATGACTAAGCGAATACTCATTCTACACGACATGCATGCAAATAAATCATTTATGCGTTAAACGACTTAAAATGTTTTTGACAAAATGTACCGTTTTGACATTACGTTAAAAATATGCTTTTTGTGAAAAGTCCATTTCATCACAGGATTTGTGTTTGGGGGGTACGGATACGGGTATCTACAACTTTCAATGTATAATTAAAAACATATACGAGGGTTATTTTTTAAAAAAAGTGTTATAAAAGGGGATATATTTAATTACCCTAATATATTATTTGTATATGGGTTTTTTGTCAGACACTACCTTAAGTTTAGGCCAAATTGTGAAGAACTACCTTAAGTTTTATTTTTTGTGAGGAACTACCTTACTTTTCTCAAACTTTGTGAGACACTACCAAAGTCTATTTTCCGTCAAAATTAACGTTGACTGTCATTGACTGTTAGTGACTTAATGTTGCTTTCTTAACCCCAACTAACTCCCATTCTAAGTCAGCTTTCCCTCTCTCCATATCAGTGACAAACCTCTTTATCCCATAGAACAAGCTTAAACCCTTTCTCATAAACCACAATTCACCCACTTCTTGATAACCCAACTCGGTTTTCACCATATGAGCTAAATTAAAGTAATAAATTTCCTTCATAACCATCTTTATGTACATAGTTGCTCTATCAGAACATGCACCACACATATTCAGTTTTCTTATTCTTTGTAACAAACTGACCACCATGAAATACTCTTAAATTGACAGTGTGACTTTCACTAAAGAAATTCACTGAACTCTCCATCCCTATATAGCAATAAAAAAAAAAATATTATCAAAACAAAAACAGAATCTAATTAGGGCAAAATTAAAATCCACAAAGTATTGTGAAAAAAAGGAATCTTGATTAACCAAACAAATCCTAAATTCGGCATGATCACAATTAAATACAAATTTAAAGATAATGATTTAAACACGAAGATTAACCAAACAAATCCTCAAAATCAATTAAAACAAACATCAATTAACCCTAAATTCGAAATTGTTTATACCTTATTATATACTCTTAAATTTGTGTTAAATTGGGGAGAGAAAGTAGATTTAAGCTTGATCACAATTAAATACAGATTTGAAGATAGATTATAATCGTAAAGTTAGGGTTTTTTAGTTTCAATGTAATGCATGTTTATCATTTTTTTAAGGAGGATTAAATGGATGAAAGTAAGAAATGGAGGGTTAGAAAATGAGGTGAGTAAATGAAAGGATGAGAGTTAGTTGTCACTAACAGTCAATGTTAATTTTTGACGGAAAATAGACTTTGGCAGTGTCTCACAAAGTTTGAGAAAAGTAAGGTAGTTCCTGACAAAAAAAAAACTTAAGGTAGTTCTTCACAATTTGGCCTAAACTTAAGGTAGTGTCTGACAAAAAACCTTTTGTATATATATGAATATATCCATAAGTACGGGCTAATCATTTTATTTCATCTTGGTCATTTGATGTACTTTATTTCATATTTGGTACTCCGTATTAGATATTTTGATGTTATAATGAAACTAGTAGTGCGGCCCGTGGAATCCACGGGCTGACTCGATTTGTCGCTTTAGTTATTTCGATTAGTGTCTCCCTTTTTTGTAAGTACTTTAGGCCGGCTTATTTAGTGGTAGTTGTTTTTTGGTCCCATACGAATGTACGATTATTTTTTTTTGCATGGTATCCTTTGTTAAATTTTTTTAGGAGATGGAAGTTGTGTTTGAAACTAAAGTTAGGGGACGATGTTTGAAGCAATAATCAAATTGAACTGACATACATAATTTGACTTGTAACATTTTAAAGTACTGTTTTTGTTAATTGTTGATATACGAACTAATCGAGATGTAAAACCATTAAAATCAGTTCCTAATCAAAAATAGTGTTAATACTGTGAAATAAGCCGCAGAAAAAGTGTGAACATTTTATTTTTCGTAATAACAAACATGGTAAAGAGTAACACTAATCTTTATATTGGCTGAATCTAAACACGGTTCATAGTGAGTGCATAAGTCGAAATGAAATCGAACAAAACGCTTGGAGATTTTGATTTGCACCTTCTTGTTACATCTGCAAATCAAAGCACGACGAGAGTTAAATTCACATATGTACAATAATACAAAATTTAAAGCGATATCTATCAACAAAATGTTTAGAAAAACGACAATATTAACCATAAACAAAGTAATTTCAGCCGACACCATATCCATCGATCAACACAACTATAAGTTTAATCTAGGTTTTACTTTTGGGATAAAAATTTGTCATAGCACCCCTAATTCCTGAAGTCTCAAAGGACGCCTGATATTATCTCGATTAATCACTATGATTGCCGAAAATTTACACAATGGTCACTATGAGCAAAAATTTTAGAATTGCGCGTTGCCAAAATGTTAACCAATGAAAAATGAAAAAAATTACCCTAGCTTCCGGCTCCACCTTGTGCCATAAACATTGAAAGAATGTCAGTCACGCAGCCAACATCCACAACGACTTATGGAAAGATCATCATGCAAACGTAAGATACATGGATTATGTACCTAAAACGGAAATTTGGGTTGGTGATCAAGATGACGTAAAAGTAATAAATTAATTGTAGTCTTGTATTGTACTTTGTTAAAAATTCTACCATAACACATTAATTTGAAAAACATCAAGTCACGATAAGTCAAACAAACGTAATATTTACACTATTTCTTTTTTCCCATTGAACTTCTACTACGACAAATCTCAACACCATGTTAACGAAAATAAATTGAGATAGCGAAAAGTGTAATCACAAAACTCGTACTTCGTATTTCCTATTGAACGGGAGTTCTATAAATTATATTTTCCTATTAAATGAAGTCTTACCGCGATAAATTTCAACGCCATTTCAAAAAAGATAAATTGAAATACCAAAAAGTGTATTCACAAACTCGATTCTTATACCTTGAAAATGCGACACAAGTACTAATAAAGAAACAATTACACTGTATAATAGATCATGTCGTTGTACTAATAAAGAAACAATTACACTGTATAAAAACTACAAGTTTGAAACTTAACTGACACAAATCTGAGGAAATAGCAAACAATGAATCGAAAAATTAAATTGGTGCTCACATTGCTTATGTCTTCCTAATCTATCTCAATGGCTTGAGAGCGACAGTTTGATACATCATGCTGTAAAAAAAACAATTCAAAAATCAAGGTTAAAAAAAACAAATATAAAAAAAAGACATATAATTATGTCTCCTCATATACTCTAATAAAATTCAACGATCATAAATCAATAACGCGCGAAATGAATGCATTTCAGTCACCTATTGAACACCTACCACATGATAGAAAAATCATCTCAAGCCACATTTACAGCACAATTATTGAGCAAAAACACAAGAAAACAATCAAACGTAGCGCAAAATTATCGAAATAAAACACGAAAAGCCAATCAGATTACTTAGCCTTGGCAAAACCCTTCCTATTTCCAACGACATCTAACCTAGCACCATTTGATGATAACGAAAACCGGGGGACTATACATTCCTACGTAAACATACACATTGAGAACACTATCAACTTCAGTATAATTCTCCCACACAATTCCTTTGTATTCCCTCCAATGAATGCCAAAATCGACAATTGTTCGCTAGAGCAGATTACAGCGGAGAAGAGGAGCATTCCGACAACATCTTCCCTCTCTTCCAGATGGAAAGTAAAGCTTCTTTCTCATTTCAATTGGCAATGGTGGTTTTTGAATTGATAGCAGATCGATCAATCGGTGACTTGACCTTTGTATTTTTCATATTTTCTCCATAAGGCACGACTTTTGGGAGTCGAGAATTGATTATTTGAATTTCTGGAGCGGTGAAAGGGGAAGTGAGGAGGTAGAGGAATGAGCACTCGAGGTGAGGATTCATTTTTGACGTGGCAAGAAAACAGTCTAATTTTATGACGTGGAAGCAAGGGAAAGTAGTATGTTAAATTAGCAAATACGCATTCATTATTGTAGCCACTAAGAATGATTCGTATAAATGGTTTTGAGCAGACAACTTAGGGCCAAAACCATTTATACGAATCATTCTTAGTGCTAATAAATTCAAACGTAAACCAACAAAAGTCCATAATAAACCTTGGATAAAGAGCTGAGATACCTTGGTTGGTTTTAACCATACTTCCTCTGTAAGTAATAATCTAACGGAGTATCAACCATTTATACGCTTATAGTGGCACTCTGGCCACTATTTACATCCATGATTTCCTATGTTATTCAAAACCAATAATGGTTCAGCAATACAAACTTCTACTAACTGAACCAAGAAAAAGGCGAAAGCAAAATTTTTTCATTGACAAATAATACCTTCACTTTGAGCAACGACATCGTCCATAAGAAGTTTAACAGTTCGAAATATTTTTTGAATTATACCCCATCCTTTTTAATGAGTTACCTGACATTGGCGACTTTCCGAAGGACTACATATTCGTATTCTGGAACTCTGACGACAACTTTGACGGCTGAAAAAATTCAATGACCGGTTAGCTTTGGCGGATAAGTGAATCAAGACAACCACAATTCCATAAATTATTGAAACGTAATCTTAGAACCAACGCAAACAAAAAAAAAGTACAATTTGAAATATTTGATTATGTGAAAAGTTTGTAAGAATAATTTTATACGGTATTGTATTTAATTATTATTACGTTATTTTGGACCTATAGTTAATCTTAAGTTAATGCGGTAATTAGCTAAATATAATAGTTGGGCTTTTCAGTGGGAGTAGCCCAGTTAATTTAATTGTTGACGGACCGATTAAATTAATTAGGTTAAGAAGCCCGGTCCTCCTCTCGCCCTTATTAATGTGCTAAACCGTTATTAGCTCATATCAATAATTGTAAAAACACACTT
The DNA here is from genome assembly GCA_023091065.1 of Dianthus caryophyllus. Taxonomy (NCBI): domain Eukaryota; kingdom Viridiplantae; phylum Streptophyta; class Magnoliopsida; order Caryophyllales; family Caryophyllaceae; genus Dianthus; species Dianthus caryophyllus. The sequence goes on along the minus strand of CM041516.1, from coordinate 52,874,647 downwards.
AAGGGATTAAAGGGAAAAGAGAGGAGAAACCTAAGCCTTCACCTAAAACCACCGTACACCTACACGACCGCCGCCCTACTACACCGACGCCGGCCAACCCCGCCGTCAGTTTTCGTCGCCGTTTACCGCCCGCAATCATGTCGGACCAAGGTACGTATTTCTCTATGTGATTTGTTTCTAATCGAAGGTCCTGTGAACGAATTAAGTTCGTATCGTTCTCAACTAGGTTATTATCGTATTGAACCTAGTTTACATGTGGTATCAGAGCCTTGTTATGATTAGAAACTCATCCATGATTATCGGACCAATTTTTTGGTCAATTAAAGTTGTCGTTTTTGGGTCAGATTTCGGCTCTGTTTTTGGCTCGGTTTAGGTCAGAAATTTTGGTGTTTTTTCTGGTATGTTTTGGTCGAGAATTATGGTTGGTGTTTTGGTCGATTTTTGGCTCGGGTTTTGGCAGAAATTTCAGCCGCGTGTTGGTGGTTGTTTTGGTCGGTGCTGGAGGTTGGTTTGGCGGAGGTATTTCAGCCGTGTTATTGTTGTTGTTTTTTTTTATTGGAGCCGTATAATGATGGATATTAGGCCATTTCATGTTTATTAATGGGCCGTATAATGACAAGGCCATGTTTGTTTATGGGTTTAGTTTATTGAATTTGTTTTTTAAAGGTTGATGGTGGCTTAATGGCCTTAATGCTTTTGGAGTTTGTTTGTGGTGATGTAATGCTGGCTATTTTCAATGATGATGATGCTTTAGTACTCCGTTTATCAATTTTAATATTGATGTTGTATTGATGATGGCCATGTAATATGGTCTTCTGCTGCCTTTTTGGTTTTACTTTTAGCCTTGCTTTTGGTAGTCTTATTTTTGTTTAAGGCTTCGTAATTACTCCGTTTATTATCGGATCAAGTTGAATCGTATGCCCTAAAATTAATGAATTGCTTAATTAATTCTTTTGGGATCGATATTATTTGTTGATTTCTTTTTCAAGGAATCATTTGGGGTTTTCTGTGGGGCTTTCCCGTATATTTCCGCTGCGCTCTTTTATAGTCGATATAATTGTTTGAAATATCTCAGTAAGTTTGTTTGGTTGCACACACAGTTGCTTCCATTCATAAGAGATTGAAATTTCAGTAAAGAATTATTACACTATGAATGAGTGAAATCATTATTAAGTTGAGTTGAGTTACACCGCAGTGGACCATCTCATGTTCTTTGATTTCATTAAAGTTTAAATAAGCCTCAGACATTCACATTAAGCTTGAGTTACACCACAGTGGACTCAATTAAGGCGATGAAGGTCGAGAATAAGCAAGTATTGAGGATAAATTATCGGCCCTTAGGTCTTACCCGCAGTGGTGGGCCGTATATTAGTGACTTATCCATAAAAGTGTAGAATACTTAATTAATTGAGATTAGACTGGTATAGGTTATCCGCAGATGCCGTACTTGGTTTAATCAAAATTGTTAGGTTTCTCAATTATTGCACAAGTCTTATTCATTATTGCTAATTGTGTGTTTACTCAAAGACTAATGGTTGAGCATGTTTTCCAACTATGAAGTTGCTCAAAATAAGCTGCTGTTTTATTGTCTCTCGACTGTTCCTCTACTTACTGGATCGAACTACGCTGAATGGATCGAGATTGTAACTTTCTCTATGTCCATGTTAAGTTTCAGCGTTTGATGGGAGGTGGACGGACTTGCTGTGCCTAAGTCTGATGAGAAGGGCCTTGACAAAGATCTTAAGACGATAAGGATTGGAAAAACAAGAATGGTAATCGCTCTTTCCTTTCTACGCCTAGTCACCTTGTGGACATTAAGAACTCAATTACAGAGACTGAATGTGACACAACTAAGAAATATCTTGCAAAACTTAAGGAGAAGTTCGAGCCTTCTGACAAGGCATTAATTGGCAAACTTCTCTCTGAACTGTCTCATTATAAGTACGATGAAAAGAAAATGGACATGACTAAGCATATAATGCATATGCAAAGCTTAGCCACTAAGTTGTTCAAGTTGGGACTTAAAGTTGAGGATCCCATATTAACGCATTTCATCTTTGAGGGACTTCCTAAAGCATTTGAGGCATTCCATGTCAGCTACAATGCTATAAAGGAGACATGGACAGTGGATGAACTTGCTAATAAGCTTGTTCAGGAAGCCACGCGCCTAAGTAATGCTAAAGGGCATAACATACCTCAAGCGCACTTTGTGCATAAAGGTGAGGGCTCTAAGGGAAAGGGGAGTCTAAGGAAGAATGGGACGAGCAGTAAGTCAAGCTCATCCAGTATGCCAGGTCCATCAGGCAATAAGACTCTGGTGCTAATGTACACGTTTCTAACTCATTACAGGGCTTAAGTTCGACCCGAACCATAAGAGAAAATGAAAGGAACCTACTCATGGGAAACAAGTCTGAAGCATCCATTAAAGCTATATGATGTTTTAGTTTAGAATTAAGTAGTGGATTTAAATTACTTTAAGAGGATACAATTTCTGTTCCATCAATGTCTCGTAATTTAATTTCATTGTCTAAACTGGACAGTATTGGTTTTTCTGTGACTTTTGGAAACGGTTCTTTCAGTTTATTTAAAGATAATAGTATTGTTGGTGTGAAACGTGTAAGGCCGAATAAGAACTCAGCGTTCTTGTGGCATAAAAGGTTGGCCCAAATTTCGAGGGAAAGAAAGATGTTGTTAGTAAAAGACAACATTCTTCCTTATTTTGATTTTACTGATTTTGGGACGTGTGTGGTATGCATTAAGGGCAAGCAAACCAAACACACTAAAAGGGGCGCCACAAGAAGCACTGCTCTTTTAGAGATCATTCATACAGACATATGTGGTCCATTTAATGTTCCCTCCTTTTCTGGAGAGAAATATTTCATCACCTTTATAGATGATTATTCACGGTATTGCTACATTTACTTGTTGCATGAAAAGTCTCAATCAGTAAATGCCGTAGAACTTTACATTAAGGAGGTTGAGTGGCAACTTGGAAAGAAAGTGAAAATCATCAGATCTGACAGAGGTGGAGAATTTTATGGTAGATATGATGAATCAGGACACAATCCTGGTCCATTTGCTAAACTTCTAGAAAGCTTGGGTATTGTCGCTCAGTACACAATTCCAGGTTCACCCTGGATGAACGGTGTCGCTGAAAGACGTAATGTAACCCTATTAAATTTGTAAGTGGCAATGATGAGTATGACAAACTTACCCAGATCATTGTGGATGCACGCACTTATGACTGCAGTGTATGTCGCAAACCGGGTTCCTAGTAAGGCAGTTTCAAAGACACCATTTGAACTGTGGAAAGGTGGAAACCGAGTTTGAGACATTTACACATTTGGGGTTGCCCCGCAGAAGCACGCATCTGTAATCCTCAGGAGAAGAAACTCGATTCTAAAACCATTAGCGGGTTTTTCATCGGGTATGCTTCTAAATCAAAGGGGTATAAGTTTTACTGTCCTAAACACAGCACCAGAATAGTAGAGACTGGAAATGCCAAATTCCTAGAGGATGGCGAAGTCAGTGGGAGAATTGATGAGGTCATCATCAATGAGATTAGAGAGGAAACTTCGGTTCCCGTTTCTGTACCTCTAATCTCTAATCATGGCGTTCTAATCGACGATGTCGATGCAAGGGAACAATATAAGGATGATGAACCTCAACCCATCAATGTGACTCCTGCCATCCCTGAAGTCATTGAAGTGGCAGATACACCTATAGCTGAGGCTCCTGTAAGGAGGTCCACAAGACCTCGTAGGTCGGCTATCTCAGATGACTATGAGGTTTATATGCTACAGCATGAGTTTGACATAGGATTGGATAAAGATCGATGGCGTTTTCTGGCCGTAAAAGGCAATGATTCTGATAAATGGATTGATGCCATGCATGAGGAATTGAAATCTATGACTACAAATAAAGTATGAGAATTAGTTGCTCTACCTAAAGGGCATAAGGCAGTCAGCAGTAAATGGGTCTTTAAGACCAAGCGTGACTCCCTTGGCCAAATAGAGCGACATAAAGCCCGCCTTGTAGCTAAAGGTTTCAACCAGATAGAAGGCATCGATTATAATGAAACCTTCTCTCCAGTTTCGAAGAAGGATTCATTAAGGATCATTTTGGCGTTAGTAGCTCATTTTGATCTAGAGCTACATCAAATGGATGTGAAAATGGCATTTCTGAATGGAAGTTTAGAGGAAGAAGTCTACATGTCTCAACCTGAATGTTTTGTTGAAGACGGTAAAGATGACCTAGTCTGTTTATTAAAGAAGTCAATATATGGACTTAAGCGAACCTCTCGGCAATGGTATATTAAGTTCCATGATACCATAACTGCCTTCGGTTTTACGGAAAACATTGTTGATCAATGTGTATACCTGAAGGTCAGTGGGAGTAAGTTTGCCTTTTTAGTCCTATATGTTGACGATATTTTGATCGCCAGCAGTGTTCTTAGCTTACTTAAGGAGACCAAGAGTTTCTTATCAAGTAACTTTGAGATGAAAGATATGGGTGAGGCGTCCTATGTGATAGGGATAGAAATATCCCGTGAAAGGTCACAAAGGACATTAGGTGCATCTCAAGACATATATCTCAAAGGTACTGTAGAGATTCAAGGTATGATGGATCTGATTCCAAAGATAGTTCCTATTCATAAGGGCGATAAGCTTAACTTGAAGCAATGTCCCAAATCTGATGAGGAACATAAAAGAATGCAAGATATCCCTTATGCTTCAATAGTTGGAAGCCTGATGTATGCCCAAGTCTGTACCTGACCGGACATCGATTTTGCAGTAGGTGTGCTGGGTCGCTATCAAAGCAACCCTGGTATGGAACACTGGAAGGCTGCGAAAAAGGTGTTAAGGTACTTACAAGGGACTAAGAGTCACATGCTCAGTTATAGGCATTCTGATCAGCTTGAAATGATTGGCTACACTGATTCAGATTTTGGTGGATGCGAGGATAGCAGAAAAAGCACCTCAGGTTACGTGTTTGTCTTAGCGGGAGGAGCCATCTCCTGAAAAAGTGCTAAGCAAACTATTATTGCATCATCCACTATGGAGGCCGAGTTTGTAGCATGCTTTGAGGCTACAAATCAAGGATTATGGTTATAGAACTTAATTTCGGGGTTGAACGTTCTGAGCTCGATCGCAAGACCGCTGAAAATCTTCTGTGACAATGCTACGGCCGTGTTCTTTTCGAAGAACGATAGGTATTCTAAGGGTATAAAACACATGGAAATGAAATACCTATCAGTTAAAGAGGAAGTTCGGATGAGAACAGTATCTGTGGAGCACATTACGACAAGTGCTAATATAGCAGATCCACTCACTAAGGGGCTATCACCCAAGACATTATTGATGCATGCTAGCCTTATGAGTCTTGAGAATAGCACTTAGTATTATGTTATGTGGATTGCTAGTGTTTTGAAAAGATACTGTGTTTTGATCAACCTTATGTTATGAATATTCCGAATTATTCTGTTTTCACATTATTGTTTTATGTGTACACATGATTGGTGGTTGAAAACAGAAATAGTCTTTTCCTAGAGACATTAAAGGGACCATTATGCTTACTCCTCTATCACGGATCGTTTGTCATGGGACAAAGATTCAAGAGTAGATGGAGGGGACCATGTGGAGTAGATAATGTGGACCCGCCATTACACTATTGTTGTTTCAAGACTCTCGAGGTAATTAAGATAAAGCCATTAAGTTGATTTAGCGCCCTTTGCAAACTTATGTTTACTCAAGCATATAACAGTAAGAAGATGTACCAATGGTCCAAGTGGGAGAATGTAAGAATAATTTTATACGGTATTGTATTTAATTATTATTACGTTATTTTGGACCTATAGTTAATCTTAAATTAATGCGGTAATTAGCTAAATATAATAGTTGGGCTTTTCGATTGGGAGTAGCCCAGCTTAATTTAATTGTTGACTGAATGGATTAAATTAATTAGGTTAAGAAGCCCGGTCCTCCTCTCGCCCTTATTAATGTGCTAAACCGTTATTAGCTCATATCAATAATTGTAAAAACACACTTAAGGGATTAAAGGGAAAAGAGAGGAGAAACCTAAGCCTTCACCTAAAACCACCGTACACCTACACGACCGCCGCCTACTACTCACGCCGCCAACCCCGCCGCCGGGCGTCATTACATCGCCGCAATCATGTCGGACCAAGGTACGTATTTCTCCATGTGATTTGTTTCTAATCGAAGGTCCTGTGAACGAATTAAGTTCGTATCGTTCTCAACTAGGTTATTATCGTATTGAACCTAGTTTACAAAGTTTACTTAGAAATCACAACAATGTAAGATGATGATCAACTGGGAATTGATTGACGTTGGCGAGCGACCGTGGTTTGTGCCTGATTCGATGAGGCACATTGACATTAAGTTGTGAGAGTTGAGAGTAAACTCAAATCAAATATTTTACGAACTGCAATCATAAACAGAGATTAAGAAATCAACTCGTTAGATAACATGCGTACCTCTTTGTATCCATGCGAAAAAGTATTTTTTACTCAAAATCAATCCATCTGAATTACTCAAATTGAAGCGTTGATGCACCGATTAATGGCAGTCAGGTTGTTATGTTCGTTAGATAACATGCGTACCTCTTTTTATCCATGAGAGTTCGTTTGATACTTCAATGTTTCTATTTTTATGAATAGCTTTTGGTTTTCCACAAAGTTGAACGCATGAGTAGGTTTTCTGCTTTGTTGATGTGGCAATTACATTGACGTGGCGTCATGAGGTAAAAGAGTTGGGTTGTTTTGGAAAAAATAGTTTGAAAGATTTAGTTTTAATATGTTAGATGTTAGATAGAATAGAATAGAATAGAATAGAATAGAATAGAATAGAATAGATAGATAGATATCATAAAAATCATACATTATTATATTTTACAACTTTGTGTTTTTTATTAGATTGATATAATATTTGTGAGTTTATATTTGAAATAAAACACCAAGAAGAAATCATAGATAATAATTTTATATTAAACTATTATTTTTCATGACGGTATACATTGATAATAATTTTATATTAATTCAGGTATGATTAGTAATTATATTTAATTATGATTTCAAGAATTTTCATACAAATATGTCATAAATAATAAATGTATAAACTAGACAAGTACTTAATACAATGCAAATTTAATTTTCGAATTTAATAACGTAAATATAGTTAGCCCGGGCGGGACAGGGCACCAAAACTTGTAATTATTTATTTCTAAATAGCTATTTTTTTAATCTAAATTATTTAACTTCTTTTCTATGTGAAATTTTCTTATTGGGCTAAAAAGTTCTTAAATTAAGGAGATGACTCAAAAAAAACTCTTTTTGATATATATATATATAGAGAGAGCGATTGATTAGTGTTTTGTGTCATACTGCATAGAAAACTGATCATTTACGTTAAGGTGATCAAATGGCCCAAGCCTGATGGCCCAGCCCAGCCCAACATGAAATTTTATAGGGCTTGGGCCTTGTTTTTAGGCCCAAAAAGCCCGCGACCCGTTTTGCGAAATTGGGTTGTGTTTGGGCCAACTTCAAGGCCCGCATTTTAGCCCGACCCGACCCAAACATATCTCATACTAACAAACTTTTGTATAATTTAAGGATACAATTTAAATGAGTGTTAGTAAATAAAAATAATCAACTAATTCCAAATTAATGTATTAATTCTTGTGTAAGACCGGACTTACACTAATTTAGTTTAAGTCCTCTCACTCAACCCCTTAAAAAAATTACAAAAAAATAAAATACAAATAACTACCCCTCGTGTGGGAGGACTTACATAAATTTATTGTAAGTCCCGTCTCACATGAGAATTAGTGTAACCTTTATAATTTGTTTATTATTATTGTGAAAAGACATACTAATTATTTACACTAGAATGTAATAAATTAATGAACTAATGAATTTTTTTAAACCCAAAAATCGTCTAATATCAATGATTTTAATTTTTCACAAATATATCACGTATAACTCTATAATTAAAAACGTCAAGTGAGCACGGTACTAAATATTGTGTAATGAATATTTTCAAAGTCGTTTGTCGAATATATTTTATAAGCACGAAATGGCCCGAAACCCCCGCTAAAAGCCCGAATGGGCCGACAAAATAAGTCCACACTTGTGGCCCGACCCGACCCGACCCACACATCTGGGATAAATGTATTCATTAGGTCCGGCCCAACCCGTATTGGCCCGGCCCATGATCACCTCTAATTTACGTGGTGGGCGATATTTAGTTAGAGCCAAATAGTAAAAGCCTAATTCACCAACTCAAACTCGAACACTCACTCTCAGTTGACACCTTCACTCACCCTCGCACAAAGGGCTGTTAGGCGAGAGATTTTGTAGATTTTTTTTTTTGGGTTTACGGCACTTCAATTGAGTTCTTCCTTAAAGAGTCAAGTTAAACCATAGATACAAAATAAACGTTTGTTACGTTTTAAATTTGTACCGCAAGCGTACGGATTATTGTAGCATACGGGTCGATCACATGGAGGTCAAATTATGGATGTAATAATAAGCTAAATAAACTAATCTAACTATACTACTAGAAATAATCTTTATTATACTAAACCACAGTTATCGCTGACATCATCACTGCCACATGTCGCGATTCTGTGCGTTTTTTTCCCGCCAAAATCTCGTGCTGACATCATCCATCCTATTATATATTTTTAAGTCTAGATTCATTACTTACAATATCATTACTCAATAATCATATTCACTTTAATATTATACATAAAATAATAAAATCTTAGCTTTTAACAATATATTTTTTCTAAATTTATTATTTATTATTTTAATATTTTACCTTTCATTTAATTATGTACTAGAATTGAAAACTACTCCGTAAGTACTTAATGTATTATTTCGCTATAACTTCACGTTTAATTTCGAATATGTTATCTTTAATATTTATTTTAATTTTGTTAAAAAAAACTATTTTTTCTAAACAAAATTTTTGCTTATTTTAATATTTTTTACTTTTCATTTTATATTTTATATCAAAAATAAATGTTTTACCGAAATTTTGTACATAAAGTTTTAGAACTTAAAATTTATGCACTTCATATACTCCGTATGTTTGTTATTTAGAATTTATGTTTATTTGTTACTAAATGTACACTTAAATATTATATAAATTAACAATTTTATTATTTTTCAATTGATTTATTACTTATAATTTATTAATTAAAAAAATAATATCTATAATTACCGTGCATTGATGCACGGGATCTAAACTAGTAATGAAACTAAGGAAGACGAAATCAACAAAGTGAAAAGGTGTAGGGTTCATATCATTGCTAGACAAACTTATAAAAAACGACACGATTGCTTAATTATTATTCAAGTGAGATTACCACAACTCTGGAATATTAACGATCTCTCCCGAGTAACGATAATTCTTCCTAACCAAGTCTAATCCCCGCTCCCGCATGTAAATTAGACCGATAATAAATCTTAATTAATGAAACTCACACTCCAAAGCTCTTATAATCTTGATTAGATTGTGTTCCTAATTAAATCTTAGCTTCCGCATTTTGAATTAATTATAACCATATTAGACGACTCAAACTGATCAATTTAACACTCAACCCAAATATAGCCCAACTTCCGTTGATAGCTACAAATAAGTTCATGCCAAACTCAATCAATTAGAATCATCATCTAATTAATAATCATGATAAAATCTAATCAAACTCGAATAAACAATTTCGCAATCGAATCAACAATTAAAACATACTTGTATGACTAACGATGATATAAAACCCTAAAATTAACTATTCATAAATATTAAAGAAAACACCAATAACCATAACAATAAACATAATTAAAATAAATAAAGTAAGAGAAAGGAATAAGAAAACTTAATCTTGAATTAATCTGGAAGGAAAAAAATATCAATCTTGTAAAACGCAAGAACTTGAATGAGAAACTGACTTTTTTCTAAACCTAAAATTGACTTGAAAACTAAAGGTACTGTAAAACTAAAACTAAAGTAAAAACTAGAAATTAGAAGTAAAACTGAAAGTAAAACTCAAGTCAGGTTTCTTTTATTTTATTCTACTTTAATTACAAGTTGGACTTTTAGTATATTTGGCCCGCTTCTTAATTAATTATCCGGCCATCATGTTCTGCTCGGGTTTTGTCTTCACAAACGCGCATAATTCACGATCCGCGTTTGCTCCACGACAATTTCAGCTCATAAATCTTCATCCTGCAAATAATATAATAAACTCGTAGTAAACCACAAAAGGAGAAAATATTATATAAAACGTACTAAAAATGCCGGGATAAGTATAAAATGAGGAGGAATAAATATATAAAATATCGGTAAAATATGCACATATCAATGTTATAGTAGTTATTATGGTTCAATTAATATAAAAAACTGAATTTTCCTTAAAGCCTCGAAAATTTTTCGTGACAAAAAATAAATTAACCGTTATATCGTGGCAAAAAAAAGTTTAATAAGTATAATTTGATAAATCAATGACATATATTGATACTAACTACTGAGAATTCTATCTTCATGAATTATACATATACTTTACGATTTAATGTTACATTGTTAGAAAAAAAATTTGGTATAAATGCCTCGAAATAATTTTGTGGCAAAAAAAATGTTTTGTCCAATTTATTAACTTAGGCTTTTCATGGAGGAAGTTAAATAAGGTTTAATCTTGTTATTTTGTTTTATAATATTGGTGAATGTTACCAATCTATATTATCATAATAAAAGAGTGCTAAAGATTGGATTTTAGCCACGTGTAGCACATTAGCACATCAACTTGTCAATCGAAATACAACTTTTTTAAGTAATTTTTATTTTTATCCTTTAAATCTTTCGTTGAAAGGTAACAATGTTCCTGCAGCAGCTAAATTATTAGCTAGTCCCCCATCTCTTACACTGATGATTTTACTGTTTGGGAACTATATTCCATGGCCACATCCCCGAATTTCTCTAATTGTCTTATATATCTGTTCTACGATCGTCTGTAGGTTTAATCGCAGTTTGCGTTGGGTTTTTCTTTTCTCTTTTAATTATTATTTATTAACAGTGTATTTTGCTTTTAAATTGTTTTTTTTTAATATATTTGATTATATATTTCAGGTTTTGTGAAGCGGACCATATCAATGGTAATAATGCTCCGTAGTCGTAGTAATAGTAGTTGTCATAGAAATGGTAATGTTAAATTTAGCAAACGTAATAGTTGTCATAGAAATGTTAATGGTAAATTTAGCAAAGGCAACCGTAACGGTAATGATAACGGCATTGGTATAATAAGTAATGGTAAATTTAAAAGTCAATATTGTTAAGATTAGTATAGGTAGTAGTGATATTATTAGTAATAGATGAGTAATATAAGGATTGATAGTATCCAAAAGAATTTGCCGAAATAGATTTTTAAGGTTTTGGTAAAACAAGGTTTCGATGCTTTAGGGAAGCGGTTCAAATATGATAAACATGCTAGACTCAGGCTGGTGGATCTCACGGAACATGCTGCAGCTATCCGAAGGTTTATTTTTCCTTTATTTTTCTCTAATATTTACGTTTACATTGTTATAATTAATTTATTTTATAGTTATTAATACATTTATTTACATTTTGGCTGCTCGATTAATTTTGGAAAGAAATTTCGTCTAATTGATATGCCTAAATCGCTTTATTGACACTGTCATCTCTCTACATTCTTTTTTTTGTCAAATTCAGGCTTGGGGCAAATGCAAGCGTGAAGTTGTTGGCTTACACACCGAATGACTTCAAAAATACTCAACGTAAAGAATTTAGTGGGAATTAAATTTTGGTGAGATTATGCTTTGGATCTCCAAAGAGGTCGGAGCACGTGCTGTATAGACCTGCTGCCTATGATTGCTCATTGTTTCTCAGCTTGTTTTTCTGATTTGTTTCGTAATTTTGGTCATTGTCAATCAAATATACTCTCTAATGCCTTTAAATTCTACTCGTAGTTGGCAATATTCACTTAACTTTTTCTTTTTGCGTGTTGTACTTTCACACATAGTTTCAAAGTGGGCCAGTTTCACTGAGCTTCTTCCTTAAACGCTCAACTTGAACTCGACTGTGTCAAAATGTAGCCTACAACCTCGTCGATCTATCCCCAATCTAATCCCCACGAGTTTTTCAACACATAGTACCCAAGTTTTAGGTGATGAAAAGCGGGGTCTGTATGGGTGAAAACCCCACCACCTACTAAGACTACTGAATGATCGGAAGGACATTTTGTCTTGTGTCCTGTTTCAGCCTCAAACAAGTAGAGTAAGCTTCGCTGTAAAGAATATTGGACAGTTGCGAAACATAAAACCAGTTTTTCAAACTAAACTATCATTAACATATACAATTTGAAACTTTTTTTTTTTTACCACGAAACAATTGTTAATTTAATTTTTGCCACGAAAGTTTTTCGTGGTTTTCAGAAAATTCAGTTTTTTTTTTTTTTTTTTTTGAAACATAATAATTGCTTTAACGTTTATTTTGTATCTATGGTTTAACTTGACTCTTTAAGAAGAACTCAATTGAAGGGCCATACACCCAGGAAAAAAAAGTCTACGAAATATCTCGCATAACAGCTTTTGTGCCTACGTTGTGAGTAACTGGCTAAGAATGAGAGTTAGAATTTTGGGCTCTAACTAATTGTCGTCCATTTCATTTTTTTAAAATGTTGTGTCGATTTTTGGTCATTTGTTTATATTTCTTTCAATTCACGTAAATGATCGGTTTTCTAGGCAGTATAACACAAAACACTGATACCTAAATATTTATAAAACAATAGGCAAAATATATATCTTTTATTACCTTGATCTTCTATATCTGGGCGAACAGTCCTAATGCCACTTGTTCCCGTCCCATGCATCCAATTCATCTCATCGTTGCATGTGCCCTGCTATTGGTGATGAAAAGAGTGGATTAAGGAACAAATTAAGTGACAAATTAACTCGAGTTTAATTGTGCAAGTATGACCATCTAGAATGTCCCGTAGATCCATAGTATAGTAAAATATGAGCTTAAAGAAGAAAAACAAAAGATTAGATATTGTGACACACTGATATTTATAAAACAATATTGACTATTATAATCAATATTGACTATCATAATCAAACCGAGAGTGAGTGAGAGTGACTACACTGAGGATGAATGTTTTGAGTGGGTGAATTAGGTTTTCGGGTTGTAACTAAATGTCGCCAATTTTATATTTTTAGTTTATTATGCCGATTTGTTTCAGTCTTTGTTTACATTTATCTGAATCCACGTAAATCATCGATTGTCAAGGTAGCCAAAACCAACTCCCTTCCAAATTATGTATCATGTTGTATAACAAAACCATTAATTTCCGTCAATTTATCATAATAATTTTCCAAACAAACCTTAAATAAGGAACCCTAACATTAATCTTATTACTTGTATATTATTTTTTCTAAATCGACTTCTTTGAAAGACTCGTGTTTAACCTAAATCAACACGTATAAGGAGTAAATCAAAAGGTCAAACCCAAATGATACTAGGTCCATTATAGCTATTTAAACGGTCCCTTACGTATAAGGTTTAGGCCCTCTAAAAATGTGAGACAAGAGATATTGATTACATATCGGCACAAATTTATTACTCTGTATAAGTAAAACTGTCTAACTCAAAAATATTGATCACATCCCGGGATTGTCGGGGACGTTACAATCCATGCTCATCTTCTTAGTGCTTGCATTGACACCCTCCAAACTCATAGTTCGTGAGGATGTTTGGACTTAAAGATTTTGAATATCAAATATATGTATCTTAAAAAATTTCGGATATCCAAATTATTTTGGATTTAACGTGGATATCGGTTCTGGATATTCGTATAGTGTCACTATATGAATAAAATTTTATGTAAAACATCATCAAATTTATCGTTATAAAGATTCATTTTACTCTCCGCTTTTAAAAAACTTACTATATTATATATAGTAACACTTCTAAAAATATTATTTTATTTGATTATTTCATAACACTGACATACAATACGCTGGTATGGGTTAATGCGCTAACATTAAACAACACAAGACTAATGTGATTTTCAAATTTTTACATTGTAGAATACAAGAATTAAAAGTTACTCCGTATAGTACTCCCTCCGTTCCACATTGTTCTTCCCATTTCGATTTGACTCAAAAATTAAGGAATGTAAATTGTGTGGATGAGATTAAAATAGAAAAATACTCCGTAATAAAGTAAATTGTGTGGATGAGATTGGTTAAAAGTTGATAAAAATAGAAATGGGAAGAAGATAGTGAAATTTCCTTTTTGGAAAAGTGGGAAGAAGATAGTGGAATGGAGGGAGTATAATTTAAAATAAAATAGGTAAAACAAATAAATCAAGTTGTACAATTACTTTATTAAGTGATATAATCTATAGTATCTACTTATGAAAAAAACCAATGAAATGTAAGAATCAAATAGGTGGAGTCATTTTCCTGGTTTGCCATCTATAACTTGAAATCGATGCTCTAAGAAGTAACGTTACATTGGTTGGACTTTAAGGGATGGATAATTTTAGAGAAATAGTGCATTTCATCACCATAATTCCAAACAATCAAACAATACATTACATTTCAGGAAAATATAAGTGTTACTTAAGACGGGTTATCTGTCTTAAGCTTAAAACGGGTCAAGTACTCTCCCACTTGCACATAAAAACAAATCTATTATACTAATTGTTTCCAATTATATATATTTAAAAATAATATTAATTTTTTTCAGCCAATTGTATTGTGAATACAATCGTCGACGATAGAGACTATGGTTTCGACTTTATATATATATATATATATTAGATTAGATTAGATGTATTTCAAAATTATATACTCCGTATATATTTTTGTTAATTCTATATTTGATATTCGATCATGATAATTATGTTGGTTATTGACGGTAATCTAAAAGAGTTCCCTCCATTCATATCCAATGGCATCCCTTCCCTTTTTGACACTATTCACGTAGGTGAATAATATTCAATATAACTCTTAATGTATAAATAAAAATATAGTCATGTGAGATCTTGTTTTATTCGTCTTGATAAGTACAACATTAATATCAAATTTTTATATTTTTATACAATTTAGAACTATAGATATTAAACAATTCAGCTTATTATGACTTGTTTATTAGTAGAGTTGGTATTGACCTAACTTGATCCATACTCTTGCCAAAAAAAAAAAACTTGATCCATACCAAGTGGAATAGCGCACATCGATTAAGTTTGTGAACCCTAACCCGTCTAAGACGCAACATGTCTATTTAAAATCTTATCGTGATTCTTACCTAAACTTTGCCAATTTTGTTTAAATCCTGTGAAATGACTTTATTATAAATATTACGGTATCATATCTAAGGTAAAGGTTAATCTCATCACTCCAGTTAGTGATTATTATATAACTCTCAAATCTCAATGTTATTATGCTATTTTGATAAAAATTGAAGTCCTTACCACATTACGAGAATAGTATGCATAAAAAAAATTGATTCTCTTGTGATTGTTTGTCGAATTGTAATGCAATAGTAATAAGCAATTTGTAAAAGACTCATTTTCTCTCCGTCATTTCAAAAGTGAATGCAAACGATATAAATTGACGAATTTCAAATATTAAAATTATAATATAAGTCGATCTAAAATGATCACTACGATAAAATGATATTTCGTATTCATGTATTATCAATTTCGACTAAAATCAAATTAAATTTAGTTTTATACATATAATTATACTCCGTATTATATAAATACACGGGAGTAAACAAAAACTGATAGGGACGTATAAAAAAAAGTAGAGGAAAATGGAGAGATCAACGGAACAAGTGAGTTCATCAGGCGAACAAATCAGCATCACAATCCCTAACCCAAACCCTAACCCTAACCCTAACACCGGCGTGACGGCGGCGGTTAACCGGAGCACACGGTGGCCGACGATCGACGGACAATTGGGACTCTCAGAGGCTGACTCACTCACCTACGCACGACGATTCTATAAGTTTGGTTTCATGCTTCTTCCATGGCTTTGGGCTGTTAATTGCTTCTACTTTTGGCCTGTTCTTCGCAATTCTCGCTCTTTTCCCTCACTTCACTACTGTATTTCTCTTTTTTCCCCTTTTCCTTTTCTTCTTTTTTTTTTTTTTTGTTGTTTTTGGTTTAGAAATGAAATTGTTGTTGTTGTTGATTCTTGTTGAATTGGTGTGTTAGATTCCGGTGAGTGTTTTCGATGTCGTTGTTGGTTGATATTTCAGGTGCCCCGTTTTAGGTTTGGTGATTTTGAGAAATGGGGTTGTGTTTGATTTTACCTTTTGTGTAGTGTGGCTTGGTAATTTGTGTGATTTTGTTGTTGAATTGGTGTGTTTGATTCTATTGAAGTTTTGATGTTGTCGTTGCTTGAGATTGTAGGTGTCTCGTTTTAGGTTTGCCTTCAAATCTAGTTGCTGTGTAGTGTGGTTTTGGTAATGTCTGTGATTTTGTTGATTTGGTGTGTTTGATTCCAGTGAAGTTTTGGTGTCGTTGTTGGTCGAGGTTTTTGGCGCCCTTTGTAGTTTTGGTGATTTTGAGAACTGGGTTCGCGATTGATTCTAGGTTTAGTTTGTGGTTTTGTAATGTATGGATAGAATTTCGGAAATTGGTTTATGTTCTCATTTGCGAATGGGATGCAGTAATTAGGTTTTGAATTGATTTTCCGAAACTAGTTTGTTTGAACCGAGTGCAATGTACTATATATCATCACTGTCCAAGATTTTCGATGATATCGTCAAGGGATATTGTGGCAATTATTGTATTTGGAGTTTTATTCAACAATCTGTCGACTTAATTGAGATTCTAGGTGCCCATTTTAGCTATGAATTTTGATGATTTCTTGTTCTTGCGTTATCTTTAGAGAAATGGAGAACTTTTTTGTTTAAACCAAACTATCTTATTTGAACACATTGGTAAGGCCTCGTCTTTTGCCATTCGGAGGAACTTTTGAGAATCGAGCCATTGGGATTCACATGTGGTGCTTTATCAGTTTTACTCGACTTTAAAACTCCATAAATGGAATTTGAACACATTGGTAAGGCCTCGTCTTTCGCCATTCGGAGGACTTTCGAGAATCGAGCCATTGGGATTCACATGTTTTGCTTTATCGGTTTTACTCGACTTTAAAATTCCATAAATGGGTATTGTTGCCTAAAATTATATTTTGAACCGTAGTAATTTATTTCCAAATAAAGCGTGCGCTTTTTGCTTGCACCTTGCTGAGTCACTGCAATGTGCCTTCGTCGCTAGGTGCGCCTCATGCCTTTCAAAATGATTTTTTCTGTAGCTGTTGAGATTTACGATGAATTTGATCATAAATATCTGCTTTGGCCATTATGGCTGAATTGCCGTAGTTAATGTTTTGTGGCCTTGTATCATAATTGAAGGTCTCCGCTAGGAATGTAAGGTATCGAATGATAGTTTCATAAATAGCTCAGCTCTCATACTGAGAATGGGGCTCACATTGAACACGGTATATTCAATGTAGCATCTTTTCGTAGATTCTCTTTAAACGGTATGAAACGACGTGGCTAGTGTCATCAGTGATGTAGTTGTGACTTTAAAGGACAGTCGTAGCTTCTCTGTTAATGAAGTTTTGCTATCAAACCCTGAATTTCCTTGAGTTCAATTCGCATGAAGTTTGATTCAAGTTCTCGCTGCTACTGTTAGGCCTTTGATTGAAACGATACTAGTTGCTACACCTTCATGATTGCAACGATACTAATAAGCTAAACCTTCCCTCTTCTATTTCGTTTTGGTTTTGGAAAACACATCTCGTATTGTTAGTAAGTCACTAAATTGTGAAAAACCGTCTTTCTCACTAACAAATTGAAAGACAATAATAAAATGTGATCACATTTTGGTTTAACTTACAGAGTTACAGTCAATAATGGTCATTATCAACGTAGATTTTGCCTCATTTTATGCATTAGAAAACCCGATTTTTACTTTCCTTGTGAAAGACGGTTCTTTTTTACGATTTTGCCTCTATCGCTGTCTTTGCTGCTGCACTGTTTCTCTCATTAATGGCTTGATGACCATATATTAAACATCAATTTCTCCAATTCTGCAGATGTCGCGAGATCAGCTGTCGGATTCACAATATTCACACTCGTGATGTCTACATGGGCATTGACGTTTGCGCTAGGAGGGGAGCGTCTTTTCGGGCCAGTTTGGAACAAACTCGTCATGTACAATGTCGCCGACGAGTTGGGCTTTACTAGCTTGATGTAACCTATGCATGCCACGTACGTTTCTTCTACGTTGAAAGCATGTTATGGTCAATATCTTTCTCTTTTCACCCCTACATAATCAAATTCGATACGACGGTCTTCGGTCTTTGCATATGAGACTAATTCATTGACGTTCTAGTAAAATGAGCAACATATTAATACTCCGTATCAACTAAGACCGTTGTAATTGATGGCGGCTCGCCTTGACTAATTTGTTCTGTGTGTTTTAGTCTCTTGCGGAATCTATAATTTTGTAATGAAAAACATGTGCGCAGATAACTATTCTTATGATATTGTTAATATACGAGTCAAATTTGCATCAATTTTATGTTTTTTTTTTATCTCTTTGACTACAATTTTTTTTTTGTCACTTTTCTCAATCAAAATTAAATTAAGTTCTTAATAATTCAATCACGAATTGTAATATCCGATTCAGTCACACACTAATCTATTTCAATTTCAATTTTAATCTTAAATTATCAATTTTTAATAGTTTTTAATTGATTTAATTACTCCGTAAAACTTAAGATTATGGTTTGAATAGATGGCGCTAGGAAGTGGCACCGACAAGACTGGCCAACCAGTTTACCTCATTTCAGTTCAGTTCATCTTATTCAGTTCAGTTCAGCTTCATTCAATTCAGCTCAGTTATATTAAGTTCAACACACAATATTGTTATTGATATTACTACTCGTATTACTATTACTACTACTACTACTAAAAATAAAACATGTGAAAGTATAAAAAAAGTTACTTAAGAAGTAAAACTTTATAATATTGAAATAATAATACTCCCTCCCATTTTTAATGATCTCTCCCTTTCATTATAATACTCCTCACAAAGAATAAAAAAGGGAAAGATCATATAAAATGGGAGGGAGTATGTATTAATACGATCGAAAATCATAACCTTGAAAAGATAGATAAGAATAATATTTAGTTCAATTTAATTGAACTTTATTTATTTCGATTCATTACACTTCGATTGATTCGATTCGATTGATTCGATTCAATTTCAAAAAGTCCGAAAGAACAAGTTCTAAGTCCTTTTTAGGTGGATGACTTCAAACCCTACGCACCACTAGAGGTGGCCACGAGCCGGGTTGAGCTGGGCTCAGGCTAGCATGCTACGGTCGGGTTTCATTTTTGAGGCTCGTAATCGGCCCTTAAGAGTGGCAGGCCGGGCCGAGCTTGAAAATTAAAACCCGAACCCATCTTTTGGTTATAAAATTGTTTAAAAGTACGGACTTGAAGGGTCGGGCCTTAGAAACCAAGGCCTGGGCTCGAGCCGTTGTTTGAGAGGGCCGAGCGGACTTTTGACTCAAAATCAAGGCCCACACAAATGGCCACCTTTACGCACCACTATACATGGCAATATAGCAAACAACAAATATATTCGTGTATTAGGGAAGAACAATGACGATATCATTGCCACCATGTGGCTATGGCGTTATCCATCTCTCACAAATTTGACGTGGTCCCTACAAATTCTAGTTGAAGAAGAAATATCAAGAACATACGTAATACGTGAGTGTGGCGTTGTCGCGAGTGGTGTCGTTTCATTTTCTTATTGGATACGACTTCATATATAATATACAGGCTTATTTATCTAGAGAAATTTTTAGAAGTATAGAGAAACATTTAACTAGAATAGTCTAGAATATTAATATCATCTAGAAATAAGTATGTATTAGTATAAACATGAGTTATTTGTCATTTGTATAAGTGTAGTCTAAAACTTATATCATGGAATCATTAGGTCTTCCGCTCATATATCCATAAATCCACACAAATCAAACTAATAAATAACATTCCAACTAAATCAAATAAAACCAACTTTCTCTACGCTGCTTCTTCCAATCTTCCCTTGTGTACCCGTCTACCTGACCACATAATATATTCAATATATAAAAACCATGTTTAAGAATTCCGCATCCATAACACAAATACTTTCGCTGTCACAATTCCAACAAACTTGCTAGTAAACTTGTCAAATAATTTGAGTCATACAGGTTATATCAAAATATTAATAAGATTAAAATAGGACATATCATACGGTTTATGTTAAGTAAACGTATTGGCTCAAATATGATTTTTTCCGCGTTTTACACTTGAAATAATCGGATCAATTCGAATTAGATTAACGAGTCAACAAAATTTTTATTGAGCCTACTTGCAAATTATTAGGGTCATCGCAAAAATAAGTTGACTTGGGACGTGGGGTTAGGGATGGAGCCCCCACATTGAAAAAAAATTTAGTACCCTGTAAAATTTTAGGGTACGAGTATTTGTGTCACATTTTTATACCCTTTTAATTATAACGTCTCACATCAATTTAACGTGAAATTTATCTCAAAGAAAAATTACTGTCATTTTTATTGTTCAGACTGTCGTTGCATTTTTCAAACAAACACATAATATAAGTTTGCCAGTTTAGGTTATTCTCCATTATTTTTCAGTCAAAAAACCTTGTATTTCTTTTGCGGTAAATTTATTCAATTAGCTTTCTATACACCACTTATGTTCGTTTGGTTATACTTTGTTCATTTTACCATATTAATTTATTCCCTATATCTTAATTTTTTTATTTATACTTTCTCATTTCCTCTCACAAATTAGACTAAATGTTAAAATTTTTGTTTATCATGTCTCGTAATGCTAGTTACATTGATCAGGCTGTTCTGTTTTTTTTTTTTTTTTTTTTTTTAGCTTGGTAGTGTTACGTAACAGGGTGCTTGTGTTAGGGCAGTCGCATACGATAAGTAGCACATCTTAGCAGAAATAAATGGAAATTAGAGGGCGAGAGTGGTTGTGTTAGGGCAGTCGCATGCATACGAACAAGTTAATTTATTTGATACTAAAAAATAATGATACGGACTAACTATGATTTATTATGAATTTGAAAACGGCATAATAGATCGAGACTACAAACATGTGTACAGGAAACAAGGAAAATTAAAATAAAAGAATAAATAATGAGAGACAGAAATTAAAGATGACTAGTTGGATGTATGTTTAAGGAAAACAGGGGATGGTTGATCGGTGGGGGATGGGTCGAAAGGAAGATCAGTAAGACGAGAGATGACGCGGCATATACTAAGGGAACGTGCGCGCTTGAAGCTCAAAGATTTGAGGTTCTTATCCTCGGAGAAGACGTTTGTAGACTTGGTTAAAATGAAGTATATCAAGGCTTGAATCATTAGGAA
Organism: Dianthus caryophyllus; assembly: GCA_023091065.1. Classification (NCBI taxonomy): domain Eukaryota; kingdom Viridiplantae; phylum Streptophyta; class Magnoliopsida; order Caryophyllales; family Caryophyllaceae; genus Dianthus; species Dianthus caryophyllus. The sequence goes on along the minus strand of CM041516.1, from coordinate 52,853,133 downwards.
TACACCTAATTAAGTGTATCATGATTTCCATGAGCGACATTTCCCCCAACATTATGGGACTTGGACGCATTCTTTCTTTAATAAGAAATTTGAACTTATAAAAGTGAACTTATAAAGAATGAATCAACTTATAAAAGCTGAACTTATTTTTTTTGTGTGTAAATTTGTGCTTGTAATGTCAGAGCTGAGCATATAAGAGCTGAACTGAACTTATAAGAGCTGAAATTAAGCCAAAAAAAATATGTTCTATATCTATCTATCTATGTGAATGAAAGTTGATGTTGTGATTCTCAAGTATATCTATATTTATAGATGTGGGGGAATCCCTCTAAGGTGAGCCGTCGGTTTGACTTGTACAAGCCACCTCAACTCAAGTAAGCGTCTAATTCCAAGTAAGGACTAAGTCTAATAGGTTACTTCTTTTGGGATGAATTTAATATTTTAATGACATAAAATTGTATGTATCATATACATATGGTTGAATTATTGGAAATTTATATTAAAATATTTGATGAGATAAAGATTACAAGTTATTATTATTATTACTCCTAATTAAGCCACCCTCATGTAAGAATTAGTCTACATTAAAAAGAGTGTTTGGAAAGTTATTTAAGGTTTGCGATTAAAAGTGGATGGAAGATATGGGCCAAAGTGATTTTGGAAAGAATATTACAAGATAACTTCTATCTTAGAAATTAAAATGGTGGTGAAAATCATCTTGAGAATATTTATATGGTAGGAAAAATAGCAAGTATATTTTAAAAAGAGATTTGATTTGATGACATGGTAGGAAAGATATGGGTCATACACTCATATAAAAAAGGGGGACCCACCAATATTGAAATTTGAAAGATATGGTATACGCAGGCGCCAGTATGGCAGAAGTATGAGAGAGTCGCTTTATAAGATGCAGGAGGTTCCATCCTAAAACCCAATTGTGATGGGATCATGATGTAGGAATTTATATTAAATTTGGATCCATCTCCAACATATACGCAGGTTATGTGTATGCATGTTTGCTGCTGCTATGTTGTTGTTGTTGCAGTTCTGAAAGTGAAAGTCGATGCGACGCCCATGATAAAAATATCCTTCTGAAAATCAAAGATCATTTCCCGAATGGGCGACCCTTCTTAACATGGGATCCCCACACTGATTGTTGCGACTGGAACGGGGTAGGATGTGGATCGGGGGGCCGAGTTACGTCCTTAATGATTAGCCAGCCTTGGCCTCAACAACCAACTGTGATAGGAGAATTACCAAGCATCATTGGAGAATTAGAGTCCCTTGAACTACTTGGTTTGGAGGAACTTAGTGGCCTCTCTGGATCCATTCCAGATTCAATCACCAAACTCACAAAGCTTGAACAATTGTTTATACGCGCCACCAATATGAGCGGCCCTCTTCCTGATTTCTATAACATGACTAGTTTGTATGCGCTTGATAGCCGCTTCTCCGGCACCATTCCAGACTCTGTGACTCTGCTTCCCAACCTTTCAGAGCTTATTCTAATGGGAAACATGCTAAGCGGTCCGATTCCAGAGAGCTTCGGGAAATTCAAGAATGAAATGTTATTGCGACTAAATGGGAACAAACACCTGTCTGGGCCCATTCCCAAATCGTTGGGGAATGTGAAATTCAGGTGGCTAGATTTGTCGGACAACAAGTTTGAAGGGGATGCATCGTTTTTAATGGGTATAGACAAGCCTATTGATGAAATGAATCTGAGCCAAAATCAACTGGAGTTTGATTTCAGTAATGTTGAATTGCCCTTGGGGATTAAAGTGTTTGACATATCAAAGAGTTAAGAGCACAACAAGGACCCAAACTTCACACTTTTTTTGCAATAAGGATCCAAATTATTTCCGTTTAGCAATAAGGACTTCTATTGTTACGTCCGTCAATTTCAGCATCATTACTCATCATCAATATACTAATGGCCGATTAAATGAAATTATTGGAGAAGGCATAGTGACATGCAAGAAAGTTTGACCAAACACAAACATATGTTGTGTAGGCTATATTAATTATTTGTCAGGGAATAATTAAAGAATGACTAATTATATAAAAGTACTCATATTTTATGTATTATCGATACGGAGTATTTGTTAATTGAGATTTTAAATAAAAAATATATTTAGATATATATAGTAGGTAAAATAGGTAATCAAGCAACACGTTTTAAAATTATACTTACATATGAGTGTATGACAGTCTTATACAAATATTTGTATTTTTGTATAATAACTTGAAATAACTAAACATTTGATATTAAAATACAACAATCGAATTTTAAGTTTTCTTAAATTTCTTAAGTTTTTTTGATGATTTTTGAAATATTTTATAAGTCTTTAAATTTTTTGAAGTTTACTGAAATTTTCTGAAGGTTGTTGGAGTTGTTTTAAATGTTTCATAAGATAAGGAAAAATAAGGTAAAAAAAACATGCCCTAAAACGATTATTTACTTTTGACATATAAAATAAAAATAATCATGTGTGATTTTGTTTTAATTGTCTTTTCGAGTGCATTATTAATATCAAACGTTTATATTTTTTGTAATATATAACTAAAGACATAAACAAAAGAAAACGTGTATCGGTAAAACTCTTAATAATATGTAACTGAAGATATTTATATTTTTGATTAAATTTAAAAAAAAAATCCTTTGTTATGTGAAAATGAGAGTTTTTTTTTCCCAACTTCCACATTTTATAATACTCGGTACACTTTTTCAAAATTACCACCTATTATAATTTTTTTGCCAACTCCCACATTTTATGACAAAAATGTTTTGAACACCACCATATGCTCATTTCGTAAAAGAATAATTAGTTTAAATCTCGTGCATCAATGCACGGTAACTATAGATATTATTGTTTTTAATCAATAAAATTAGAAGTAATAAATCAATTGAAAGATAATAAAATTGTTAATTTATATGGTATTCAAGTGTACATTTAGTAACGAATAAACATATATTCTAAATAACAAACATATATGAAGTGCATAAATTTTATTTTCTACAATTTTGTATACAAAATTTCGGTAAAACATTTATTTTTTATTAGTAGATTATACAAAATGAAAAGTAAAAAATATTAAAATAAGCAAATATTTAGTTAAGGAAAAATAGTATTTTAACAAAGCTAAAATAAATATTAAAGATACACATATTCAAAATTAAAAGTGGTTATAGTGCAATAATACATTAAGTACTTACGGAGTAGTATTCTATTCTAATACATAATTACATGAAAAGTAAAATATTAAAATAACAAATAATAAATTCAGGATAAATATATAGTAAAAAGCTAAGATTTTATTATTTTATGCATAATATTAATGTGAATATGATTATTAAGTAATGATAATTAATTGTAAATAATGTATCTAGACTTAAAAAAATATAATAGGATGAATGATGTCAGCATGGAGTTTTGGCGGGAAAAAACGCACAGAATCGCGACATGTGGCATTGATGATGTCAGCGATAACTGTGGTTTAGTATAATAAAGATGAGGATTTAATGATGCGAGTTAAGACTAAATAACGAATAAATTGAAAGTTTAAGAATCATATAAACAAAAGTTAGGTCCGCTATAACCGGAATGCATTTTTCATATTTTATGGTGACGAAACAAGGATTTGGTGGTGTATTTAAAAATTGTGGTTATATAAGGTGAAAGTTTTGACAAAAAATTATTAATAGATGGGAGTTTTGAAAAAGTGTATTATAAAATGTAGGAGTTGTGAAAAAACCCTAAAAATAATTGATACAAAAAAAATATAAGTAATTTATTTTCTAAAAAATTGTCATCTTAAATCATGCCTTACAAAAGAATGTGTTGTATGTTAATTACTTCTTCCATCTCGCACCAAAAAAAAAATTACTTCTTTCATCTCAAAATTTGTATCTCCTTTCTATTTTGGAAGAATTTAAGAAATGTTAAAATAAAAATTGAAAAATATTCACAATTTTTGTTAAAACTTACTATAAATAAAAATGTGACACTTATTTTAGGAAAAATTTTAGTGAAAATGAAACACTTATTTTGGAATGGAAGAAATATTTATTATAGTCTACTAAAAATATTTGTGTGTGGTAAAATTTTGTTGCATGTCCAATTGTTCACTAAGCCTCCTCTAATTTCATTAATTAACCCAAAATTATATTGGTAATGACTAATGAGTGTTGTGAAGGTTGATATAAACGGACGTTACACCATAAGGTCCTTGTAGCTTAACGAAAATAGTTTAGATCCTTTTTGCTAAAATAATGTAAAGTTTGGATCCTTGTTGTGCTCTTAACTCACATATCAAACAATAAGATATATGGTTCCCTAAACAAACAACTGGGTGATTTGGGACAGTTGAGGATATTTGGAGTGAGTGATAACCAGCTTTGTGGAACGGTCCCTAAGTCACTCTTCAACAACTTCGGTCTTCCTGCTTTCGATGCCAACAAATGCCTTTGCGGTGTTCCCTCCTTGCCTCCTTGCTAATCCCTACTCTTAATCCTATTATTATTATTATGCTTCCTTCACTAATTAATATTTTGTACCCTTTTCTTGTCTTTTCCATATTATCAATGTGCTACACTACTTAATTTTGTTATACTCCGAAATATAAACAATCAGATTATTTAATAAATAAGATTAGTTTCAAAGTGACAACGGATCAATTTGGTGAACTTGCATTTGCATACATACGGAAGTAGTCCATGCCATCATAAAATTAGCTCCTATAAGGAATACCTTTCAACAGTGATACTAACAATCATATACTGTAATATGTTAAGAACAATTGAACTACATACTCCATACATCCATTCATATATTCCGTATAGTTTAAATTATTTAGAATGATGATTCAACTAATAAGGTCTGCATACACGGGAATTCCAGTTGAAGGAATCCAGTCTAGTCCGTCCATGAAGTTACGGACACTGAACTGCTCTGCTTCTTGACGGTCCTTGATAACTTTGCATCCAGGGCACTTATTCTGCCACTTGTTTCACTTCCATGACCCCTATTATGGTACTCCGCGTAGTAGACTCGGGACAGGCTACTGTTGTCCTGATCCCAAGCCAACCATCCCTGCTGGTTAATCACCGTGTCCATGAAGGACTCCATGACTACGGTCCTTGAGTAATTTCTCCAGGGACGGCCTAGATACGACTCTCTACTAGGCGCCTTCGAGAGAGGGTCGGGTGATAGAGTACAGTTCTGGAAAATGATCCCCGTACTATTATCTGCACTCACCCTTCCTTGAGCTGTTAGGACATTCGATTGTCCTCTATTTGAAATTCGGAAATATAGGTTGCAATTTTGGAAGAAGGCTTTAGAATCTCCAAAAATAAAGTCCACCGTCCCATATATGTCAGTATCACGGAAAAAATGGCGGCCTCGCTGAGAATAAAGGGTGTCCTGATACCCTTGGATTTTGCATCGATGGAGGATCGTCTTGTCCGCAACACTTCGAAAAGCAACGGCTTGTCCTGCTGCAGGACCAGCGGTGTTTGAAAATGTGATATCTTGTGCAATAAATCCATTTCCCTCGACCACTGTATCAGATTAGCGAGTTTATGAGTTTATGTTATTAACACGAGTGAAGGGTAAGTATAGACGACCCAAAGTTCACTTTGTTTTTTCTATTTAAATACTTGGATCTTCAAAACCTTACAATTAAATACTCCGTACTTATTTATTAATCCTCTAGAACAGAGGATAAAACACTAATAAGAACTAAAAAGTGGAGTGCTATACTACTATGTTGTCAATAATAAGGATTCTACCTAAGTGGTAGCGGTCTGGTGGTTCCTGGGGCAACCTCAAAGCCTAGCAATGGCAGGAATTGCGAGGTCCCAGGTTCAAGCCTCCAGAAGCGCACCATGAGGGTATCACGACGGCCCCTGGTAAAAAGGGGTGGCTTACATGGTACAAGGTGGTGACGTCGGAATGCCTGTGCCCGGGGGGATTAAACCCCTCGTCACCAAAAAAAAAAAAAAAAATAATAAGGATTCTACAAATAACATTCATGACGGAAGAAAACTTTTTTTTATGAAAAATGCATTATTCCAAAAGAATATAATTTCAAAACTTTGTAATCAATAGACATAATTAATAAACTAAACATTAATATTAATATTATTACTAATTACTAATATAATTTTCAAAATTAGTTTGATTTTCTAGTCTTGATAGACTGAAGTCGATGACAAAATGAAGAGATCGAAACTCAAAAGGATCGGAATGTCTGAAAAATGAAGACGATATCCATAAAAGTTGAAGTCAAGCTAACTCGATCTTATCGAGGTATAATAAGAAGATAGAGTGGCTAACAAAACTTAATTAAAATCGGTAAGGACTAAGGATGACAGAATGAAGAGATAATTTACGTACATACCGAATGTAGATGTTTCTTGTGTACTACGAATGTGCTTTGAAAGGTTACGTTCTTGTTACCCCAAATTATAGTTTTACTATTGTCACTGCCTTTGAGGATTATGTTCCACTTCCACTCGGGGACAACAACGTATTCATGGTAGACTCCTTTTTTTATCAGGATTTGGACCGGAGTCGTGCTGTAATTGGGTGCCGCGCTGCTAATGCTTCTGAGATGCTTCTGTGTGTTCCACTTCCACGTACTGCGCCACTACTCCACCTGTAACGGTTGCGTACAACACAAGTAGTAGGATCACCCAAGAAGAGAACTCCATTTAATTGTATGTAAATAGATTTTAGTTGTATTACGTACTATACTACGAATATTATTCTTGTACGTTCAATTACATGCATGCATATATGCTCTTATGAAGGAAGATATGTACTCCATATATAATAAGATAGATAGTCCCTAGGGAGTAATCATTTTCAGAGGTGTTGCTAAAAAAGTAAATTATTGTAAGTAGGGAGTTGCATGCTAATTACCTAAGTTTTTGTACTCACATTCTGTAAATTAAATGTCTCTTTGTCCATTAAAATATGAGTTTGAGGTTACATATGGTAAACTTTAATTCCTCCAGGTTATATATGGTAAAATTCCTTCATAATACATTTGTATACGTCCATAATACATAGTACAACATCCTTACCTTATAATAAAAGAACGAATGAAGCCCAAAGTTCATTCATTTTTGCGTAATTTTGATCATGGACAAGATTGCCCCCATATTGTTTTGGTATTTACCACATTGACCTTTGTTCTTTAATTTTCTTTCATGTGCTTAATTACTTTAACAAGGTAAAATAGGTAAAATTAATAAATAGTTTTCTCAAAAACTAGAATTCAAAGTATGAATTGATTACAATGACACTGGAAAACTTTGTTAATTACGACATGCATATGTGTACCTGTTGTGATCCAAATTACGCAATAGAAAATTATACCCCCTCCATTTATATATTCATTCACATTGAAGAAAGAAATATCACTATTTATCCAAGTGGAAAATTTTGTATATTTTTACAAAGTATAAAGGGATTTGGGTTTTAGATCCTTGGGAAATCCCTTTTCTTAATACCCTTATTCTTCTTTCATCCGGAGCTGCCGTAACTTAGTCATATATGATCTTGTTTAATACAGTACGTCTTAATGAGTACAATATTAAGATCAACTTTTTATAATTTTTAATCACGTAAAGTTATAGATATAAACGTCCCAACAATTGTGTTAACAAACGTGAAAAAATAAATAATTTGAATGAATATGAATGGAGAGAATAAGTATATTATAACAAAATATACGGAGTAGCAAAATCAATCTAAATACTTATTAACCACCAAGGTCTCATTCACCCTCTATACGAAAAATTAATATGGACCGATTAATATAAATATTTTGAATAAATCATAGTCAAATAAGAACAAGATAAATTAAGTCATGTTAATATTCAAGACCCGTGCATAGCACGGGCCAGGAAAACTAGTTGTCCAAAAAGAAAGAATTATTTCCTAGTACAACATAATACGGAGTATGTTTTTACAAGTATTTCCTCCCTCTCAAAATAAGTATCTCCTTTACTATTTAGTTTTAATAGAAAAATGAACACTTATTTTGGGATAGATGGAATTTTATTTTCAGTGGTGGATTTTCGTTATTGCCGGTGGGCCAGGCCCCCCTAAGATATAAGATACTCCGTAAATACTACTATTGCCTAAGTTATAAACCAAATACATGGTGGCTCAGTGGTTACAAGCTAAGAATGGCTGAAAATTCTTCAACAAGGGCGTTCAATCTACTAGTTTGGGGTTCGAATCCCTTTGGTCTCATTTCCTTGGAAGTGTAATTTAAATATATCACTATTCATTCAAGAGTAGTTCTTCCGTAAGACCGTACTTACGTAGACTTGTCTCACACAAGTATTTACCTTCATTCAATTGTCCCTATTGATGATGTCGTGGTTTAGTGATCAGAGTTGAGGTAGGGTCTTAGGTTCAAATCTCTCCTTTCCGTTGTAATGGCCTTGAGCCTCCTAATCGACCAAAAAAAACTATTCAATTGTCCTTTTTTTTCCCGCACATTTTGGAAACTGAATGAAGTATTAGATTAAGTTTTAAGTTTTTCATAAACAATTATTTCAATTTTTAAATTTAAAAAATGAACTCAAAGATAATAATAAATTCCCACTCAATCTAAAAGATAATATCTTTGTAAAATTGTCATATACTAATGAAAGTTTTCATTTATTTGGCAATCAAACAAATGTGATTAAAAAATTTATTTTTAAAAAAAATTAGTTTGAAATTTATTTTGGTACACTACGAATCACATCATGCCACGTGAAATTTATTTTTAAAAAAAATTATATTAATTATAGTGATTAAGTTCCTCAAACTTCCCTCTAATTAATTAGTTTGAAATTTGAAATTCAAATTGATTATAACTTCACATAAAATCTTTAGTATTCATACCATTTTTAATTATATCAAAATTTCTTTTTTATTATGTGATTTTTAGAAACTGATTTTTAATTGTAATTTATGAGAAAAATATTTTTCATTACTTTTAAAGTTTATTATTATTAGTTACTCGTATAAAAAAATAGTTTAAAGTTTATTATTATTAGTTAATAAAAAAATATTTTAGTCTTTATTTTTTTTGTATTTCATCGTTATTATTATTATTACTACTTTATTAGTCATTCCATTTTAAAAAAATTTACCTAGATATGAATTGAACCCCAGACCTCTAGAAATTTAGGTAGTTTTATGTATGACGTTGGACCACTGGATCAAGTCATATCAGCACATTCATTATTGATTTATTTATTATTTATTTCAATTAATTTATTTTAGCCAATTATGTAAAAGAAGGAAATTAAATTGAAGAAAATAATTGCAGCAAATAGTTAACAAAATTGAAGGAAGTAACGTATTTTCAAACAAAATCATTTCCATAATTTTCTCTATTGTGAAGATTCTCTAAATTTATTTTGTTAACAAATTTATATTTTCCATTAAATTTATTTTCCTTTATTTTATTTTTTAGTAATTTAATGTAATTTTTTTTGGTTTAGTTATTTTCCATTATATTTTTTAGTAATTGAACTAGAAACTTTTTTTTTCAATTACTTTTTTTTTCTTTTTAATAATTTTTGTGATAATAATAGAAAATGAAGAAAATTAATAATGATGGTATTATTTTTAATAAATTTCGGTGATATCCTTTTAGTTTTTGTTTTTTAAAATTTTTGGTTAACTAACTAAATAAATGAAAACTAAATAATTAAAGAAAATATTGAGTTTGAAAAAAAAATAATTAAAAATATTTGATAAGTATTTTCAAAGTTAAGAAATTCAATTAAATAAATTATGTTTCCAAATATAATCAACTAAATCAATAATTAATATTCCAAATCAAATCAACTAAATCAATTGTGTTTGGCGGCATTGGCGCGTGTTATAACGGAAGCGCTGACGACTGACGTTGGGCCTCTGCTGCATCGGTGTCCACGGTCTATAATAGTATGATACTGTCTGCTTTGGGCCTAACCCTCACGGATTTACTCTTAGGCTCCTTCTCAAAAGGCCTCATACTATTATATTTGATAACCCCTTATATAGATCACCTTTCACCTATTCTCCACCGATGTGGGACTTGGATTTGTACTCTAACAGCGCGAAATAAATTAATTTCAAGAGGTATGTTTTTGGCGCATTACTAATTCAATTACCCGCCTAAATTACTCCCTCCAAATTATTTTTTCAGTTTTTTTTTTATTTTGGGCCCCAGTTGACACGTGTCAAATTGTTATTGGTGGTGTACTAAAGGCTATAGTACACCGGGTGTAACTGTAGCACCTTCCGTATTAGTGACTCATAAAACATCTAATTGTAATGACAACAATTAATTAATAGTTAAGAATTTGAATCAATTCTCAACAAAAAAGATGATAACAAAGGGGTGACGTATGTCATTATTGATCATCGAAATGTCGACTACCGAAGATGTTGTTAGCGGATGACACTAACCCTAATTTAGTATTAGTGTTTGTTTGGTTACCCACAAAATTCATGGGATTTTTGTTTTCCTAGGAATTAAAAATTGGTAGTGTTGTTTGGTTGCCAAAAAACTTAGGAAAGTTGCATTCCCATGAAATTGAAAATCCTCTATTATGGAAGAATTTGCTTACTTAGGGGGTGTAACACCCCGTATTTTTAAGGTTAAATTAAAATATATTTTAATTCACAAATTTATTAAAATTATATTTATTTTCATAATATCATATATATTTAATAGTTAAAAATAATATTTATGATCTTTTATATAATACGTTTAATACTATTTTATTGTAAAGGCTAATAAAATTACTTATAAAATGTTTACATTTATTGAATAATATAATTATTTTCTAATTTAAAATAGTCAACTAGTGATTTTAATATTTTTAACTAATTTTCCTTAAATTTGCTTAAAAAGAACTTCTAATTAAATAAAATAAAGGTGACTTGGAATCATAAGATAGCTCAACTTTTATTAGGAGTAAAACACCTCTTATATTAATTTAATATTTACATATAAAACTAAACCTAGCTAATCACTTGCTTCGTATAACAATCCCCGCCTTCATCTGATATTTTCGTCTTCAATTAAGCAACCCTAACATCCTCTTTAACCCTTCCATTGACGCCTCTTCGTGCCTCCCGTACGACTTTGTTTCTTGACCGTTTTACTCCATTCTTGTGTCATAATTATCCTCTCTTCATCCTCTTCACATTAAGGTAAGCTATACTCCGTTTCGTTTCCGTTATTCTGACCGCCGTCAATTCCGTAGCTTTCAAAACACCCTATTTATTCTTGTCTTCTCCTTTTAATGATCATATGAGTGAAGTCGGAGGATCCCGACGCCAACCCGTACAAGATAGGTGACTCAATTGAGGACTAGCGCGTTAAGGTAACGGTGATGACGCGACTCGATTTTACATTACGATAAAGTTTATGTGTGGTGTTGTATGACGATTGTATGTATGAATTTGCGACGTGCTACTGAGTTTGCTAGTTAATATACTAGGACTAATCGTGGATATTAAAACTACTCTGTTTTATGTAGGATTTGTGTTGTATGTTACCCACCTTTTGTTGGATTATATGATTCGAAATAGTTAGTCAAAAGTTAGCTTCTTGATCATTAGTTAAGTATCTAATATATTTCCTAATAATATGAATATGGTGTTAATGGAGATTATAGAAATTAAATAGGAAAATGCAGTGGTGCACTTTTGCACTTCTTACGTGCTCATAGGCAGTGGTTTCACTTTGTTCTAGTGGATTAATTTAGTAAGTCACGTTGATATTTACTCCGTATAAATTGTTATTGTTTCGAGAATTATAACACGTGTTGAGATTGGCTTGAGTTCGTATTGTGTTGACCTTGATAAGCTAAAGGATTGTTGAATTGACTTGATTATGATTAGTTTGTTGTATGCTTGAGTTTAGTGTGCGTACGAGTACTGTTTTGGCTCGTGCGTGAGGAGTTACGACGTCTTTTGTAGGACGGTGCCGCCTGTCGTGGGTTCTCAACCATTTTGTAGTGGCTCTGAGACTATGGTTATCGAAAGTCCTTTTGTAGGGGCGCCACTCTTTTGTAGGGGTGGTTATTTGTATGTCCACACTCTTTTGTAGGGGTGTGCTTGGCCAAGTTTAGACTATTGTTCGAGGCATTTTGTAGTGCCACCATAGGGTCAGGATCTTTTGTAGGGTCCGGGGTGTTTTGTAGCGCCCAGTACTCCGTGCTTACTCTTGCGATTGATTGTTGATTGTTGTTGATTGATTGTCACTTTGTTGATGGCATTCAGTTTGTTGATTATTGTATGTCACTTTGTTGATGACAGTTGAGATTGTATATTGATCGTGGTAACGTTGTGCCTTATTATTGTTGGATGTTGTGGATTATACTTTGATCATAGAAGTAGTAGGCGAGTAAAATACTTGTTGAGTTGTATTGAGATTGACATTTTATTAAATTTGTTTTATTTATCATCAACTTTATTGTGATGTAATATGGTGGGAGAACGTCTGAAAGTTACTCTCATCGATCGTATTGCTATTTTTCTTGTAAAATGGCAGGTTGATGATCTGCTTTCTGCTTTTGGGGGTTTTTGGAGTGAGCTAGCGAGCGTCACGATTTATTTAGAAGAATTCTTTTAATAATTTATTTTATTAATCTATCTTATTTCAGTATTTCAGTTTTTATTGTGAAGGGTATTTATTCTCTAGTTTTGTAAACTCTTATATTTTATTTCTTTTTAATCTTTTCAATTGTTAGTAACTACGAGGTTTTCAAGGTGTTTCCGCCACCTTGGTCTTATTTAAGCTTTATTTTATATTTTTATTTTTAGTAAAAATCGCGTGTGTTACAGGGGGGCCTAGGTAATTGGAAATTCCCATGATTTTTACTTTCCATTTGTCAACCGAACATTTTTTTGCAATTCATGTGTTCTTAAGTCACATGATTTTCAGTTTACAGGGTAATGTAATTCCCACATGACAACCAAACGAGCACTTAATGGATGACTCTTACCTCTCATATTTTTTTTACCATAATGTTAGTAACGTGATTTATGTAACACATGTCGATCGATATCATGTTTGACCATATTTTCGTTGAACGTTTAACCACTATATGTGGCATCATCAATGTACAACTACTCTTTTCAAACGTTATTACATTACAAATAAAAGTAAACACAATAATTCTTTAAAAGCAATTATGTATTTATTGTCTCATACTATGAGACCCCAACATTACCGTAGATTTTGTAATATAAGATGCCTAAGTTAACGGTAATAATAGATGTGAGTATAATATTAGGAGATAAGGTAAATAAATTGATTCATTTTTTAGTCAAAAATTAATTTTTTTTTAAGGAAGACCATCAATAGATTGATTTAGGACCTGTTCTTTCCAGCTTATTTTTAACTCATTTAGACTTATTTTGATTCGATTCACTCAACTCGATTGATTCGATTCGATTCATTTAATAAGTCCGAAAGAACAGGTTCTTAGGGCCTGTTCTCTTCGTCTGAAATTTTTCTGAACCAATCTTAAGTTTTCTGAAGTAATTTGAAGTTTTCTGAAGTTATCTGAAGTTTTCTGAAGTTATTTTTTAAAATAATATGAAATAATAATAATTATTATTATTAATATTATTATTATATTTAATTAATGTTTATATTTATTTTGTTTATTTGATTTGATATATAATACTACTACTACTACTACTACTACTACTACTACTACTACTACTACTACTACTACTACTACTACTACTACTACTACTACTAATAATAATAATAATAATAATAATAATAATAATAATAATAATAATAATAATAATAATAATAATAATAATAAATTTTAGCATTTATTTTCATTAATAAATTTTGATAAATATTTATGAAAATTTTATTAACAGTTTATATATTTAATTTGAACTAATTTTTTTTTATTTATGATTTGCAATAAAGTTATTTTGGATTTGTCTTATTTTTATTCAAATTATTATGATTCTTATTATAATTACTATTGTTAATAATATTATTATCACTATTATTAATAACGTTAATGTTATATATAACTTACTCCGTAGGTATTATTATTAGGAATTACTCCGTAGTTTTTATTTAGAAATCTGAAGTTCCCTGAAATAATCTAAAGTTTTCTGAAATTGTCTGAAATAATCTGAAATTTTCTGAAATTATCTAAAATTTTCTTAAGTTATCTAAAATTTTCTAAACTAGGAAAAAACTTAAGACGAGAAGAACAGACCCTTACTCTGAGTTACTCATCTACTTACTCATTATTAGCAACAAGTTTGCAAAGTGTTTCAAATGGATTTAGGCCCAAACAAGTGATTGCTGTACAATTTTCTTCAGTGGGGTTTATTTCTCCTCTTTTTGCATTCCAAGTACTCCGTATAGTTTTTCCAAAGAAAAAGCATTCAATTGTAAAGCATGTAAGAAATTTTATTTCTTTTACCCGTGATCGTGAATTTCAGATTTTAAACACTAAATAAACAAATATTTTGAGTTTCTATAATGTTTTTTTAAAATTTACCAAGTTTTGAACACAAATTCTTCTGAAATGTCTAAACATTAGACCATGGGTTTCACAACTCTTATATTTCATTTCAATTGAACCGTCAAATTGTGTGATCTTTTTACATGCCTAATCATTGTATAAGTTTTACGGAGTAACTTTTTCAATCATATTATTTATCTATAATTACTCGGTCAATAATTAATTTTGTTCAGTTACAACTTTTATTTCCTTTTTCGTAATTGATTTTTTATATACGAATTTTACTCTCGTGATATACTTTTTTTCATTTGTTTTTTCCTACAACTACCTTTTTTACTACTACAATATACAAGGTTTTTTTTTTTTTTTTTTTTGTTTTTTTTTCAATAACTTTTCTCAATCAAAATTAAATCAAGTTCTCAATAATTCAATCACGAATTGTAATATCCGATTCAATCACGCAATAATCTATTTCAATTTCATTTTTTTATCTTAAATTATCAATTTTCAATAGTTTCTAATTGATTTAATTAGTACGTAAAACTTAAGATTATGGTTTAAATAGATGGCGCCAGGAAGTGGCACTGACAAGATTGGCCAACCAATTTACGACGTGCGTGGGTTGCCGGTGCGGTTGGGTGGGGGTCTTACGTATGTGTATAAGTGTATTGTTGTTGTTGGTTTTGAGGTTTCTTCTTTTATTTTTTTATTTAATTATTTAATTTTTTTTTTTATCAATAAAGTTTGTACAAACACGACCACCGCCGACCTCCCTCTGTAGCAGCTGCCGTTTGGCTGCCCTTGTCGGCGCCGCCTCCCGCTGTACTTTTCGCCGCAACCCATCAATCTCGCAACTTATTCAAACCCTAACCCTAGTTTTGAACTAAATTTATAAAAAATAATTAAAAATTGATAAGTTAAGACAAATTTTATATTGAAATCGATTATTAGGTGATTGAATCGATTATCGCAATTTATGACTGAATTATTGAAAAATTAAGCGAATTTTCATTAAGAAAAGTTGAAAAAAAAAAAGAGAAACTTGCACTTCGTATATTGTGGGGGTAATAAAAGGATAGTGGTGGAAAATCAAATGAAAAATATAAAATATATCACGAGAGTAAAATTCGTATATAAAAAATCGATAGCCTTATTTTTTGTTTTGTTTAGTGATAGATATGGGTGTGCAGTGTGCTTATAGAGAGTAGAATTAGTGCAAGATTAGAAACGACTAGAGAAAGGTTTATATTAACCATTGATTAATCTCTAGCAATTTTAAAAACAAAGAAAAATTAACTCCACTATCCACTATATAAATAAAATAAACATAGTATCAAACCATATCATTTTGTCTTAACTAATCCCAAATTGCTAGATTTTTTAATGGTAGGTAATTAACTATATCTATCTTCATTTTAGTTGATCTTTAATCTTTGTTATGCATCATTACATTAACTTTGTTTCCTAGAAAAGCAAGGTTGCCATTATTGTGTGGTATTTTTTTTTTTAATTTATTAAATCAATCATCATGTTGTATATAACCTTTTCAAAGGTCCAAAAAGATGGAGAGCAATTTTGTTTAGTGGGTTAAAAAATACTTGGCGGATATTTTATATTGAAATTTTCTATTTTATACGCTATATTATTTTTTGGTTCAATAGGATGCATGAGAATATAAAAATGGAAGAAGAGATTTGAACTTGCAATTTATTACCGTAAAATACCTCGATCTATTCTGACCATTAAACTAGGACATTTTCGATTTTCTATTTTCTATTTTCTATTTAGTGGCTGCATCAACTACGTAAGAGAGTTAGTCACTAAAACTCAATCCCACTGCTAATGGCGTCATATTCTTTATCATCTAAAAGAAATATTCATTCTCTTTAAAGTGAGTTTGGAAACCATGATTTCATTTGAAAATTTGAATTTGGCCAAACTAACTATATAATTTGACAACTAAGAATTTGGATTGAAATTTGATTCAAATCCAAAGGCAATGCTTTACAAAATTTGGGCATTTCAAATGACACCTACGTGGCCACATACCATGTCATTTCAAATTCTTCATTTGAAATGTGAATTTGGAATGCAATTTTTTAAATGTAAGGTAGGTTACTAGGTTCCCAAACACCACTTTAGGTAATTTAATTTGATAACAATTTGATTTGCAATTTGTAAAATTGAACTCCAATTTTGACTTCAGTCAACCATTGCCATTATATAACTTTGTGCCCTAGCTTCATTCCCTAGCTAAACCTTGAACACAACTTCTTTTACTAAACACTAAACACATTTGAAAAGTAGCCATGGATAAGGAACAAGAACAACTTGAGTTCCTAGGGTTCTTTGGTATTCTTAAGGAATCATTCAAAATAGTTTTATCTCATCTTAAAATATTCACTAAGATCACTCTTGCTTTCATCCTTCCTCTCACATTTATTGTCCTAATTAATAATGAAATTTCAAAGTTTCTCTCTAACAAAATCTTCAACCATAATGACCATAGCTCATCAATCTCTACAAAATGGATTTTGTATTTGGGGTTTGAAGCGATCTACTTCGTGTTCATATTCATTCTCATATTCTCCCTACTTTCTATATCTGCTGTCGTTTATACAGTTTCATGCATATATACTGGTAAAGAAATTACCTTTAAGCAGGTTATGACTGCTGTTCCAAAGGTTTGGAAACGACTCCTAATAACCCTCTTTAGTAATTTTGCCATAATATTAGCCTACACTTGCATAGTATTATTATTCACTTTGGTGATAATACATGGAATATCTTCAATACATCAAAGCGATACACGATTAGGATTAACGATCACGATCATAATCATGGCTATATGATGAGTCGGTTTTAGTATAGGTTAGTATGACGATTTTGAGCTCATTTAGTGAGGTTTAGGCGTGGTTTTATGAAGATTTTCGTGCTTTGTAATCGATTGCGATGAATTGGATTTACAACGCGTTAATGCACTTGGGCGATATTAATAAAGCTCGTGAGACTTGGACGAGGAATCGGAAGGAAAGAAAGGGACTAGAAGGTAAACAGCAGCAAACTGGCAACCTGCGCGCAAGTGACGTGCAACCCATGCGCGAGCTGAATTCAAGCAAAGAGAAGGGCAGGATGTTTTTGGCGACCTGTGCGCAACCAACGCGCAACCTCTGCGCGAGTACTATTATTTCCGACTTTTTCTATTATTTCCGAATTTTACTTGTGATCTTTTGGAAAATATACTATTATTAGTTTTAGACTTAACCTAGTTTTCTATTATCTCATTAGCCATCTTTTTCATTAGTTTTAGTTTTTTAGTTTTGAACTTTTTCCAAAAACTTGAGAAGTAATTTAGGAGATTATGTGTAACTAAACTCCAATTACTTGATACGATCGATTGAAGCGTCGGTAATTAATCCGTGAGATTATCAATTTCTCTACTTTTCTTTGAGTATTATTTAATTCCTTGTTCTTATTATTATTGATTTTAATCTTGATTAGAGTGATCAACTAATTAGGGTTTTTATTGATTTATATGCTAGATTTGATTATTGGCTCAGTTTGCTTTATTAATCTTATCGTGGTAGCAATTGTGATTGATTTATTGTACTCAGTTTGTCGTGAGTTAATCATAAAAGGAATTGAATTTGTGACTCGAGTATTAACTGCGTTGTTAGTATTAGTCATCTTTATTGATTCTCGTGCTAATTCTTCTATAGACTTGAACTTGATATCGCGTGATTTGGGTTAGTCTTAGAAAGGGTAATTTAGGGCATCCGATTTGACCTAATTACTGATTAAAGAGGGAATTCGTGAGTTAATATTATTGAACGGTATTAGCTTTCACAATAAAGTACTCAAGTAAAGTGGTTTAATTGTTTTCTATGATCGGTGATTTTATCGTCTGTGGATATCGTATCGTGTCAAGACCTTTCTCATATTTGTTTTAAATCCTTAATTTATTATTGTCATTAGCTAGTTCTCTTAGTTATATTTTACTAAACCAAAACCCCCCCCAAACCTGTTACTTTCATCTATTTATTCCGTGTTATTGCATTACTCTACGCTTTACTCTTTTCAATTAGTCTTTTTCCCTGCGGATCGACCCTTACTTCCATTTTTACTACTTGTTTAGTATTTAGGATTTAAGTGATTATAAATTGTAATTTGCGGCATACGACTCTAGCCCGTCACTATAATATTAACTGCGGGAATAGTCTACATTACAATATTTTGGCAATTAGCCAATGTTATTTCCGTAATGGAAGAATACAACGGGTTTAAAGCCATGAAAAAAAGCAAGCAATTAATCAAGGGTAAAACAGGAACTGCAATCGCTATATTCGTGACAATAAGCCTATTTTACGTGCCAATTATATTATTAAATCGACAAATTCTTTCGAGTAATATTAACGAGCACATTATGTCCAAAATATTAAGTGCAATAATAATCTTAGTATTAAACCCTTTGATAACTCTATGTAGTTTGGTAGTTCATACAATATTTTACTGTGTTTGTAAGTCATATCACCATGAAATTATTAATAAGTCTACCTTAACTAATCATCTTGAGGCATTTCTCGGAGATAATGTTCCTTTATTAACTTCAGCTGTGGAAATTGTCTAGCAAAAGAAATCCAAGGAGTGTGCGTTATTCAATTTATGGTTCATGTAAAATGTAATTCATGTTATTTTATACAAATTATATTTTATTTAATTACATTTTTTTTTTATTTGGGATGTTGTTGTATTTTTTTTTTATTATAATTTATTTTTCATCACAATTTTCTTGGTAATGTTATTGTGAGTCATTTCACATAAAGAGTCACTTACTACGGAGTATGTTATTTGGAAAATTTTTTGTTTACTACTCGTAATCAATAAGCATTAGGGTTTGTTAATTTGTGTACCCAACCAGCTAAGTTGTTTACCCGACTGACTATTATGTGTATAAAATTTGTTCCTTAAAATTAATGCTTGTACTAAATAGACAAAGAATTATTATTATATATTTTATTTAAGTAGATTATTTTGACAATGCATTTATATATAGGGAATAGTACTATTGTAAGTAATAGAGTTTATTAACTTGTATACGGTACGGTGTACCTGAGTCGCCCCACCCTCCACCAAATTAAACTTGTACTTAGCCTCACCCCAACTGGGGGGGGAGGGGGGGTTACGCACGTGTACCCGTCTGACCACCTCATTGAGGTCATCCCTATACCTGACTTGTAAAATCAAAGACGGGCCCGGACCACACCCACAAGTGGTAGTGTTGAGGTCTCTTCCTATATGTGTGTAAGGAGCATTGTCCCACATCGGTAGAATTAAAGTGAAGGAACTAGTTTATAAGTAAGTGGGCTACTCCTCCCATCACCAATTGGTTTTGGGATGGAACCTCACTTACTTGTGAGTCGGTCTCGTGCACCTAATTCTATTAACCCGCTGCGGAGGACTCTACAAGTGGTATCAAAGCCGATGGTTCGGCTTGGGACCGCAAGGTGCGATGTGGTGACGGTGCTCGGGATGACGCGGAGTAGCGTCGTGGTTGCGGAGTAGCACCACCGTTGGACTCTCTCCCTTGGTTGACCAGAGATGCAGAGTAGCATCGTGCGGAGTAGCCTGGTCGGCCCGACACGGGGTTGTGTCGGGTGCGGAGTAGCGCCAAGTGAGGGGGAGTTTCGACACACACATGTGAAAGGGGGAGATTGTTGAGGTCTCTTCCCATATGTGTGTAAGGAGCATTGTCCCACATCGGTAGAATTAAAGTGAAGGAACTAGTTTATAAGGTGCACATTTCTCATCTCCACAACCGATGTGGGACTTACATGTGGGAATCATATTAAGGGATTTTTCATTCCCCCCACACATGTAAGTCCATTAATAAGCCTTATACTGGAGCCCAACAATGATGGGATTCTTCTCCATGGCATACAAAGCCGAACCGGGCGTGTGATTTTAACAAACACGAGATAACGTGTAACCCATTAAATGCGGCGGCATATAATCGGCCCGGTTTCATATCAAAGAGACCCAGGATATAATCATGGGCTCTGATACCATATTAAATTCCACGGGCCTGGGCCACACCCGAGAGTATGAGAGAGTCCGCTTATAAGGTTTAGGAAGTTCCATCCTAAAACCAATTGGCAATAGGAGCTAGTAGCCCGTAAGCCTTATAAACAAGACCGACTCTCATCTCATAACCGATGTGGGATCGCAATGTGGGAATTTATATTAGGCTGGATCCATCTCCAACATGACTAAAGTAATAGTGTACCCAACTCGTTAGTTGCTAATTAATGTACTCCATATATAATTTGTATCTTAAAAATTATAATTGACTCACTAGAAAGGACTACATACTCTATAATTTATTAAAGAATTTAAAAGAATTGTATATTAACAGTGTATTTGTATATTAAAATTACAATTTATGAACTTGAGTTTCACTATCACAAATTCTTGTGCCAGTTGGACCTTACAATAAATTATTGTAAATCCGACTATTTGTACTCGATTATATAGTTTTTGTATTATTTTAGTGATAATTATTACTCCGTATTAATTGTCACTAATTTATTAGTACCTCTATAAGTGATTTTCGTAGATTTATTTCATATTTTTGTATTCTTTTAATTAAATTTGTACATTAATCTCACATTAAATTCATATAAGATCCGTCTCAGGAGACTTATTGTGTATTCAATTGCACGGTTGTTGTGCATAAATAAAATCAATCATCAATCAATTTGATTATTCAAAGTGCAATTTTGTGTACTTAACGGATTTGTACAGTTCGCATCGAACTTTAATACTACGAGTAATAATAAATAATACGGAGTACATTTCTTTGAATCAAACTTCAAATCACAAATATTTAGAGAAGAATTTTTCAAGTTTGGTGGGCAGGTCTCCACAAGACCTAATGAGTGGAATTTTCTAAAAAAAAAATTCTAAGTCACATGTTCACACTTCATACTACTTCATTCATTCCAATAGGTTCTTTACGTTTGCTTTATGCACGTACATCAATACTCGTTTTGTTTCGTTCATATATTTGATTTCGTATTTTCGAAAATTTTAAAATTTTGATATTAATAATGTGCTCGATCAGACAATTAAAACAAGATCACACATGACTATTTTTTATTTTGTATTTTAGAAGTTATATCGAAGATTCTACACACTTATGAATAGTGTCAAAAAAGTGAAATGTAAAGAACCTATTGGAATGGAGGAAGTATAATATACTCCGTCTTCATATCCCACATAGCATTTGCATTGTATGAGGCCAAAGTATGAAAAAAAATAGGAATATTATTTTAATCGGCCATTTAATGTTTATTTTTCTTTTGATGAAGATAAAATTGATCAAAAAATACCTTACGATAATTAACTTAAAGTTGAAGAGATGATAATTTATAATGCTAGCAATAATATTTTAGAAATATTCAGTTTAAATATATAGGTGAACTGGTGAAAAATATAATTATGAAGTACTCTGTATTAACTTATTGAATAAAAAATCTAACGTCAAATATTTGTTGAGATTTTTAGTTAATTATCAGTAATTGATGAACTATCTACTAACACAAAGTCTTAAGTGAGACGGTCCCATAATAATTTTATTGAGAGACCTCTTAACTATATATAGAGGTGGTTACGGAGTACTATTTTCTGATACATTTTCTTATTCAAAGAACGGTCTCATGATAAGAGATAATCTCACAGAAAACCTAGTCAATCAAACACATTTCACCATTAATTAATACATACTTCATATATAATCATTATATTACTTGATCATATAATACGTAGTACTCTTAACTCTCTAAATATTATCTCAAATTGTATACGAATAATATTATTACGGAGTATAACTTTGAATATTCACTAGGGGATGGCGCGTGAGCCATTTATCAATTGCAAATTAGACCTCAAGGTTGACCTCAAGTCAAATATTTCCATTATATAAATTATAGTTCATTTCCCTAATTCCTTATTACAATCTTTCAATATTAAATCCAATTTTATTTTAAAGCCATGGATAAAGATCAAGAAAAACTTGAATACCTTGGCTTTTTTGGTATTCTCAAGGAATCACTCAATATCATCTTATCGCACACAAAAATCTTTACTAAAATAAGTTTTGCCTTCATTTTACCTCTCAGATTCATTGTTTTAGCTAATAATGAAATCTCTAAGTTCTTCCTCAACAAATTCATCAATAACTTATCACCAAACAACAATGATGCTTCTACCTTGCCTCCTTCAAAATGGGTTTTATATTGGATTCTCGCAGCGATGTATTTTACACTTATATTTGTCATTATATTCACTTTACTTTCGTTTTCTGCAGTTACATATACAGCTGCATGTATATACGCTAAGAAAGAGATCACCTTTAAGGAGGTCATGACTGCTGTTCCAAGGGTGTGGAAAAGACTCCTAATTACCCTCTTTAGCAACTTCTGCATAACATCTACGTATACAATTGTTACGATCATATGTTGGATCGTAATAACGCGTGTTATCTTTACTTACACGCCACAAGGGTCAACAATCGCAAGTATAATCATCGCTATACTTTATCTCATAGGCTTAATTTACCTCGCAATATTTTGGCAATTAGCTAATGCCATTTCCGTTATGGAAAATTATTGCGGGTTTAAAGCCATGAACAAAAGCAAACAATTAATTAAGGGTAAAATCGGTACTGCAATCGCATTGCTATTAATGGTATTAATTTTTCAAACACCAATTTTATTATTGAATCAACAATTAGCCAAAAGTGATAACAACATTAGTATTGCATCCAAAATATTGTGCATGATTCTAATATTATTGTTGAACCCTTTATTTACACTATATGGTTTGGTGGTTCAAACTACATTTTATTGTGTATGCAAGTCATATCATCATGAGAACATTGACAAGTCAACGTTGACCAATCATCTTGAGGGATTTATTGGGGAAAGTTATGTTCCTTTGTTGACTGAAGCTGTGGAAATTGTAAAGCTTTGATGATCGAACACATATGTATTACAGAGTATATTGAGTATAATAATTTTTTTTTTTTTTTGGAAGTGTATAATTTTTTTTTGGTGGCAGAATTGTAATTTTTATTTTATTCAATTTATGTTTTGAGTTATTATACTGTGATGATATAAGGGGTCGTTTGATTCAACTTTGGAAAGATGAAATTTTGGGAAATTTTAAATTCGCATGAATTTGTAATTCACGTGAATTGTATAATTTGTTTGTTACTACTCGAGGAGTGAATTCATGTGGGAAGTTAAAGTTATTATACACACTAAGGAGATCTAGGTAAAACAACTTCTCATGATTTGACCAAAAATCATTGAGGTAAGTGAATTCATGAAAAGTTGTAATTTTCATGAATTGAAAAAAAGGGCAACTAAATAACACCTAAGTATGTTCTACTCCTGTTATTTTGATCACTCATTTCTTCCTATTTGTTTTTCACGTGGATTAAGAAAATCTTTTTAAAAATTTCGAAAATAAAATGCGAATGGATTATAAGATTAAAATAAAACTAGAGTCATAAAAAAATTATAAATAAAATGGATAAGAAAAAAATCAAAAACAAAATGTACACAGGTAAAGTGAATTCATGGAAAGTTGTAATTTTCATGAACTGAAAAAAAGGGCAACTAAATAACACCTAAGTATGTTCTACTCCTGTTATTTTGATCACTCATTTCTTCCTATTTGTTTTTCACGTGGATTAAGAAAATCTTTTTAAAAATTTCGAAAATAAAATGCGAATGGATTATAAGATTAAAATAAAACTAGAGTCATAAAAATTTTATAAATAAAATGGATAAGAAAAAAATCAAAAACAAAATGTACATAAATAATTTCCTCAACAAAAACTTACCAAAACGAAAATAGGAAGAAAAAAGTGAAATTTCCTTATAAGAAAATGGAAAGAACATAGTAAAAAAATACTCGTACTCTGTAATTAGCTAATTTTGGCTAAATAAAATACAATTTGATTCTACATTAAAAAAAAAAAGTAAGATTTGATTTCGTTTAAGTTTCTAAAGGAGTATATTGGATCAAGAATATTTAATTTGTATTAGTTTCTATTTTATTGATTTATCCAAGTTATTTTTTTTGTTCAATCGAAGCGTGACTTAAATGGCATTCTGATAAGGGGAGGGGATTGAGCACTGACTATCGCCCAGAATAGTCTTAACCAACTAGGCTAAGACATCTTGGTATTTATCCAAGTTATTATGATAATTGATTCAATTCAACTTAACTTATTTTCTAATATGAGTTACTAAATACGGAGTAGAATCTAGACAATTGAAGTACAATTAGTTTCCGAGTTCCAACTTTTATAGAAACCTATTTTTTC
Source organism: Dianthus caryophyllus (assembly GCA_023091065.1). NCBI lineage: Eukaryota > Viridiplantae > Streptophyta > Magnoliopsida > Caryophyllales > Caryophyllaceae > Dianthus > Dianthus caryophyllus. The sequence goes on along the minus strand of CM041516.1, from coordinate 52,828,222 downwards.
AATAAATATTTATCACGTTATGCAATACTCCGTAATTTTAGTAAATGAAAACATGTTCAAATTTCATTATAACTATTACGGAATAAAATCCTGGTATCTAAAAAAAGAAATTAAGAACATGAAGGCTTAGATGAATATGATATTCTTATAACAAACGTGCTTATTAAATATTTTAATATATATTTTATATTATTTCAAGAAGCATATTGTTAACTACAAATTTTTCAAACCGACAATAATATGTTAAACAGTATAACATGAAACAATAATTTTATTTATTTCAAATATTGTGTCTTATAATTTATAGTACGGAGTATAAGATAATAATATATTTTCTAAAATCATGAAAATATTATCACAATATTTTCTGATAATTATTTCAAAATATAAGGGATACAAAATATTCACAACCTACCAAATTATAAAATTTTACAAATTATAAAATTTTAGTACAGTGTCTACACATATATATAATGATAAATTTATAACACAATCTATAAATTGTGTCGTAGCTTACTTCTTAAGATTGCAAATTGCAATAATTATATCAATACAAGATTTATAATATGAAGTTCTCTAAAGAGTACACCGATGACATTGTCGTCCCTTCCTCCCTCGTCTCCATCGTTCCGATTTTACGTGCTGCCAACGAGATCGTCAATGCCTGCCCTCGACTGGCCTACGTTTGTATGTTTTATTCCAACCTTAAATTTTTTGATAATATTATTACGGTGTAAAATACTTCGTAGTAAGCTAACATGTTAACTATTAGCTAATTGCGTAACTTGATATATACTACGTAAGTAATAACATGAAATAAATATGACGTAGTAACACTTTTATATAAGTCTGATTTGACAAAAAGGTAATAACACATTTATTATATGAGTACTGCGTATCATCTGAGTACGAAGCATATACTACGGAGTATTATTTTATGAACGGATTTTCTATTATGTGCATACCATGCACATAATAAGAGCAACTAACCCACTAATAAAGGAATGAAAATTATTGATTATTAAATTTCTCTCTCCTCTTTTACTATTAGGTAGTTAACGTTCAATTATTTTTATTAATTTCATTCCTAAATTAGTGAGTTAGTTGCTCTTACAAAACAATCGCTAAATTAGGCTATTTTTTTTTTTTATTGTACTCGTACAAAACAATCGCTCTCTTGTAGTTTTATGTTGAAAACTAAGGTTATTTTTGGACAACTTTTATTATTATACTCGTCTTATGGTATAAGGCTGTTTTATATTTTTTACATTCTATTCAATTTTATGCATTACATTTTTATTTTCGTTAGTGAAAATTATTTTAATCAAATGTACATAATTGAATGTAATGAATATGAACATTATTAATTAATTTGCAAAATTGTTAGGTCGATTACATGCTTATGAGAAGGCCCATAGCTTGGATCCGAACTCCTCCAACTCCGATGTTTTGCAGTTTAAGGCCAATCTTTTACAATATTTGGACCGGGTAACTTTTGGCCTTTTGCCAACTTATTTTTAAATTGATTTTACGAGTTTGTGTAATAATAAAAAAATAACATTGAAATTAATCTCTAAATGAAACTACACAAGAGATTTTAAAATAGTCACAAAAAATGTTACACTCCTTTAATAAACATTAAATTAAAAAATTGATCACATTTTATTCGTTTTTAACATAATACCAAAAATACTCGGCTGATACGATCCTCCCACTGTTAATAAAACACTTTGAACCTATTCTTTCAACCTTTAAAAATTGAATCGAATCGAATCGAATCAATCGAATTGAACTAAATCAAATGAAATGAATGAATCGGAATGAATCGAATCGAATAATCGAATCGAATGAAGTTCAATTAAATAATGAATAACTAAATCGAATTCGAATCGAATCGAATTGAATCAAGTGGTGAATCGAACAAAATGTCTTTGAAAATAAGGTGGAAAGAACAGCTCCTTTGTCTTTAAAAAGACGGTTTTTTTAGACCATTATTTTTAACCATTATTGAGATGTAGGAGGAGGAGGCATGCAGCGAGAGAGTGATCAAAGACAAAGACGCTATAGAAATATGTTGGTATTATCTGCAATACTCCACTCGAGCTCTCAACAATGGCGACCTTTCTCTTCTTCATACTTCTTCACTTCTTTTTCAAGTCATCTCCGCTGTTTTCGGCCATCAAATTTCTCCCGAGGTTAGGTTTTCATCTACGCACCTCATTTTTCGATTTTTTTTTTCTGTGTTTTTACTTAAGAAGTCTGTTGACGCCGATTTAATAAATTGCCTTTGATTTTCTTTCGCAGGTGATTTCTGCTGCGAAACAAGTAGAGGAGAAGAAGAAGCGAAAGGCGTGCGAAGCTTACAACATTCTTCCGTTGAATGTTGATGGAGCATCATCGCACGCTATTCTGCAGCTTCATGAGGTGACGGTTTTATTTAATTTTTTGTTTTTTCGATTTCGAATTGTGTGCTTTGTTTTGTTTGTGGATTGTTTTAGGTTTCGCCGATTTGTGTTGGATAATGTTGAAATGCTTCTCTCAGTTAACTGGTGTCGACTGTTGTTTTAGGTTTCGTCGATTTAACAATTTTGACTGAACTCTTAGCATTTAGTTTTCTAAGACAAATAAAAGAATTGGAGTAAGTTTTGTGATAGACGGTCTTTTTTTTAGACCACTGTCGAACCAGTGTCACTAAGGTCACCATAGACCTAAATGTGGAGTAGGTGAAAAAGAAGTGGTCTATAAAAAGTCCGTCTTTTTTAAGACAAAGTGAAATAATTGTAATGTTTGTTTATACGCCGGGCATCAGGTAAAGGCTGCCGTATCTGCTGTAAGGAACATTGATGGTTTAGCTTGGCCACCTGTATTTGAGAAGACTGATGACTTGGACCTTCTTGATTGGCTCGGTGCTACATTTGGATTTCAGGTTCCCTTTTGAAAAAATTGTCGACTTTCTACTATTAACTGGGATGAATTGCTCTGTTAATTGGAACATAACTTGGTGAGTGTTGACAATGGTATTTATCGATATTGTGTCATTCGTGCAGAGACACAGTGTTCGAAATCAACGAGAGCACCTGATAATGCTGCTAGCTAATGTCCACATAAGGCTGAATCCAGAGCCTACGGACAAGGTCAGAATTCGGAACTTGATTGTTCTGTATATGTGTGTAAATTATTTGTCGGCGCTACTGCGTTTGACGATTCTTGGCTGTACCAATTAACGATAATACCTCTGGGATATTGTCTTTTATGCAGCTTGATGATCAAGTTGTTGATGCTGTAATTAACAAGCTCTTGCACAACTACAAAACTTGGTGCAGATTCATAGGATGTCGTGAAAGGTTGCAATTTATACATGTCACTTTCCAGTATAGCAGAAGCTTAAGAAACGTTTTTGAGCTTCCCTTTTTTGATCCAAGTTAATTAATGTTTATTTCCTTTCCATTGCTAGGGTACCGCAGAGTCAACAAGTAGCCCAACCCACCAAAATATTGTACATCGGCCTATATTTACTTATCTGGGGTGAAGCAGCAAATGTCCGCTTTATGCCAGAATGCCTGTGTTACATTTTTCACAATGTAAGCATTGTACATACATCATCATCGTACTCTAAGACCTAATAGCGTTAAGTTTATTGTCTGTAAGCGGTTTCATACTATAACTGGTTTGGAACACTCGTGTAGATGGCACACAAGTTGTCTGCAATTCTATCTGGAGAAGTGAAGATTGCAACGGGGGAGAATATTGAGCCCTCACATTGTGTGGATGATCAGTCTTTTCTTTGTAAGGTCATCAAGCCTCTCTACAATGTCATTGAGAAGGTAACTAATAGTTGAAATAAACAAATCATTTAACTACAGTGGCTCTTTTATGGTGAAAAAAAAAACACTACGGTGGCTCTGATCTCATATATTATTTGTTTGGAATTTATCCCAGGAAGCTCAAAAGAGCAATGACGGGAAGGCTCCGCACTCAGCTTGGTGTAACTATGATGACCTGAATGAGTACTTCTGGTCTGCAATTGCTACTTCGTTTAACATACTGTACACAATGTTAATCATCAATGTTTATGCCTATTTTGACTTTGGTTCATCTTTCATCCAGGTCATCAGATTGTTTTTCATTAGGTTGGCCTATGCAAATTGGCGGAACTTTTTCTGAATCAATTCGTGAAACTGTGAAGGTAATGTCATGCTACTAGTCCACTGAAATGATCTCAAAACTGACTTTTTCTCAGTTGGTCTAATTGTCTGATTTTCTAGGGAAGAAAGGTGTCCCAAAAGACCTTCGAAAGTGCACAAAAATCATTTTTTATCGAGTCTCGAACGTTCTGGCACATCTTTCAAAGCTTTGATCGTTTGTGGACTTTCTATGTACTAGCTCTTCAGGTATTCCTTTGTTATAACTTTTTATATTCGACAAGTTAATTTGCCTCACGCTTTGAAACGAATATATATAATAATGTGAAATCGTGTCTGCAGAGGCTATGGTTGTGTTTGCATGGAATGAAACTCCCATTCTATCTATTTTCAGGAGGGATGTCTTCTATGCTGTCTCAAGTATATTTATCACTGCATCTTTTCTTCGTTTGCTCCAGAGTATGTCCTCAGCCGTGGTTAATAGTTGAAGATAATGTTATGTATTTTCTTTGATTTTTGAACTTCTTCGTCCTATGCATCTATAATCATATCTTATCCTTGTATACACACATGTTGAGGGCGCAAGGCTATTGCAGAATTGTGCTTTCAACTCCAGTTTTTCTCAAATGTCCGAGTTGTTTGTGTTGTTTCTCTTTGCTAGGATCGTGAGGGAGTTACTTCGAAGTATAAATGATTTGATAACTGTTTCTGCAGTCATTTCTGTTCATATACTGCTCAAGTAATACAATTTTTTTTACCGAACGTGTAGCGTGAGTGCTTGACAAAGACCGTGGAAAATTTTGGGATATTTATGTAAGATACAAGCATATCTAAGAGCTCCGTTAGATTAGGAGATATCATGTGTCAAAGATTCAGTTTAAGCTAAGCAAGAGGTCATAGAGACAAGTCCTCTCGTTTTGCGTTAATACTCTTTTGCCTGTCTGTTAACTTGGTTTTAACCCCTCTATTTGATCATCTTTAGCTCTTATTCGTACCATTTTTATGCTCTCAAGCCGTCTCTCATGTTCTATTTCGCTTTATATTTTCATATCCCGCTTGCTCGTTTTAAGATTCGCACTTTGGATGATGTACTGCTTTGTTTTGGGTTGTATTTGTAGCATTCCATACATAGTGTTGTTTTCGGTTGCTGTTCTATAGCTATGCTTTAAGTATGGTTCTCACTTCTCAGTATGATTTTATTTCTCTTTAGGTATTTTGGATGTTGTTATCAACTGTCCATTTCAGCGTAGGCGGATATTCACAGATGTCTTGAGAAGTGTCCTGAAGATTATTGTTAGTCTTGCTTGGGCAGCAGCTCTTTCATATTGTTACGCACGTAATATGGCATCTGAACAAGCTCGAGATATCTCTGCATACTATATCTTGGCAATGGCGTTTTCCCTCCCTAACTTAATAGCTACAGCATTAACCCTTTTCCCTGTGCTTCTCCGATATCTGAAACATTCTGATTGGCTAATCATAAGATTGCTTATTTGGTGGTCTCAGGTACTAATTCGCCTTTCATTTTACTTGTATTATTTGTTACTCTTTTTAGTATACAGTTCCCTAAGTTTAAGGAGTCTGGCTCAAAGGTGAGGAAAACTAATGTGTCTGGCCAATGCGATAGCTATACTGGTTCGTAGTCCCGAAAGCTATAAGGATTTTATATAAAACACTGTGTTCAAAATATCTATAAATTCCTATCATGGAAGTAAACGCAAAGGTGCATATACATATTAATATTCCACTCCTCGGATATGTGATGGATTTACTCTTCTTGTGTGGCTATGCATTAGTTGGGTGGTAGTTAGCAACTGGTTTATTGCCAAAGCATAGTGTCAAATAAACTCTTTTTTTAGTTTCTTTTCCTGAAGTGGCCGATAACTACTCGATTGCTTTTTACACTTTAGTTTCAAATTTTCATTCCATATGTAGTTTGTCTATTTCAATTCAAATCAGCGTCTCAGGAAAAAAAATATTTACTTTCTCTATGGCTCATGCACGTTAGTCTTGGCCCTTGTGATGTTTTGTGCTCCACCTGTCTTCCCCACCCCTTTTTTTTGGCACGAGCAAGAAGTGGTGAAAAAGAAAAGAATGTTTGATTTATTTGTATCGAACACCTTGATGTCTTATCAGTGTCATCTACTCATCTGTGTCCATGTGCTGATGAACTGCATGCTTCAATTTATAAACTTGCAGTAATAAGGGTGTAAATTTGTGTTTCTATGCAGCCCAAGAGTTATGTGGGTAGGGATATGCGTGAAAGCCCCGATTCATTCATAAAGTGAGTCTTGTAAATGCTTTTCGTTAGAGTTAAATTCCTTTTATTCGTGCACTGTTAAGCTAAACAATGTTTGCATCAGGTATGCGCTGTTTTGGGTACTTTTGCTCGCATCCAAGCTTTCATTCAGTTATTTTGTCATGGTAAGTCTATGTACTCTATACCTGTAGAATGTTCTTTCTCGATCCCTTTTTTTTTTTTTTTTTTTTTTTTTTTTTTTTGTTGTATCGAAAAAAAAGCTATTGGCAGCTACCTTGAAGGATTTTGTAGCCCAGATCATAGTACAAACATATATCTGTACGCTGATTTTTCGGTCTCACTTAGGCCCCTGGTGAAACTTTCCTTTTGGTCACATAAGTGATATTTTGTGACCCAAACTCAGCTATAAGTGTTGGACACAACACGATGTCAGACTGTTGGATAATTAAAGAGACTGCCCAGTGTCCCTGTAACTTTATTAAGAACAACTTGGTAAATGGGGGCTTGCAAATGCTGTGGGTATGTGTGAAAAGGAGACCAAAAGAGAAAACAAAGACTAAAACATGAAGCATAAACTCAAATTTCAGATAAAAAGAGAAGTAACTAACACCGATACCATGACTTCTTGAACATTATCGTGGCCGTTACTACATTCCTGTACCAAGTAACAAATATTATTATGGAAGCTTGACGTTTGTTTTCCAATTATCACACACTTATTTTCCTTTTTCAGATAAGACCCTTAGTTATGTCAACAAAGTACCTAATGACTTTCAGCAATGTCGAATACCAGCTGCATAAATTATCACCACAGGGTATAGCATTCTGTTGTCCTTCTATTTGCAATCATGGTAATACTCTTCAGTGTTCTAATTTGTTGTTTGGTTTCCTATGCAGCTCAAAATAATTTTGGTCTATTGGCTTTACTTTGGCTTCCAGTTATAATGGTGTGTCATGGAATTCTTGGCTTTACTGCTTAAAATCTAGAGTTCATAGGTCATTGTTTTGCAAGCCTAACCTATATTCAAACCTGCAGGTTTTTTTCTTGGATACTCACATATGGTACTCTATATACTCCACAGCTTGTGGTAATCTGATTGGAGCATTTGATCACCTAGGAGAGGTACTTTGTGCGAACTTCACATATCGCACTGCGTGTTGTAGTCCATTTGGTATCACTTTAGTTGTATTTACCTTTTATTCTTTACACAAGTGCATTTGTCAGGGACTTCCATTGACGCAGATCTTTTTGTTCTTGCTTTAATTGTATCTCTAGTCGTTCTTCATCTCAGGACATTCAAAAATTCACTCTGTCAGTCTCTAGTGTTTATTGTCTAACTTGAAGGATACGCCAGTATTATATACTCAGTACTTGATTACATTATGACATAGTCATTGGGTTATATGTTAATGTTGTTTTAAAAAAGAAAATTTTGCATGTCATCAATGTTGCTTTCTGCATGTTTAACAGATAAGTAGCTTCAAGGATCTAAGGTTGGGATTCCAAAGACTACCTGGTGCTTTTGTTAACCGTCTGATCATCGGGTCCTCCTCGTCTAACAGAGGCTTTTCTTCATCACTCCAACTTAATGAGGTTCTTGCTGTGTTTCGTTTGTTACCTTCGTCAAATCTTGTTTGCAGACAATATTATTAACGTTGATATGTTTGTCACTATAATTCCTACAGGCTAATAAATGCAAGAGGATTGAAGCAGCTGGGTTTTCACAGCTTTGGAATGAAATTATATTTTGTTTCCGAGAAGAGGACATTGTGAATAACAGGCAAGTGACCTCTTTCTTACCTTCATTTTTCTACATTGCATGAATGCATGTTGCTGAATCATAATTTACTATATACAGGGAGATGGATCTATTACTTGCACCCGCTTCATCAGACTCCTGCCCGGAAATAATTCAATGGCCACTCTTTTTACTTGCGGGAAAGGTGAGCATAGCTTGATTTTCAGAGCTGATTTTGAAATTCAAAGAACGTAAAGTCTCACCTTTTGGGTAGTGCACTGATCGTTGTCCTGCTTATACAGCTCCCAATTGCATTGGATATGGCAGTTCAATGTCGATCTATGGAATCTGATCTGTGGAAGCAAATTTCTACTGATGAATATATGAAATGTGCTGTCATTGAATGCTATGTATCCTTTAAGCGAGTGTTACAGACTCTAGTTTCTACCGGACCTGAGGAAAGGTGAATTTCGATACATTACCCGTATTTGATAATCAGAAATATTGCCACATATGTTCCAATATTCTCATCCATCATCACTAATCAGAATTCTATTTCATCCTTCATCTTTCCTTTATTCACTCTATACTCTACTTTTTAGCTCCCTTGATTTTATGGATTGAGATAAGCAAAATGGATTTATTTTCACAATTTTGTATTTTCATGTGAGAAACAAGATTTCAAGCAAACATTTCCATGACCTTAGTGTTCCAAACTATAAATCCTTTTTAACTTCTATTCCGTATTATAGAATATCGATCGAGTAGGTTTATAACAGGATTCCATTTCGTAAATATTGAAGTAATTGCTTAACAGGTTGATCTCAAACATCTTGGAAGAGGTAGAGGCAAGTATTTCAAGGAATACGCTGCTCACAAGTTTTAAGATGAGCGGTTTACCTACTCTTTACAAAAAATTTGTGGACCTTGTGGAATACCTGGTGAGTAACGAGCAGCATGCTGCACTATCACGTTATTCTTAGCTTTTCTGATTTCGCCTTCTGAAAGTCAAAACTTCTGTTTCATGATCAAGAGTTATGGCAATGCTTGTGTACGAGAAACTGTTGTTCTGCAATTGCAAGGCATGCTGGAAACTGTTACGCATGACATGTTGACGACTAAAATTTGGTACGATTCGTATCTATACTTCTGCATTGTGGACATGCCTATATACATGTGTTTTTGAAAGCTCTCATGGTTTATGTCTACCTTTCTTGTTATTAAACTACTCATACTAATATGATATATAGTGGATTGGCTGAACATGAGATCAATGGGGAGGTTAGAAAGCAATATTTTGATTCTTTAGTATTACCAGAGGTTACACCACAATGGGAAGAACAGGTACATGATTGATATGTTTAAGCCTTCTAAATAACTTGAAATTACATATTCTTGCCACATAATGAATTCTGTCATTTGTGTTTTACAGATAAAACGTCTACATCTACTTTTGACGGTGATGGATGAACCTTTAAACAACCCTGAAGCAAACAGGAGAATTGCATTTTTCGCCAATTCATTGTTCATGGATATGCCATCTGCTCCCAAAGTTCGTAAGATGCTGTCTTTCAGGTTTGTTTTACATTTGTTGTTGCTTATCTGTCCTTGCACAATTATGTTACTCTGTTGGACATGCCTTGGTGTTGGAGTGTCACGCGTACATTGTGACAAAGTACCATATTTTGTCCTTTTCACAGTGGCGTTTCGTGTAGAAATTTACAGACACATGATACACAGGCAAAGTGATGGACCGTAGCAACATAGGAGTGTGCAGTTTCTTCTGTCATGTTGCTCGCGTTTGTTATGCATTTTGATGTAGCTCACATTTCATTTAACAATTTCGGCATAATATGGGATTCGATCTGCGGGATCTATAATTCAAGATTCTAAGTTGCTTAGAGCCTTCTCTGAGTTTTTCCATGAGTTGAACATTTAGCACCTGACTACGAACATGGATACCAACACTTACCATGTGATTTTAGGCCTAAACATAAAACTATGTACTTTATAAAAAAAATCGTAAGTCAAGTTTCTAGTAGCTCAGTCTGTTTAACTTTATGTAAGGGTAACTACAATTTCTGTGCTTGTCTCTGGTTAGTGCTTACTGCTTACTGCTTAGGCGGATTCATTAATCTGAAGTTTCCTTCGAAGCTAAAAAAAAAAAAAAAAAAAAAAAAAAAAAAAAAAACATTGTGGAAACACAGAGAAATTCATGCGCAGAAACATTTCACCCCTTGTCATAAATGGTCTTTATTTTTATCGTAGTAAAGGGTACTTTCATCTTGTGCTCTGATGACAGAATTGCTACGTTGTAGCGTCTTATCAATAACTTCGATAAAAATTTGACAGTTTTACCTTCAAAACTTGCAGTGTCCTTACGCCTTACTACAATGAGGAGACAATATACTCCACCTCTGACATTGGTATGAAAAATGAAGATGGCATTTCAATTTTATATTACCTGCAAAAGATTTTCCCTGGTAAGGATACTTTCTAATGTAAACTAGATCTTTTACAGAACCTTTTGTAGCTTTTCCTGTTATTTTGCGAGTCTTTTGAGATTTTTGCTTGGTGTTTTTCTAGATGAGTGGAACAATTTCAAGGAAAGAATCAACTGTAAGAAAAATGCGGATGTTTGGGGAAGCAAGGAGAAAATTTTACAGCTTCGCCATTGGGTTTCACTTAGGGGACAAACTCTTGGCAGAACAGGTGAGTGCCACTTCTCTTCATACACCAAAATTCATATCACAGATTTTCTGGAATTCAGAATTAACAGTTCTCACACATGCAGTTCGAGGAATGATGTACTACAGAAGAGCGTTAATGGTTCAGGCTTTTCTCGAAACAGCTAAAGAACAGGGTAAGAATGTTATTAGCCTTTTTTGGCGTTGCTTTGCTAATTGCGTGGTTGCCTAAGTATGAGATCCAAGATTCTATGTACAATTCCATGTATAGAGGGGACGATTTAGGTGAACTCTCCATCTAGTCCCTGCGCTAGTATTACGCTTTATTTACTGCGTATCCACAACACTAGCATTTGTTACAGTTTTGTCCTAGTTTATTACATTTTCCGCGTGTATACTATATCCCTGCTTTTCTGAGAGGGCTAGCTGGACAGGCTCAAATACGTAGAGCACTTGAAAACTTGTGTGATTCGAAATCTGGAAATTAGTTTCAGTGAAGTTCCTGGGGGTCACTGTCTCCATGTTATATTTCTACTGTGTCTGGGTTATTTTTCGTATCTAATGTTTTAGTGGTACTCGTGTACTGCATGCTTACATGCTTAGAGAAAGTGAAGAAATAAGGATCTTGTCGTGGATGTTTTTAGTATGTCTTCTGTAAGTTGCAAACTTACGATTGTCTGGGAATCCTTTGGATCATAAATTTCCTCACTTTCGACTGCGTTTTTTGTTTTGTTTTTGGTTCAGAGATCCTAGAGGGCTATAAAGCAGTCATGGCTCAGACGGGGGAAGATAATCGAAGTCAAAGATCCCTTTATGCACACTTAGCAGCTGTGGCTGATTTAAAATTCACATATGTTGTGACATGTCAGAACTATGGGCATCAGAAGCGAAGTGGAGATCGTCACGCAACAGACATTTTAAAGTTGATGGTTGAGTAAGTACTCCGTACTTTGTAACATAATTCTTGTCCCAGACTCTCAGTAGTATAATAATTAATAATGTTGTAATAAGTCACTGTTGCCACAAGTGTCCTATGTTGCACTATTACTAGGAAGTAACATAACTGCTTGGGGCCGATTTTGGCTAGAATTTTAAAATACGCTTACCGAAGTTGTTATAACATTGATTCTCTAATTTCTTGCGACTTTTCAAGTCGAGGAAGACAGAGGTAATCATAAGAATTCACACAATCAGAGGGAACGGCGGGAAGAATTCTAAACTTTTTTGTTTTGAAATTTGAGATTCAAGTTTATTTTCTGTTAGATTTTTCATAGTGCATGTTCTGTAAATTTTCTTTAACGTGTACGTGAGTACATCATTTGCAGATCTGCTGGTCACCTTCTCCATCTATTTTCCTTGAAGTGACTGATAATGTTAACTAGTGGCACAAATAGCACAACATATAGAAAATATTTTGTATTGGTTTTAGGAGATGAATTAAAACTGGGTTCTTTTCACTGGGTGTTATATAAAGGGCACCGTAACAAGAGTCGCTTTGTAATGGGAACATTTTTGTGCCATGGTTGGAACGCAATCTGACTGTGATCTGATGTCTCAAAAATTATTCTTTTTCAGTAACCCATCTTTGCGTGTGGCGTATATTGATGAAGTTGAAGATAAAGACCTTACCGGGAAAGAGCAGAAGTTATACTACTCGGTTCTCGTCAAAGCTTTTAATCACCATGAACAAGTAAGGGCACCCTTTTTTTAAATTAGTATGTGGACAGTTAAGGGCACATTTGACACTAGTTTTATATCGTTGCAAAGGAAATATACCGTATAAAGTTGCCTGGCCCTCCAAGGATAGGAGAAGGGAAGCCTGAGAACCAGAACAATGCCATTATATTCACTCGAGGAGAAGCCCTCCAGGCCATAGACATGAACCAGGCAAGCTATTATTTGTTGACAGAAATCTCGTTATCTGCTCAAAGAAAATTTTGAAATTTAATCAATTTTATATCATCACAGGATAATTACTTTGAAGAAGCACTCAAAATGCGTAACCTCCTGGAAGAATTTAATGAAAATCATGGAGTGCGGCCACCTACTATCCTAGGTCTTCGTGAGCATGCCTTTACTGGAAGGTAAATTGGATCCGAAATATCTGCAAGTTCTATCATTCTTTGATTTAATCGTAAAAAATTACCAACTAACGAATCTTTTTTCCTTGCAGTTTTTCGTCCTTGGCTTGGTTTATGTCAACTCAAGAGACCAGCTTCTTTGCCAGTCAGCAAAGAGTTTTTGCAAGGGCTTTGAAGTACGCCACTACATTCCTCCACTCTCGGATAGAATAATAAGTCACACTGATTACAGTCTATTATAAATGCGATGTCATAATATAGCCGGGTTATAACATTCCATTGATTTTGGCCTCTTGCTGTATATGTTATAACAGGGTTCGCTTCCACTATGGTCATCCAGATGTCTTTGATAGAATATTCCATATTACTCGTGGTGGAATTAGCAAAGCATCACGTTGTATAAATTTAAGTGAAGACATCTTTGCTGGTAAGTTTTGACGTCTTATTAATGTTTAGATCCTTTCCTGAAACGGCCGAAAGTCTCTTATAAAAGTTAAAACGGTTTTCACTAAAATATTGTAAGATCTGCAAGTTCTAACATTCTTTGATCTGTAGGGTTCAATTCAACATTGAGGCGAGGGAATGTCACTCACCACGAGTATATCCAAGTAGGAAAGGGTCGGGATATAGGGCTCAACCAAATCTCAAAGTTTGAAGCAAAAATTGCTTGTGGTAATGGGGAGCAAACCCTCAGTCGAGATTTGTACAGATTAGGCAATCACCTTGATTTTTTCCGCATGCTTTCGTGTTACTTCACAACAATTGGATATCACATAAATGCCATGGTAAGCAAATTTCACTGACCTTACTAATGTACTCTGTAAAGCGGAAAATCTCGACATTCGTGCTTCTATATGACTAGATATTCAAACACAGCTCTTCAAAATATATTCTATAGTTTTTGCTGACATATCTTATTACTATAACTATGCAGTTGTCTGTCCTTGCATCATATGTCTTCTTGTATGGAAGAGTGTATCTATCTTTAAGTGGTTTGGATCGATCAATAGTTACACCTACTAAGGTGACGGGACAGACTCCTCTGAACGCAGCCATGATGACAATATTTGTTTTTCAAATGGGGCTCCTAATGGTTATACCTACATTCATGAAGATTGGACAAGAGAAAGGTTTCAGCACCTCAGTAATGCAATTGCCACTTGCTCCTATTTTCTCTACATTCTCTCTTGGGACAAAAATACATTACTATGGTCATACTATCTTGCACGGGGGAACCAAGTACAGAGCTACAGGCCGTGGTTTTGTTGTGCATCACGAGAAATTTGCTGAAAATTATCGAATCTACTCAAGAAGTCATTTCACAAAAGCGCTAGAACTTATGATGTTACTGATGATTTGTCACCTTTACGGATCAGCAGCATCTATTTCGGCAGCTTATGTAACCGCCCCCCTGTGGTTCCTAGTCATATCGTGGTTATTTGCTCCTTTCATATTCAATCCTTCTGGATTTGAGTGGCATAAGATTGTGGACGACTGGTATGATTGGATAAAATGGATTTGCAGTCATGGTGGTTTAGGTGTATCGGCTACTGAAAGCTGGGAATCGTGGTGGGATCAAGAGCAAGAGCATTTGGTATACACAGGATTCTCGGGACGATTCTGGGAGATTATTCTTTCTCTGAGGTTCTTTCTCGTTCAGTATTGGCTGGTGCGTTATTCTCGTGTATCTAACGTAGATACAAGTAGAATGGTGAGTTAAACACATCTTGTAGTGTCAAGTTTTCAGGAAAATGCTTATGATTCTGCTTTTGCGATTTTTCATGGTTTCTTGATATCTTGTTATCTACATCAAGCTCTACTTTGCATTTTCTTTCCACTCACCCAACTTCACTCCTCTCAGAGAACAATAGAAAAAAAATTAAAAAAATTGGACTAAGCGTCATCGCACCTCCTTGTTCTGACCTTATGATTTTTTCTCAGGTTTACGGGTTATCATGGCTTGTCATCGTTGCTGTGATAGTTATTTTAAAGGTAAAAACTGGAAATGCTCATTTCTGCATACTATTGACTGTTTGAGGTAATCCCTAATAGAAGGAAGACTAACTCCTAGACTGTGGTAACGTGTGATGGCAGATTGAATCCGTAAGCAGAAAGAAGCTCATTACACATTTAAAGCTGGAGAATCGACTTTTGAAGCTTTTTCTCTTCGTTGGTTTGGCAGTCACTTTGGCTATCCTCATCTTATTTCAAAATCTGACAGTTGGAGACGTCTTGGTTTGTTTACTGTCCTTTTTACCTACTGGATGGGCTCTTTTATCGGTACGGCCTCCTTCTCGCATTTGCACTCATTTTCAGTTTACAGTTGCTAACTCTATTTTCGACATTATACTGTACTTATTGCTAGATGTTTCTCACTTTCTCAGTGCGTCTTTGAGTAGAACTATCGAACTATTATAGGCGATTCTATTGCAGAATTGCAGATACTAATCGTTTGAGTCGATGATTTTTGCTTTAAGATCCCCGCTGCTGAAGTTGACGCTTTCCATGTTTGATCTGTCAGTTTTTACAATTATTTCATTTCATGGGTTTCTGAAAGTTTTATAGGACTTAATGAACTAAAGTTTACTCCGTATTCGGTAAAGCGGAATTGAACAGAATTTGTCTGATATTAAGCCCAAAAGAACAAGTAGTTAACTTCTAATTCCTGTTAAGTAGTACTGCAGTTTGTGCCAGTTTCTCTGTATTTGTTGTCACATCTGATAAATGTATGTATGAACAGATAGCGATAACATGCAAGCCATTGCTGAACGACACAAAGTTTTGGAGCTGGATCAAAGCTGTGGCTAGAGGGTACGAGTTCATCATGGGTTTCGTAATATTCATTCCGATGGCTGTGTTGGCTAGCTTCCCCTTCATTTCCGATTTCCAGACTAGGCTACTGTTCAACCAGGCTTTCGCCACAGGGCTTCGGGCTAAGTGTCGCCTCGCTGCCGCGAAAAGGCAGAAGCAAATACTTACATAGCAACAACTAGCATTTAGGGAGTAGTATACGTGATGTCGGAGTTCCGAACAAACGAACGGTGTAACTCTAGGTTTGAGGATTAGTACGTACTGTAACTATAATGATCGCAGTAGATGAGTACTCCATTATTTATAGATGAGTACTCCATCATTTATAGAAATGTCTCAAATATTTTGAGACTGAATGAAAATTTTTGCGTAATACAACAATGTTAATGTATTGAGTATGTTTTTTTTTTATAACCTTTACTATACTACTCCGTAGTATACTATTTGTTTCACGTAAAACCAATTTTAGATGTAAGATCGTCTAAATTAGTACTCCGTAGTCCGTAGCTCTTTATGGGTTAGGATACGACATCTTCGAAATAAAGGAGCTTTCATTCATTCATAAGGGACTATGAAATAGTTTTTCCAACCGATATGACCTCGCACTAACTCGGCTATATTTTAACGTAATTGCTCAACTGTACCCGGCTTTTTCTCAGTTGTACCCGAAAAAGACATCGATACCCTCCTCATTTCCTTCCCCACATTTTTGATAACCTAATTTTCTCTCTTCTCTCTCCTCTCCTCATCCTCCTTTAATCTTCCCTCCTCAATTAAACCACCACCACCAACCACCCACCACCGCCTGTCCCACCACCAACCACCCACCACCACTCAATTTTAAAAAAAAAAAATAATAAAAAAATAATAAAAAAAAAACAAAAAAAAAAAAAAACAAAAAGAACAAAAAAAACCAAAATAACGTGCCTCAGCCTACCACCACCACCACCTCCTGCCGGCAATCCCTCCCCCACCACGGCGCCTCAGCCACTGCCACCGCCACCACAGCAGCCACCACCGCCTGCCGCCACCAACAACAATCCTAACCTGAACCCTAATTCAACTAAAAAAAAACTTGCAAACGGCTGCCACCACCGCCTGCCGCCAAGGCCTCCCCCACCACGGCCGCCGGCGCACAGCCACCACCCACTGCCACCCCCACCACCGCCACTGCCAATCCCACCCCCACCGCCAATCCTTAAACCCTATTTCATAAAAAGAAAAAAAAAAAGAAAAAAAAGGAGCCACCACGGCACCACCCACTGCCACCCCCCACCACCGCCAATCCCACCCCCACCACGGCCGTCGCCGCCACAGCCACCCCCACCACAGCCGCCGCCGACCACTTCCCAACCATCCCAAATAATTCATAAAAAAATAAAAATAAAAAAACAATATAAACAAACAAACATAAACAAAATAAATGAGAAAAAATTAAATAAATGGAAAAAAAAAAATTACTTGAAATATATCGTCACAAGGATCCATATATTAGGAATTGAATTAATTGTATGAGTAATTTAATAAATTGAAGAAGAAATTGGTGGTTTTAGGGTTTTTTTTTGGGTGGAAAGAGAACAGAGAAAAAAAAGGAAGAGCAGGGGTAGGGGATGGAAACTTAATGACAAAAAAGGGTACAACTGAGAAAAAGTCGGGTACAGTTGAGCAACACCCATATTTTAATTCAATACGAACACATATTCCGAACCTATATCACCTCACACTAAACCCGATTATTGTAATTCAATAAGCCGAGGTCCCCAATTCTAAAGTTCTACGGGTAATACCTAAAGACGGTCAACTATGCGGGTCAGCCCATCTTAGCAATTGGGCCATATTTTGGTCAACCTAACATAGCCCCGAAAGGCCTAGTTAAGTTTCGGGCCATGCCAATTTTTTTTGAAACCGACTCGCTCAACCTCTATTTTTATAATGATTTATATATAATTATAAGAGAAATTCTCATATGTGCCCCTTAAGAAATGACTTTTCTCACTTGTACCCTTACAATCTCCATAATCCTTATTATATCCTTGATCTTTATTAGTGACGGTCAAATGTGACCAAAATTGATTTAAACGTTAATTGAAGCTGTTAAGTGTCACATTGGCACTGTCAAACGAGAATATTGACGTCTTAATGGGATACAAAATCAATTGAGAAAAGAAGATAAAAAAAAGTTCCTTAACTACTGTTGGGAGCATAATTGGATACATGTCAAGGGCTTAATCAGTGACTAGGTGAAACTTAACGGCTCCAATTGACATCTAAACCAATTTTGGTAACGTTTGACCTTCACTTATAAAGGTTAAGGGTACAATTAAAATTATGGGAATTGTTTGGGTACAAATGAGAAAAGTCATTCCCAAATTATAATTACAGAGTAACTGGTTGAGTCCGAGCCTAATTTACGAGTCTATTTTGCTAAGAGCCCGGGCCAAGCCCGAAACTCGAGCCCGGACCACATAATACTCAATTCGTAAATCTGGGGTTAAACCCTCAATTACTC
Organism: Dianthus caryophyllus; assembly: GCA_023091065.1. Taxonomy (NCBI): domain Eukaryota; kingdom Viridiplantae; phylum Streptophyta; class Magnoliopsida; order Caryophyllales; family Caryophyllaceae; genus Dianthus; species Dianthus caryophyllus. Next base: position 52,809,993 of record CM041516.1, on the reverse strand, counting down.
AATCAATATTCATCTCCTACGAAAAAAATTATCAATCTTCATCTTCTTACTCTACCTCAAGGTAATCTCAAAATTTCATCTTTGCTTTGTTTTTCACTTATTATTCACTTTCTACGAATACCCTCTTCAATAATTGGCATTTTCAGTTGTTAATTATTTGATACAAGTGTATAATATAATTTGTCAACAAACCTTTGATGATGATTAATTGAATGATTTTTATTTAATTACTCTACTTTTTTTTAGTATCATAGTTATTTGACCCGTTTTCTACTTAAGACGGATATTTGAATTGTTAATGATTTGATTAATTGAATGTTTGAGAGGTAAATAGGGTGTGTAGTGGTTAACATTATTTTGTTTTGGCTGCACTAACAGGCATTTGATGTTTGTTTGTCTATTTATTTTATCGTCAACAATCTTACAAAAGTGCATTTGAATTGTGTTTCAGCGAGATTTTGTGTACAATTTTTTAATGATTTTGATAAAAATTGAAGGTTTGCAGAAGTAAAGATGGTGGTGAGGATAAGATTATCGAGGTTCGGTTGCAAAAACAAGCCTTTCTATAGGGTTATGGCGGCTGATAGTCGGTCTCCTCGAGACGGAAAGCACCTTGAAATTCTTGGTTACTACAACCCTCTTCCAGGTTTCTTTACTAGGGTTTTAATTTTTCTTTGTTTGTTTGCTTCGTTATATGAAAAGTGAGAAGAATTGTATAATATCAAGGAGGATTGTTGGCGGTTATTTGGATGGAGTTATGATTGTAAGGATTTGTGTTGGTAATGTGCAGGTATGGATGGCCAAAAGCGGATGGGGGTCAATTTTGATCGAGTGAAGTAAGTGATTACACGTTTCATTTATTCTCGTGTTCAATTGCTTGGAATGTTTTTCGAACTCATTAAGTGCTGTTATCATGTACTATTGTGTAGTCACCTTAGGATATGTTCTCCTCGTCTTATTTATTTCTTATCTTACCGAACATTTTAGAAAACTTAAGATAATTTTAGAAAACTAGAGGAGACTGATTACGCAAAAAACATTTAACTTTAGACTTTATACAACTTATGAAAAATAGAACATGTCATTGGTCATCTATGGATTGACTCAATCAGTGTGTATCTTGCTTTGGTTTCGTCTTTGTCTTTGATTAGGCATCGAGGTGATAATAGTGCACACCCATGTATATCCATGGCACTACCTCATGCTCTTAATCTAAACTAAGTGATGTAGAGGGCAGTTTTTTTATAAGTCGGTACTTCGACGCTAGATTAACATATAAAAGTCTTTATCATGATTCATGAACCTTGTAAGCATGAACAAAGTTTGCTATTTTGAAGGAATTAGGTTGGTTGTACGTTCACAATGACAATATTTCTTCTTTTCCTTAAAATTATGTTAGTTGAATGCTAAATTCGTTCAACCTCCATAGTACTCTGTAATGTGTGAATTATTATTGAAAAAGTAGCAAACTTTTGGCATTCCTTTAACATCAGTCAAAGAGACATCGTAACACCCTCTTTTGATGGAAAGTCAACGTCCTTGTCTTATTGAGGAAATTAATTTAAGTGCGTCGTTTTGGGAGTTTTTGGCCTCTCCTATTTCCACAACTTCTCTCACCTTCATGATCGTTTTCAATATCACTATTTGGTCCAAGGTAGAGTCTATTGTTGTCTTTAAATTGAGCAAATATGAATTTGACCAATGCCATTTTTTTTCGCTCCTTGTTATTACTGCAAGATACTGTATGTTTTGCGGAAACAAAAGAAATAAGGTCAACTAGCTATTCAGAAGTTGGCACTCATTTGTGATTTTTCGGGATGGTTGACAGTGATAGTGTTGAAGGTTCTACAAACATTATCTACCGAAGTATATTCAAAGTATTGGTTAGGTTTTCTTTTTTTTGTGTGAAAATGGTCGTCAATTTCTCACCAGGAACTTGTTTTTAGTTGTAAGCAAGAATTTACTGAATAAGAAGTTGAATTGAAAATAGTGGTCTCGATATTGAGTGGATCTGAGCTGTTCATCTCTTGTATTTCCTCTACTGCTTCAGAAAGGTCGGTAGATGTGTACGATGGTGCTAGGTGTGATAACATTATCATTATTTGTCGCGTTTCCTTCTCCTAGTAGTATTATTGGGGCTGCTCCTTGTTGAGAGCACTAGGCGATATTCGATGATATCATGTAAAATTTGTGTAAAAGATTTGGTGATAACATAGTAAAAGTTACATTTGATATTAGTTCCGTCAAAGTGATATGAATAGAAGTATTCTTACAGTTCGCAATTCTTAAGCTTAATCGGTCACCTTAGATCCACAGACTAGTGTCACTTTATGGCCATTTGACCCGAATCAGCTGAATACCGTCACGAGAATGACGTGAGAAATTTAAGGGTTTATTAGTTTGTATATTAAGTCGCTTGATCTAAGAGTAGTTAAGTGGATCTTATGGAAAATGGGCATAACCTTTGAATTGTCATGGATATCTCTTCAATACTAGTTGACGTTATGAGGTGATGCGTGATGTGCTTAAAAACTGATTTTTGAGGGCAGAAGCAGAACCTTGTAGACCCTTCTCAACAATCTGTGTTCCAATTTAGTAATGATTCACGAGCCTATTGCAAACACCTTATGATGACGATTCATTTTTTTGTAATCTTCTGTCCCGTATAAGGAACTGTAGGGTATTATTATGTGATGTTGCTAATCGCTGAACATTTTCAGCGTCTCATAACTTGAGAGAACATAAGTACTTAACAGTCACAAATGTGTGTTTAAACTGACGATTGAAGATCTATGTTTTAACTCTACAGAGGGATATAAATGTATGATTAATTTTAACTTTTGTCACGCCGATCTTCTGCTACAAATTCTTTTGCGGCATTTAAGTCTAGATTTTTTCTGATAATAGGTATACTTCACACTTTTTCCTGCTGAAGATGAAACTCTTTGTGATTTACTTTCTAACCCCCCAAAATTGTTGATGCGAAATATTGTGCTGTTTAATCTTTGTCATTTAGTTTCTTTCATTTTTGCTCGATTATGTCTAAAGTTGCATTGAATGATCGCGGACTTCATAATAAATAGTAGTGCGACTAGTTTAGTAAGTTATTTGCTTTATTATTCCATATTAAAATGAGCGAATGACGAGACTTCAGCAGGATTACACGTAGAGACCTCTCAAAGATCCTAATCTACATGACTGCATACTATTTTCTGACCTTACGTGCTGTGTTTCTGTCAATTGCTACGTTTTATAGCATGTTAACATTCAGCTTTTGGTTTGTAGTACAACGTAGTACTTCGTACGTGTATGGATTTCAGTGATGGGTAGATGGCTTAGGACCTGTTCTCGTCTTAATTTTTCTTAACTTATCAAAATACATTAGAGAATTTCAGAAAAGTTCAAAATATTTCGGAAATGTTACTCGTTATTTATATTAGGTTACTTTTTCCGAGTAATGTCATATCACGTCCACTGCAAATAAACCGACATTCTTGTTATCCTCGTAATCGCAGTATCGGCTCTCGCCGGTGCTCAGCCGTCTGACCCTGTGCAGCGCCTTCTCTACCGAACAGGATTGCTACCTCCTCCACCGACGGTAGCTATGGGACGCAAAGGTGGGCCCCGTGATACCCGACCTGTACACCCCTTGACTGGACGTGTTCTGTCGGAAGAAAAGAAAGTGAGCTTGGAGGAATCCAACGCTCCTAACTTGGACGACGCAGTTATAGAAAACACTACAACTATGTTATAAGGTGGTTTCTTGCACTTCCAAGGTTTCGCAATTTATGCAAAATGATCCTAGCATTTTTGTAATTTTGCTTTGTACGTTTACATCCGTTTTTTATCGTGTTGTTTTTTATGACGAATAATTTAGTTAGGACTTTGTTTGGAAGTTAAAATCAAATGTTGTTTCACTTAAACTTTATGTGCTAGATTGGTTGGCACGGTATTTATTCAATTTACTTTAGGTCTTTCGAATATGTTCCGCAAGAGCATAAATGTAATGTTAAGCACTTTGATATACATATTTTTCCTTTGACATTGATTTTGTATCTATACGTTACATATTTGCGATTAAAGCGTGACTATTGGCTAGATAAATTGTGACCGGTTTACAATACCTGAATAGTGGTCACAGCTTACTCAATTATGATCACCATAGTAATTAATCATAATAGTAGCTACATTTTAGTCACATAAGCCTATTAAAACACCGTCAAATATGAGAATTTGTGTTAAGCCTTATTACTCAAAGGAATGAGTGAGATTTTGGTTTTATTTGGCTAAAAGTTTATAGTTTGAGAATAGTATTGGCTTAATCGTGAGTAGCAGTAATACATTTATACGAGAACGGATCACCTATCCCACTTTTATATCCCATTACTTTATAGGGTAATAAATCTCATTGATTGTAAATAATAGATGAATAAATAATTATATAATTAGAGATTTAATTTGTATAAGAAGTAATGAGACACCAAATGAGACATAGGCCCTGTTTGGTTGCAGTTTAATTCATTTTATTTGACCAAAATTTTGGTTTGACCAAAATTTCAGCTACCTCTTTTAACTGGAAGTGTTTGGTGAAGGGTGACTGAAAAATATTTCAGCTAATGAAGCTTATTTCAATAATTTGAAATAAAAATGATTTCAGTAGCTTTATTAAAAATAAAATTTAAATTTGGTTATAAGTTTGTTTACTATTATATATACCCTTATAACTTTATCTATAAAATAAAAATCATGTCCTTTTATGTCAATTAATTTATTTCAGTTATTATTTCAGCTTGTTTTACCAAACAATATAATTGATTTCAGCTACCTTTTCAGCTTTCAGCTACCTTTTCAGCTACCCATTCAGCTAGCTTTTTCGCTTCAAATACCTTTTTCAAATTTTCAAATTAGCTTTTCGCTACCTTTTTCAAATGGCTTTCCCAAACAGAGCCATAAAATGGGATAGGAGATCTGCTCTGCATTTATATAGCACTAGTATCATTAGTGGTGGTACTCGATCTCCCTGCTTCACTCAATTGGGTACCTATTTTCGTTGTTATTACATAGTTGCTTCACTCCTATTTAAATCTATAATATATTTCGTGTAATTTACTACAATTGACTCAATCGTGTACCCAATGTAATTTTTATTTAAAAAGTGAAGGATATAATTGCAAATTCGCAACATGTTACCCCGAAATACCTTAATGCATACGGAGTACATGATTTGAATGAATTACACTATGGTGTCGCTTGGTTGCATGTAGGAATCTAATTCCCATGAATTTCGAATATGCGTGAATTAGATAATTCATGTGAATTAAGCGTTTGGTTAAAACCTTGGAACTGAATTAATGTGGTAGCCACTGGTAGGTAATTAAAATAAAATTCCTCCATTACAAATGAATTTGCAATTCCCATAAAAGTCAAATTTACCGTACATGATTTTAAGAAGCCAACCAAACACCTATTTTCTAATTCATTGTAATATGTAACTCCCCATAATTATTGGGGGTAATCAAATAACACCTATGACTTTATCTGTACTAAACGTTTGTCATATAATCAAATTTAGTCCCTCGTTTTGAAGAAACCAAATATTTTGTTTTTAATTGAAAGAAGTTTTTCATTTATAATTTTGAAAAAAAAAAAAAGAGTGATAAAAAGGTTAATTGGGGTTTTTTATTCGGCGGGAAAACTAGAACCATAAACTTGAACAGTACGCAAATAAATCACCAAAACTATAAAAACCCTCCGTACAAATTTGAAATTATTTTTCTTCTGTTAAATACCACATCATAAACCCTACATTTTTTTCCCCAATTTTTTCCCTCTCTATCAATCTCTCAATCAATTTAGGGTTTCATTGTTGATCAAATCTTCCGCACACTAAATTCATCTTCTTCATCATGAGTGCCGACAAAAATGAGTCCGCTTTCGGCGACGGTAATTTCTTCTGTAAACCCTAATTTTTAGCAATTTTTCGATGTTTTTTTTTTTATTTCAAAGTTTTGGTGTTTATATATATATATTTTTTATTATTATTTTTTCAGCTATTTCTTCTGGGACTGAGGCTCTACGCAACGCTGTCAAGGTAAATATTATTTTTTAACTTTAAATTGTTATTTTTTTATTATTTTTTTTTTCTGAATTTTAGCATGAAGTTGAAAATTTTGCGGAAAATAGAAAGTTAATTGAATTGTTGATTTATGATGTTTTGAAGGCGAAGCAAAATGCCGAAATTCTGGATAAATTACCGCCTAAAGTTCTAAAGCGTGTTGATGTACTTAAGCAAATTCAGGTGAATTTTACAATTTAATTCTAGTTTTTACATGCATTTGAATGAATAACTATAGTATTTACGTATATTCGGATATTTATGTTACGGTTTTGAAGAAAGCGACTTATTCTGTATATTATACGATTTTTAAGCAACAGTTAGTCATTGCGCAACTTCGTAATCGATTTTGTTGATGCAGTTTCAAACGTAGCGACTTACTTCACGTAGTGAAATCATTGTTTGGAGGACAGTATTGTTATTCTTGTGATTTGATCATTTTGGTACGGGAATATTGAATATCAATGGCAGTAAACGTTATACAGATTTCTGCATTTGATTGAAATAAATAAATTTTTACTTTTAGCTTGTTGAGAAAAATATACGGAGTATTCCGTATGTATTTATGGTTATTTGTTACGAAGATACAATACGCTGAATCTGAATCTATTGTTGAATTGATGTATGTTGATACAAAGATACTCATGTTTGTGGGTAGTTTGGGATAATCTTCAAGCACGAGCTGTTCTTGATACTCGTATTTCCTAAGTTATGTTTTACGTTCGTGTTGAATGATGTGGTTGCAATATGGTCAGCAACTTTGCATTTTGTAACTCCCCCGTCTTCGTTAGTTGCTAATTTTGTCGTAATTTTATGGATGTCTTGTTTTGAGTACAGAGTGAGCAGGATGAACTCAAAGCCAAGTACTTGGAGGAGAGAAGGGCACTTGAAGAGAAATACCAGAAACTGTATCAACCACTCTACACCAAGGTTTTAGTTTTTCGTTTTTTTTTTTTTACCTTGATGTTCTTGTGATGTTTGAGTGAGGTTCAATTCTTTTGGATTTAATGTCAGCTAGTTCAATTCAGCTGTTCTCAATACGGTTTTGCTCGTCACTTAAGTTGAGAGGATTTCACTTCAACTTCGCTCTCACAAGCTTGAAAACCAGGCTTTAGTAAATTTGTGTTGTGCTGCATGTAATTTGAGCATGTCCTGGTCTTTTGTCGGAAACGATTTCTTTCCGCTGATTTGAGACTTGCGTACTTATGCAGAGATATGATATTGTGAATGGAGTTGCTGAAGTTGACGGAGTTGAGGGAGTTTCAGATGAACTAGCTGATCAAGGGGACGATAAACCTGCTGAAGGTTTTTAACGAAAATTTCAGTAACCTTGTACTTACGTTTACATGTAATCCACACTATCTCAATTTGCGGTCCTTTTGTCTGTGTATTTCAGAGAAGGGCGTGCCGAACTTCTGGCTCATTGCGATGAAGACTAACATAGTGCTAGGTGATTGGGTGAGCTAGTTTTTTCAGCTTGATGTTACGTGGATAAAAATTTGCACCTGCCTTTTTCTGTTCGTTTTTTGATTTGTCTGTGTTTATGATTTCTAGATTCAGAAGCACGATGAAGAGGCCCTTAAATATCTCAAAGATATCAAATGGTGTAGAATCGAAGTGCCTAAGGATAACAACAAAAAGGTTGAAGCCACCGAGGGTTTCAAGCTCGAATTCTTCTTTGATACGAATCCTTTTTTCAAGAATTCTGTTTTGACAAAGACGTATCTCATAATTGATGAAGATGTACCTGTTCTAGAGAGAGCTATTGGGTAATTTTGCATTACTTGGTCTGCTGTACTATCGATCACAATTATTTTTCAAAACTCTTCTCTCTCAGCTGTTATTACAGAGTAACAAATTTCGATATGATAAATTGATTATTGGTTTATTTTACAGGACGGAAATTGAATGGTTTCCTGGTAAATGTTTGACCGAGATCCTGAAGAAGCCAGAGAAGGGGTCGAAAAATGCTAAGCCGATCACAGAAACAGAAACTTTGGATAGTTTTTTCAATTTCTTTACCCCGCCTGAAGTTCTCGGCGATGAAGAAGAAATCGAGGACGATGTTGTGAGTTTGCGTCGTCGCTTTTTCTACTAGTTTAAATCCCTTGAAGCTACTTTTTGCTGCATTTATGTCATCTTTTTGTATGTTTTTCAATTAGCTGGACGAGCTAGAATCTCTGATGGAGCAAGATTATGATGTCGGGTAAGTTGCAGTTTCTCAGATATTCACTGTAGACGAGTGCTAGTTGATTTCTGAGCGCTGCTGTGTTTTCCATGCGTAGTATGTTTTCTATCTAAAGTCATCATCATTATCATCGTTCATATAGGTTAACCATTAGGAATAGAATTATTCCACACGCTGTAACGTGGTTTACTGGGGAAGCTGCTCTATATGAGATGTCCGGCGATCTAGAGGATGAAGATGATGATGATGATGATGATGATGATGATGATGATGAAGATGAACGTGAAGATAACAAGGAAGATGAGGATGAGGATGAGGATGAGGCTGAAGACGATGAGGATGAGGATGAGGATGAGGATGACGATGAGGATGAGGATGAGGATGAGGATGAGGATGACGATGACGAGGACGATGACGATGACGAGGACGAGGACGAGGGTGATGAGGATGATAAGAAAACCAGCTCTCAGAAAAAGGTAAAGCTACAGAATAAACTCCCTGTTTCTGCTATATAGTAAGAGAGCCACAGAGCACCAACTAAACATGAGAACGCTCGACTTTTAAAGGCACAGGGAGAAGCGCAGCAGGCGGCTGAAAAGCCACCAGAATGCAAGCAACAGTGATTGGTTCGGACTTTGGGGGATTGACGTATGATCGATGAGTGGTCGTGTTCTACTGCGTATTGAGGAAGCTTGATTTTTTGGGGGGTTTTCTCATCGTTGGAATATTGTGGAGTGTCATATGCTATAGTCTAATTGTAGCGAGTCGATTCTATATACCGTTGATTCTATATACCTTCTAATGGCTGTGATCAACCTTTTGAGTGTGTATATTGCATTTGCCGTGAAGCTGTTGTCTATGGAGTTGATGATCGGCTTTTTCCTCTCGTATTTGTCGATTTGACCGTCGAATTAATTGTCTTGATTAAAAAGTTTGTCGAGACGATGAATCCCCGAATATATTTGCCCAAAAATTGACACAAGTTTTTTTTTTTAATTGTCTAAGTTAAATAAAATTTTAAAAAATACAGTAATGCTTTATCGTGAATTTATTTTGTTAAAAGACATTTTACATTTAGGTAACTTGTACGAAAGACATCTAACTTTTTTTCGCTTATAACATTTGTATTTTTAGCTAAAAAAGGTAGCAAAAATATGAACTCCGTCAAAAAAAAAGGGGAAAACTAACGTGAGACATAGAAGTCGGTGGTGGTCAGAGGCTGCACACGGTTAGACTATCCCCATCGCAGCGAGGGGGGAACGTTCACCATGGCAAATAATAATATAAAATTGTAGGATTTGTTTTCTTTGGCACAAACGTTTGGTGCCAGAGGTTTGCTGCAGCCCACTCCAACATGAACGTTCAATGCTACGTGTCTTTGCTCTATTAATTGGGTTTTTTTGTTTTTTGTTTTTTATTATTTTTTTTTTCTTTTTGTTTCCAATGCATTATTTAGCTTCCAATGAGTAGTATATGGTCACTAATGGGAGGGTAAAAAAAGAAGATAGGTTGTGAACACTATAAAGAAATAAAAACACATTATTTTAATTGATGACCATTTTAAAGGTAGGTCACTAATGCGGACGGTCTTAGAGAAACGATGGTTTGTAGCAGACGGTTAGAGAATCGATGGTTTGTAGATTGCTTGCGATTAGAGAATTATTGTTAAAATTGGACACTATCTAATATTGAAGGTTTTTGGATTGAGGAGATAAGCATAACAATTTTTTAATTGTAGTCAAGGCTTTCCGGTGAAAATATAAATGGTGTGACCGCTTTACCCCTTATTTTAATTCAATATTCTTTTGTCCATCCGATGAAAATATTAATGGTGTGACCGCTTTGCCCCTTATTTTAATTCAATATTCTCTTGTCTATCGACTATCGTCAATAAAAGTGATTAAAACATAACTTGGAACTAATTATGGGTCACGATCGAAAATGTATTAGTACGCTTTTTCACTTACGTCCATATTAAGGTATTATCATAAGTTTCAACTAAAAACATATTTAAATATTTAAATGAGACTATAAACATAGTTAAAGTTGCTATTGTCAGCAAGTTACAGAGTAATTACCAGTTAAACTAAACTGTAACTAAAATTTCATTTACAAAATTTGTTGGTAAAATTAACTTTCATAAGAAAATAATGTTGTAACCACACTCTAATATTAGAAATAAATCACCTCCTACTTGATAAAGTATTAACGCAAATTACTACTACTTGTCTAGTGTTAATTAATTTTGATTAATAAGTTTAATCTGTAATTAATATAATCACAAGAAGGATGTAGAATTTAAGTTAAGATATCATTTTCAAAAATGTCCCATTTAAGTGGTCATTCAAACGGTGAGCTTAACTCTTTTATCATGCAATGCAATTTTTATTATTTTTTGTCATTTTATAGTTTATTGAGACGTACGTCTCTTTTCTTCTCAAAGTATAAGACAATTTTTAATGAATAAAACATGGAAAATTGAGAATCACATTTTTATTTAGGAAAAATACAATATTATTTTCTATAAGGGTTAAAAGATTAGTATTCGATTAGTATTCCTATTAGAGTATATGAGGAGACATATAATTATGTCTCGATATTAATAGTAGTATTAAGTTTTATAATAAATGTAAACCTTTGACTTTCCACCCAAAAGCTACATATGCTAAGCAACAGAATGTAAATGAAACTTAATAATAATACAATCTATCTTTCTATGAACTCATATTATATTAATCTTAACATATATGAGGAGACATATAATTATGTCTCGATATTAATAGTAGTATTAAGTTTAATAATAAATGTAAACCTTTGTCTTTCCATCTAAAGTCTATATAAGGTGGTGAGTTGAGTTTATTTACATTACAACTAATCACCTTATATAGACTTTAGATGGAAAGACAAAGGTTTACATTTATTATTAAACTTAATACTACTATTAATATCGAGACATAATTATATGTCTCCTCATATACTCTAATAATTTCATACTGTATAATTTATCACAATTTTTTGTGTAAGCAGTTTGCAATATACTTATTGTGAGACCTTTCATAAAAGATGTTTATTTTCTATTTTGTGTTTAATTTTTCTTTTATTTATTTGGTGAGCATGATTATATCACACTAAGTTAGAGTGAACTTACCGTAATAAAATATAATTTAAGCAAAATTTTTTTATGGATTAATTGTCAGGAATAATCCAAACTGGTCCTCTTATTCCATAAATAATCCGAACTCGAATTAATCAACGAATAATCCCAACTATTGAAAAACCATTCCAATAATGTACTTTGGCCAATTTCAATCGACTCTAACACGTAAAAAAAATGGTGGAATCGACTCTAACTTTACGTTACTCTTATTTTAAGTAAAATTTAAACCGGTTTCACCTCTTTTTTTATCGATTAAAGCAGGTTAAAATTAGTCAAAGTACATTATTGGAATGGTATTTCAAAGTTGAGATTATTCGTAGATTAATTCGAATTCGGATTATTTATGGAATAGGAGGACCAGTTTGAATCATTCATGCCAATTAATCTAAAAATTTAATACTAGTGGGAATTAGAAAAAGGTAACTAGCCTATTATGCAACCGTCTCACCACAGTATTTCCGTTATAACATAGCCGTTGATTGATTTCTTCAATCACTAAGCTCATAATTTTGAGATTATAATGTAGCACATTTTATTTTATCGACTAGTGTATTATTTGTTGTCGCAAGAAATTAATTTATACAGTATTATTTTATCTTGAAAGTGTCACACTATCTATCGCTATCATTTACATATATAAGTTCAAAAGGTCTTGTGAAAGACCGTCTTATACTAAACATAATGATATGAGAGTCTGAGACTAATCACCCTTAACACTTAAAACAGTTATACTAAAATAAAATAAAATCAAATAGAAAAATTAAAATCAAAATTAACTAATCTTACATGAGAGATCTTACGATAATTTTATCGTGAGATTGTATGGTACAAGTTTCTATGATATAACTTAGGTAGTAAAATATTAAGGTGAGGTCAAATGGGTGTAGAATGAAATACGTGGGGGAGGAATGAATGAGTGATGCAACAAACACTTTGTCATGTTCTGGGCTGGCCCAGTGGGCCCAATTCTTAGCCTCGTAACGGCATTCTCTACTGCGTCACCAAACCATCAACTCCGTCTTCACTTCTCTCTCCTATTATTATTATTATTATTATTATTATTATTATTATTATTATTATTATTATTTTATTATTATTATTATTATTATTATTATTATTATTATTATTATTATTATCACAAAGTGAACGGTAAAGTGAACGGTTTTATAACAATTTTATTGTGAGACTCCTCGCATGTGTACGTAGTTACTACGAGTAGAAGTTTTTTTTTATTACTTTAACAATGAGTAGGCCGGTCTATCAGGTCTGATAGGAGGCATACTCTATTATTATTGACCAAAATTTATATTTATATTTATTTTTAATAGTTTAAACATATTTACGATTTAAAACTTTAGATAAATATTCTCTTTATTCAATTTCATTCACCATAACTTATATGGGTATGAATCCTCTCCATTTGTTGAAAAGAAATGGACATCCATTTCTTATAAATGGTTGAAATCGGTTCATGTGAAAATCTAAGGGTTGTAATTGTTGGATAAAAATAATGTTTTAATGAAGGAGATAGAAAATATAATAAAATATTAGTATATTAGAGAGAAAATGGAGAGAAAGAAATGGAGAGGATCCAAATTGAACTTATATAGTCATAAGTCATAACCTAGATGTTAAAGAATGAGCATTTTGTAGCGTTAGTATTTACTATTTAGACATATGAATCAAATAAACCTTCACGATACTATAATTTCGATTATTTATTTCACGAAATCTCAGTCTTTAGATTTGTATATTTGGTCAAGTAGTGAAATGAAGATGAATGTAATTAAATAGAGAGAGTCAATAAGTACTGGTCGGTTATGACTTCTACTTCAATCATTTGTTTAGCTTTCTATTTTTAGATTTGACATTTATTGACGTTTTACTTCTTATAATAAAATAATTTGATCTGAGACGGTCATTGATTTTAATTACGCAAATCGGTATCCATAACTGAATTCTTGATTGATTAACATAATTTTGTTGAAGATTTAGATGAATTTTGAATGATTGTGTACAAGTTTTAATATGGGTCAAAAGAGAGAGAATGTGAGAATACAAGGGTAGAGAGTTGAAAATTTTATGACAAAAAAGGGTATAACTGAGTAAAATTCGGGTATAATTGAAAAATAACGAATAATTGCATCTTAGTTTCATACTTCATTCATTTCATTGAATTCTATACATTTGCCTTTTACACGCATGTGACAGACGCTTTGTTCTCGTCAGATCTTTAGTTACATATTACAAAAAATTATAAAAAATTGATATTGATAATGATTGAAACAAGCAAGATACCATATGACTATTTTTCATTTTATATGATAAAAGTTATATCGAAGATTTTACTCACTTGTGAATAGTGTCTAAAGTATAGAAAAAATGTTACATCGTCTTAAAATAAAAATGTAAACAAATGACTGAATCAGTTTTACAATAATAATGACATTATAGTCATAATTTACTTAGTAGTGTACGTGTAAAATAGTGTCTAAATAGTAAATATATAGAATCCAATACGGTTTTTTGTTTTTTGTTTTTTGTTTACTTTCAAATATATAATGCATCTTATCAATTAATGTTATGACCAGTAAAGTGTAATAATTGGGAAACTAGTTTTTGATTGTTGTAAGTAATTAACAAGTAGTTTGAAGTTTGAACTAACTTTTGAGTAATTTATGAAGTTATTTAAGGAAACTATAGTTGTAGATGTTACTGGTCGTCTGGTCATACGAAGCATGTGATTTTCAGAGTTTGGAGAATTTTTGTTTGATATTGATATCTCATTTTGTTACTATATTTCAGTCCATTATTTTGTAACAATATTTGGAGTATTATCTATTAGTTTAAATGCTATAAATCATGTGATAATGTATATTCCGTACTATACAAGTTTAATTGAAAACGAGTTTAAAAACTAGTTAAACGATTAGAAATTGAATACAATATAATACAGACGTTAAATATAATAGAGGACATACACTTTGTTGTTTACTAAACACTTTAAGTCTTGTATTGTAATGATACATAAATAGATAACAGAAATAGTTATTTATGTTATTCGTTATGATTGTACGTACACAGGTTTAAACTTATATGTTCTTGTAAGACAAACTAGTGTTTAACTTTGTAATTAATTATTGTACCAATTTGTATCGATTATACACGTGTTATCGATTAGCATATAGACGTAAAATTAAAGAATAATAATTGTCAAACATCAAAGCATTAATGGAATACTGTATTTCATAACGACGTTATATACTTCCTTAAGAGGCTCGTGGATTGACTTTATTCCCCAACGTGAAAACCTAACAGATGTAAAGTTATAAACAATATTTATTAACGAACGACATTATGATACAGATTATCATCTAAGAGAGATTTGCTTATTATTAATTAATAAGAGCTCGTACGTGTTTCAATTTGATTTTATAATATTTATGAGCAGAAAATCCTAATTGATCGACTAATGACATTTTAATCGTGTAAATAATGCCACATGTACAATATAAGAAACGAGAAGAAAAATATTGTTTAATGGATATTTCTGAGCACCCAATCGAGATATTTATTTTCTTGATTTATAAGCAAAATGTAAACTAATTAATTAATTAAGAGAGCTATCAAATAGAGGTATAACTAAAATTTTACACTTATGTTCTATGAGTTGGCTCTATCATGCATTGTTAGTTACTCCCTCTTCCCATTGAAAATTTTAATTTTTAACGCTCAAATTAGTTTAGTTTGACGAATAATCTGTTTTAAACTTAAAAACGACTTAAATAAGTACGTGGGTAGTTACACTCCTTTCGTCTAGGTTATCTGTTTTCAATGAGATCCTATTTGTTAGCCTGTGTGGAAAAAGAGATGGGTAGATTGTCCATTAAGGTCATCAAAGTCTTCAAAAATAAAAAGGTGAATAAATGAGTGATACACCCAAAATATAAAATAAGTAAACAAAAAATTTAGACGGAGGAAGTATAAAATAGATCAACTTTTTTGCTAACTTATAGACATCTTTTTTTTTCCTTATTAATATATTTAACCTGTCTTATGTTCAAGACATATATATTCGTTTTAAATAAAAATTTATACAAATTAATAACCTTTTAACAATAACCAAAAGTATATATATAAAGAACATTTTTCTAAAAACCACGAGGTCCTTCATTTTTTCCCTAATTTTCCTTTTAGGGTACCTTAATTTTTAATAATTATTACTCTTAATTAATATAAAAGTTATAGTATCAAATATTTGGAAATGTTTTTCCATTTTTTAAATTCTACAAATCTAAAAAGGGTGTTTTTTCATGTGAGGCTAAATATTTAATTCATCTCCCTTAAACAATAATAACAAAATAAAAAAAATTATATATATACCAATAGATTCCATAAGAGCACTAGTACACAAGAGCAACTCCATATAAAAAATAATTAGTGGAGTGGTTGATATATATACATAAAAAAATTACATAATTTATCAATTTTATATATTCCACAAAAAATGCATAATTAAAAATCTTTTTCTCCCCTTTTATTTTTCTCTAAACCCTTGTAATTAAAATTAAAGAGAAAATAATTTAGCTAGAGAGAAATAATAATTAAAAAATGGCTACATCTTCATCTTCTACTTCTTTCTTTGGAAGTAGAGATGGAACTACTATTATTCAACCACCACCACCACCACAAGAACCACCACAACTACACCTTCAAAACCACCATTCGTCGGTGGCCGAGGCACCGCCTTCTTCTTCATCAACTCCACCACAAAAGAAGATTAAGAGAAACCTTCCTGGTGCACCACTCAAGTGTTAGTCATTATCTCTTACTTATTTATAAAAAAAATAATTTAAAATTTTCTCCATCTCAAAAATTAAATAAGATATAGAATAAAATTAAATGTGATTTGGAAGCTTGTGAATTGCTAGTATAGTATAAGCTTATTATATTGTAAATAAATATATATAGAGAAAAAGAAACCCTAATTATGTGTGGATAATACTTGATGAAATTAAAGATGAATGCAATAAAAAAATTATTTTTATTTTTGGCCATGGTTTTTTTTTTTTTTTTTGTTCATTTGTGCAAAAGCATTATCTATGAATACACACAAAACTTACACAAACATACACTTAGCTAGCTACATACATATATACACATATGATGTTTTTATATATGATGACAATATTGTACAAACTAAATAATAAACTAAAATGAATGATGTCTATTTTAATTTGGATTTTCTCTCATTTCTTAGCTAGCTAGGGTTATAACACTTCCAAATTCTTGTTGTTTTTTATTTCACAAATTTTTCCTACAAAATCCATTTGGGATTTATGTTGTTGTTTAAGTTTAGTTTATATAAGATAGTCTGATATGATAACAGAAAGTTCATTGTCATTCTGGAATTTGTTATTTGCAGTTGTATCTGTATTATTTTTGTTATTTTTGTGATTGCTATAATTTTTATAAAAATTTTATTTATACAAAACGATCTAACAGTAAAATAATTATTCATCGTAAATTTCAGATCCAGATGCAGATGTGATACTACTATCCCCAAGGTCACTAATGGCAACAAATAGGTTCATATGTGAAGTATGCAACAAAGGGTTCCAAAGAGAACAAAACCTTCAACTCCATAGAAGAGGCCACAACCTACCATGGAAGTTAAAACAAAAGAACAAGGAGGCGGTCCGAAAAAAGGTGTACTTGTGCCCTGAGACGACGTGCGTGCACCACGATGCGGCTCGTGCGCTCGGGGACTTGACCGGTATTAAAAAACACTATTTTAGAAAACACGGTGAGAAGAAGTTCAAGTGTGAGAAATGCTCTAAACGTTATGCTGTTCAATCTGATTGGAAGGCTCATTCTAAGACTTGTGGCACTCGTGAGTACCGTTGTGATTGTGGCACCTTGTTTTCCAGGTTAGGGCCCGTTCTTTCAGACTTATTTTCAGTTCATTCAGTTATAATTAATTGTGTACATTTATCGCGTATTTATTTTACTAATTGATATTGATATTGAAATAAGTTTTATTCAGTTCATATAAGTTTCACTCAATTGTTCGTATATACAAGTATATGTTTTTTTTTTTTGTTATTTTTTTACAATTCTACTCAAATGTTTATAAAAGTTTAATTTGAAGAATGTTAGGAAATTGGCTAAATAAAAATGCATGTTGTTACATGCGATTTTGCATAATTCCTATTAAGTATTCAATAAGAATATCAAAAATTTATAATTTTTTCATGTGTAAGGAATTTTGTTATTCTTATCAAAATGCATACTAACATGTACTCACATATGTATGTGTTATGAAATCTTGGGAAGTTTGAATATTATTGAAGTAAAGGAGGAGAGATTACACAAGTTGTTTTAAATCGTTCAGTTTTGATTTAATGAATTTAAGGATTTAAGGGTGCTTAGTCTTTTACTAGCACAAATTAATTGGATATTATATTAGCTTAGATAAAAGAAAAATGTATATAGTTAAATGAAAATATAAGTTTAAGAAATGTTTATTAATCATTTACCAAGACAAACTATTAAGAGAAATGTCAGAAATTTACTCAAAAGATATATACTTACCCCATTTCATTCAATTATATACATTTTAATTTATTTATTTTTGAAAATTATTTTAGTCAAATGTATTCAATAGGGTGAAATGAAAGAAATATTATCTAGAAAGGAATTCTTCCGTATTAGCTTTAGTTATTATTGAACGATGTAAATAAGTGTAATAAATTTGGTGTCACAAATTCACAAGCATTACGTATGTAGGCAGTAGGCAAATTGTAGATTTGTAGATAATCACAAATAACGTCAAAATATTTTGTGAAATGCTCACTCAAGCAAGGTTGAATTTAAAAAAGAAAAAAAATCTCGCATATTAAGTAATTAGATAGTCTCGCTTAACATAATTTTTTGTGTGAATCGGACTTTATAATAAATTATTGTAAGTCAGTCTCATTTGTATTTTTCTACACGGAGTCAGACCCTATAATAAATTGAATAGAATAGATAGCACAAATTTTCTACGGAGTACTAATTTTTATTATATTTTTTTAGGGATATTTTATATGGTACCCTTGTGGTTTTTCGTATTTTACGTGGCAATGTGGCACCCTTAATTTTTAGAAAATATCAATGGTGTCCCTGAATTTAACAAAATGTTTACAAAATACCCAAACTACTAAAAATAATGAAAGTTTAAACATATCAATTTGTGAAGAAGATATGTTTATAATTGTGTAAAAGATACTTACGTTAATGACATGCAAAATTATATATTGTCATAAAATGAATAAAAAATTGTCAGGAACCAACTCAACCAAAAGCTTAAGCTGATAGTTGGAGGCCCAAGATCGGTTTTATATACTCTAACACGCCCCCTCACGCGAATGCCCTTCGGGCCAAGCTGACGCAACTACGCCCGCCTACAGTGCGAAATATACCACTTTGAAAGTGAGGGTGGTGAGATTCAACCCGTGACCTTTTTGTCACAAGCGCTGATACCATGTCAGAACTAACTCAACCAAAAGTTCTTGCTTGGTTGAGCCCAAGATCGGTTTTATATACTCTAACAAAAATGCAAAAATTAAACATTCAATAAAGGCGAATTAGACTTTTTTTTGGGTATTTTAAGATGTTTTCATTAAAGTTAAGGGTATCACCGATATTTTTGAAAAATGAAAAGTACCACGTAGAATTCGGGAAAATACAGAGGTACCACACTACCACTTAGAATAAGTTTTTTTTTTTTGTTTTTTTTTTTATTTATTTACTAGACTTACTTTAAATTTATGATGAATAAAACGATAATTATAAATAAATATTTACCCTTTTGAAGGCAATGATAAGGATGTCATTTTTTGGGGGTAGCATTTACCGTGCCCACGGTATAATTGTTCACGTGTATCATTTTTTTTTTTTTTATTTATTTTTTATTTTTTTGAGGTTAGTAAAATTGATGCATTGTATACATTTGATGTGGATTAATAAAACGACAGTTTATTACTCTCTACAATGTAATGATGTATACTCCTATGTGTGTTTGATGTTTTTTGTGTTGTTCTATATGTTAGTGATATTACTACTATATAATATAATAATATAATATAATTATTATTTATTTCATTTAGTTTTGGTGTGTTCGTCTTTTGCATGTAGTTATCTTCTGACTTGTGGATTTTTGTGCAATCTTCATTTTGTTTTGTTTTATTACCACGAATAAGTTACTTACTAGTCAAACGAAATATACAATGAAGTATGTACCAAATGAAATACGAGCATATATTACCATTGTTACGGTGATTGTAACCCTTATTAATAAGACCAATAAAATACTCCAATAATACTTTCAATTTAATTAATTTAGTAATAAGTAACTAATTACAACAAAAATAATAAACTAATAACGTTTGCATTTCACGCAAACACAATTTCGATATTGCTCCCTTATCCATTCTTTTGTTTGCATGGAACTACTTTTTGTAAGGAAAAAAGTGGTCTCATGCAAATAAATTGATAAATCGAAGGGAGTACTAATCTTTACTATGCATGTTATTACTAAACGTTGCTTTAATTAGTTGGGTGTAATATTATCTATCTTATCTTTTACTTCACTGAATTTTAAAGAATATAATACGGAGTAATGAAAAAAATATATATATATATAATATGAATCAAGAATAAAACAACACGTGAACTCATACACAAGTCTTAAGAAATTCCATTTTATACCTCCTTGGTATGGCTTAGCAATATGACTAATCAATTACTTATAATTATTATTACGAAATAATATTATTATACGTATACAAAAGAACTATGGTGTATAGTATATGGTGATTTTATTAAATTGTACAAATATTGTAAAAGATAATAATGAATCTTAATAGATTGTGTCAGAAATTATTTCCATCAAACTATAGAGTAATTAATAAGTTTATTTTTATCATAAGTCACAACTATTTAAACAAAAAATTTATTACTATGATTGTATTTTAATCGCCTTGATGAAATTAAACACAATATATATAACATTTTCATTTATCTTTTCTTTTATAATTGCTTGAAAATATTGTTCAAATATATATTTTTGTTATTATATTATGCTAGTTAATTAAAATCGAACCGAAATTAATGTAGCCCCCCATTCACGTGTGGCAATGCAATCCAAGGAAGAGAGGGGAAACAAATAAGGGGTGGGTAGTTAGTGAAATTGGAGGGTAGTGGGTTGGATACAAGTGATAAGGGCATGGTTGGTATATTGTTATTCCGGCAACTCTCATGTGAGACGGTATTATAAGTAAGATAAACAATAAATAAATAAATTTATTTAAAATAATGTAAAATAAATTAAACTAGTTTATGTGAGAAGCTAAGTTTCATAATAATTTTAAGGTACGGTTTTCATCTAATCATATGATGTTTATTTGTATTGTTATTTTAGGTGTTCATGCCCGCTCTTTTTATAATTATTAAACTATAACCATTTTTCAGTAAGTCTCCTATTAGACGATCTTACATTAAAATATTGTGAGACTAAAGTATAAATTACAGTTAAAAAGATATACTTACTAAAGTCACTAACAAAATTTAAAAAAAATAAAATTAGTCAGTATTAACAATGAAAGATATACAAACAATATGAAAATGGTTACAATATTATACGGAGTACTATTAGAATTATCACTAAAAATGGTATAAAAACCATATAATATAGTACAAATAAAATAATTTTATGATAATTTATTATAAAACTGTCTCACATGAGAATTTGTAACCTCTTTAACTTGTCTCTCACATAAATTTATGCCCTATGCTTCAATTCCTATGTATAATTTTTAACTTGTCTCTCACATAAATTTATGCCCTATGCTTCAATTCCTATGTATAATTTTTCTTCTAATCTAGAAAATGTGATTGATTATGGTTACATAGTTACATTACGTTTTATTAGTGATTGATTGTGTTGGTCGATATAATATTTTGAATATTGTGTTGCAAGTACATATATTTTTATCAAAAGAAATTGAAAAAATAGAGGAGAAAAAATGAAAAATAACATGATTTAAAAAAAAACTAAAGGGAATCGAACCCCAACCAACACCCCTCACTCAGTTTTCAGTCCCACATTCTCACCACTGCACCACTAAGACCTTTGTGTTTTAATTTCGCTTTTTACATATTTATTTCTGAATTTATTGGGGGTGCAGGTGAACCCACAGCACCCCCACTAAAACCGCCCCTGTCTTCAGCTACAACCTGCTCCAATGGTCGACTACAATATTTTGTTGCTTGTAAGGGTCCCACATTATTTTTTCCAACCAATAAAAAATTTTACAATTTAATTTTTATAGATTAAGCTTTGTAGCTTGATAGAGCTACAATGCTCATAAGCTACATGTAATTTTCTCACCTCCAATGGTGAGCTACATGCTTAATATTTTTCTAATATTGCAAGCAAGTCCTTCCCTACAACCATTGAAGATGTTCTTACCAATAAATATGTTACAATATAATATTTCAAATCTAAAATATGCAGTTGTGTGTAACGGTCCATATACAAGCAAGTAATGGTATCTAGTTTGCATATACATGTACGTACAAGTTAGTACTCCGTACGAAGTAGTAAGTAATGCAAGAATCGCAGCTCAACAACCGAAATACTAGTCTAATACGATCTATTATTGATAAATTTTCTTTAAAACTTAGTGCCACTGTAAATAAAATAATAAGTCATCGTTAATTAAAAGTTTTACTCCGTACTACGTAAATAAATACGAGTACTTTTTAAAATATCTCTACCTTACATATACGGAGTATATACGGAGTATAATTGTTACTCCGTATAATATACGGAGTATTTTGTGTAGGTCATGAGGGTAGTACAAGGAGGTCTAAGATCCAATCTAAGGACTGTTTTTCCAAACATTTTCCATTCCATTTCGATTCGATTCATTCGCCTGATTCGATTCGATTTACTTCTGGGCTTGATTCGATTCGATTCGATTCTGGCTTCGATTCGATTCGATTCGATTCATTATGTTATAAATTGTACTTCCATTCGATTCGATTCGATTCGATTCGATTCATTTGATTCGATTCGATTCGATTCGATTCATTCATTTGATTCGATTCGATTGGGCCATTCGATTGATTCGATTCGATTCACTAAAAGTCCGAAAGAACAGGTCCTAACTCGATACACTCACTCATCTTTGATTTGATTGAAATGTTTCACCAAATTGACAAATATTCTAGACTTGCATTTATGATTCACTCAGTCGATCCATCATTTGGTAATTTTTTGTTTGATTTGATTTATATCATTTGATACCTCCTCACCTTAATTTAGGGCACTACTATTTTCACTCCTATTTCCGCTCCGTCACTCTAATCTTATTAAATTCATGTATTAATGGGTCTCACTAGTGAACTCTTCAGTTCTTTAGCCTATATTTTGGAATGAATTAGCCATAATTGAGTGGTGTTATGATTGCCCTTAATTTATTGAATTGCTCATCTCTTTCCATTGTCACAACTTTGAGTCTTTGATAACCCTTCTGCTCAAATTAAAGTCTTCTTCCCCGCTTACGTTATGCACGGTCTTACAGGAGAGTTACCAAAATAACAATATACCATCTGATGGTGGTGTTAAAAAAAGGTCACTATAGCATTTGTTATGATAAGTAGAAAATAACCGCTTTTAAATTAAAAACTGGTCATTAAATTATAAATGTCAATTAAGTTAACCGCAATATATATACATTAAAATGGTCATTTTCGAAAATAATAGAACAATTACTTATCTGTTATTTATACGCGTACAAAGCTATCTTATTGCAAAATTACTATTTAGTACAATGCTCATAACCAAAATCTTTTGAATAAAAAATGATATATATATACTTACTCTGATTCATCAAAATTCTTATCACTCGATCAGAATTCCACCATAAAAATGACCAAATCATAACAACATGTCATTGTATTGAAGAAGTTAATATTTATTTTAAATTATGTTATTATATATTTTTTGGAATATGATAATTTTGAGAAAGAGGTCACGAGTATGTGAAATAGAGGGGGAGTAAACTACATAGGTAGGTAGGACGTACGTGTACGTATAATAATATATTCACATGAAGTCATACCAGGCCAGTCCACATGTGACGCCTTCTTCTTCTTCTGCTCATACCTTCCCACATTTGCCTTAGAATAATGCATGTGTGCATGCACATAAATCATAATTGTTGCCTTAACTAACAAATTGAGAATTTTTATTTTGTCTTGGTTTAATTTAATTCAAATTTGAATATTAAATTTAGACTTTTTACACTTTTTACCTTAAGATAGAATTCAATCAGGTTTTTTTGTAGTGTATGTACAATATCTATGCGCTTACAAATGATTTAGGAAAGTGAAAGTCAACACAAATTTTCAATCTACCTTGAAATAATTAGGACAGATTGTCCGTATATCGTTAATAATATCGGAAAAAATCCCCAAGGGATCTTCCAGGTCAATTACTTATGATTTATGAATTATAGGGAGTATCTCTATATAATGACTAAGAATACGTTTTCTTTCGCATTTTTAAATTGAATCGAATCGAATCAATCGAATGAATCGAATCGAATCGAAATGAATGAATCGAATCGAATCGAATCGAATCGAATGAATCGAATCGAATCGAATCGAATCGAATCAAATCGAATGAAGTTCAATTAAATAACATAAATGAATGAATCGAATCGAATCAATGGAATGAATCGAATCGAATCGAATGGAATGAATCGAATCGAATCGAATCGAAATGAGTTGAAGGAATCGAAATAAATGAAAATAAGTTGAAAAGAACAGGTCCTAACTCTTAAAAGTTAAAATCCTAAATGATCAAAAGTTGAGCTTTTGTACGTACTCCGTATTAATTAGTACGGAATACGTGATATATCTCATTTGTACTTTCATGTCTAGAAAAAACCATAAACTATTAACTACATGCAATAATGTGCAACCCATTCTATTTGTTATATTTTTGATCAAGTTGTCATTTCTAAATTTGTTTTGCTATTTCTTTGCATGTAAATTATGTACTCCGTACAATTTTACCAACTATATGTCTATATGCTTGAATTTCATTATACTTTGATTTAATCTTAGCTATTTGCATTGTTACGTTTCTATTGTATAACTGATTCACGTACTTATCATCTAAAATTATATGTCAAGCAAGATCGACCAAGGCCTCATTTTTCCAATTGTTAATCTTTGCCTTAAAATCAATAGCCAAAAAGGTGTGATTTATATATATATTGTAGTAAATACCTTCCCTAATGTCCGATAAAACTAAATTAAAGGTAAGTCAATAGTCATTGAAAACACAAAAGTATTATGATAATTAACTCGTCAATATTGTATATTTTAGATCAAGTTAATTTATATGTTACGTTTTTGTGCAACAGGAGAGACAGTTTCATAACTCATAGAGCATTTTGTGATGCCCTAGCTCAAGAGAGTACAAGGCTCCCAACAAGCTTATCTACCATAGGCAGTCACATGTTTAGTACCGTTGGATTAACTGGAAACAACAGTATTGGCTTAGGCATGAGACTCCCACATCAAATGCCCAACAACCATCTACCGTCTTTGTCTGACCACCAAATGGCCTCTGACATTCTCCGCCTTGGTGGTGGCAATCGCCAATTTGACCACCTTTTCACCAACTCATTTCAGTCGCAACAACAACAACAACAACAAAACATCCAATCAGCACAATCCAACTTCTACTTGTCCGATGACCAGTCTGGCCAAAGCCAAACTGATTATCATGATCAGAATAATAATCAGTTATTTCACGGGCAGGTAAACCAGATGTCCAACTTTCAACAAGAGAGTGCGAGTAATCCTTCTTTTGGCAATGTAAGGTTTTATACTGGCAATGATAACAGTACTACTGATACCAACACGATGAACTCTGGCAGTACTGGAAGTGGGGACCATTCCTCTGCAATACTTTCACCCAGTGCTATTGGAGGTCTATTTGGTGGGCCACCTCAGATGAGCTTAAGTGGAGGCCTTTCCTCGCTTTATAGATCAGGCCCAACCCCTCACCAACAGTCAGCCATGTCAGCCACCGCCTTGCTTCAGAGGGAGGCTAAAATGGGGCCCACTACCTCCACCACAAACGTCAATGAAACAGCTCAACTAAAGAGTTTTGGGGCCAAGACGCCACCACCACCGCAACAACCATCTTCTCCTTCAGGAGGAGGTGGTGGTGGTGGTTTCAGAGGGTTATACGGTGAACATGACCGAAATAACCTACATGACTTGCTCATTCGAGACTTATCAAGAGACAACCACCTACTAATGAGCTCCACACTCTTTGATCACCTCCAAGGTAATAATAACAATAATAGTTTGAACTACAATGGCAATGAATACATCAACAATCATAATTACGATGGGTTGAACTCGAAGAACAAATCGACCAAAGACGGTGTCACAATAGCTTTATCGGATCAACAAACTAGAGATTTCCTTGGAGTAGGAGAAATAGTGAGGAGGAGCATGAATAGTGGAGGAGGGTTTACTCCAAGAGTAGAAGAACATCACCAATGTGGTAATATCAACAACAACATGGTAAACTTTGATAATGTTGATCACATAAATAATAATAATAATAACAATAATAATAATAATAATAATAATAATACTACTGGAGCAACAAGTAGCCAAGCATATCATGATGGTGGCGATAACAGTTTTCAGTAATTTTTTTAAAGGGACAATTTTTCATTTTCACTTTTCAGACAATTAAATTCAGTAAGTACAGGTACGTTACGAAAACTCCTAAATGTAATTCATCTCATGCGTATACATTTTTATTTATTTCATAATTCATACGGTCACATTTTTATGTCATGCGATGCAAGCTGTTAAAATTTGTTCACGTAGTAAGTCAATTCAAATTATTTTTGTTATTATATGATTATAATTTTGACTTGCATGAAAAAAAAAAAAAAAAAAAAAAGGGGGGATAATTAACAATAACGATACGATGAATAGATGAGTGTATAAAATATTTAGTGTGGCCACCAATTAGTAGTCAGTAGTCAGTAGAGTGGGGGGAGTTGTGGGCTACATACATGCATATTAGTTTTTGTTTTATTTCTTGGATGTTGTCCCTTGATTTCGTGTGTTTGATTGTCCAATTTTAATTTTATTTTTCGTTTTATTTTTATACTTCATCAATTTCATTCAATTCTATACATTTGCTTTTTGCACGTACGTCGATGCACGTTTTCTTTTGTTTATGAAATTTGAATATTAATAATGCTCTCGAAAAGGCAATTAAAACAAGATCTCACATGACTATTTTTTATTTCATATATTAGACGATATATCGAAGATTCTCCTCACTTTTGAATAGTGTACAAAAAGTAAATGTATAAAATTGAATGAAATGGAGGAAGTAAGAAATTGTGATTATGATCACGGGTGGTGTAATATAGTTATATATATCGTACTTACTGAGTACTATTGTAGTTCTGTAGTACTTCACGTAAAACAAGAATTTTATGTTTTATGACTCATGAGTACCGAGTAGTATTACTTTAAATTGGAGCGAAGATTATTATTAAAGAGTAATTAATAGTTCTGATTTTACTCCACATTTAATTAATTTAATACATAAATTAATTTTAATATACGGAGTAATAATATTCTATAATGATGCATATAGTACACACAGATATATACACATAAACCGACTTATAATTAACTGCACAACATATCACATTATCGTGACATATATATCTCATACGATTATCATTCCAGTGCTTTCCTTTCATATTCATCATAATCACTAAAAAGTTATTTGCATTGTAGGAATTAGGTTTTGATCAAAATGGACATCACCAAGCTTTGCTTCAACCTTCCTTAGACGTGAAGATCAGAAATATGCATGTTATTTCGTTCGTAGATAATATAATATAGTCACCATAGTCGTTCTCCAGCTGTACGTATATAATTTTAAAACGTCGATCACAATTCATATATGTTCACTAATGAATTGACTTAATTTAGACATTTTCATTTTTAGATAGATTAAATGGTCTTACTGTTTATTTAAGTGAATTAATTGTTAAGTAATAAGTCCTTAAACTTTTGGCAATACTGTTAGGAACCAACTCAACCAAAAGCTTAAACTGATGGTTGAAGGCCCAAGATCGGTTTTATACACTCTAACACGCCCCCTCACACGAATGCCCTTTGGGCTTGAAGTGTGGACGCAACTACAGACCCGCCATACCTGGTGCGAAATAATCCACTTTGAAATGGAGGGTGGTGAGATTCGAACCCGTGACCTCTTGTACACTACCACAAAACAAGGCAAAAACAACGCCATAGAAAAAGGACCGTTATTTCCTTGGCCGTTGAAAAAAGTCAAAAACAACGCAAAAACAATATACGAAACCGTTGTATTTGATCAAATACAACCGTTGTATTTGATCAAATACAACGGTTTTTTATATACGAAACCGTTGTATTTGATCAAATACAACGGTTTTTAAAAAACCGTTGTATTTGATCAAATACAACGGATTTTTCTAAATAACCGTTGTATTTGATCAAATACAACGGCCAAGGAAATAACGGTCCTTTTTCTATGGCGTTGTTTTTGCCTTGTTTTGTGGTAGTGACGTCACAAGGCTCTGATACCATGTTAGGAACCAACTCAACCAAAAGCTTAAGCTGATAGTTGAAGGCCCAAGATCGGTTTTATACACTCTAACAAATACAAGCAAAACATAATTATTGAAAAAAAAAAATCACAAAACAGTGGTATAAACTCTTTATTGTTGTAAAAATATATGTCATGAACATCGTGAACAAGTATGAGGAGAATAATATAGAGAATTGTATTGATATTCAAGTGCATAAGATATATTACAAAGATACATCAACGTCGTATATATAATTACATGGAGGTTACATTCGTAGTGTACCACGAAGAGACACGATGGTTCGGTAATGGACATCCATATTTCACAACACTCCCCCTTGATGTTCATTACCTGAAAATACACAATGTCTTATAAACTTGACTTGCTGCCTCGTTAAAACCTTATACCCGGAAAAACCCAGTAGGAAAAAACCGTGATTAAGGAAAAAGAGTACAGCTACATTTACTCCCCCTGACAATCATATCACTTGAAACCTCAAAGTCGAATTTGAAATAATCTTCGATCAATAAAATATTTGCGACCATTTATTCTTCAAACCTTCGATCCGTAGTTTCAGTCTTCTAGTTGAAAACAAATCTAATTTCCACTCATAGACATACATATACGTCTAAAACATTTGTCTTCCGGACAAACTAACTATATAATAATTTAAAGTGCTCAATTTGCTACCTCATTAAAAACCTTGCTAAGAAAAACCCATTGGGACAAAAACCTAGTCGAAGGAAAAAAAGAGTATAGCAATCATCTATACGAGATAATACATGGTGATCTCTTCAGGAGATCATGCACTAATTCAATTTTAACTCTATTCAAAATTTTAAATAGTTTCTCAATATATAATTTAATTACATGGATGTCAGTCTAAATATTTAGTCATAACCTTCAATATGACTTATCATTTCAATATTGTGGTTCTTCTGGACAATAAATTTCTTATACATATTAAAAATAATTTTTGTGATTACTAAACCTTCAAGTTATTTCAAATAAATATAGACTCTTCAGGAGTTTTCGCATTTCTTATTGAGACTTAATTTTATAATAGAGACATCCAAAATTTCAATAGATATTTATAATACTTTCCTTCAGGGAAGTAGGGAACTATCAATCATATGAGTGTGTGTTCCTCCTTAGAGAAAAAAAACGTACATATAATTATCAATGTATATGATATGAACTAAATGATGCAATACTAAATAATATAACTAAAATGCATAAATGGGACTATCCTATATATGCATGTGCACATGCTAACAACTGACTGCTACAAAATGCAAAATTATAGTTTCAATATTCATAATAATCAATGGACTTTTGGTCCTTTTGGGAATTTTTAGTTCAAGAGCTCATTACAAATCAAAAATAATATGTCGACAATATAAATGGACTTTATATAACAATCCCCATTTTAATATAGTCCATCATATAAAGCGCGCAAAATCTAAAGCGGTTCCATACATACATCGATGTTATTCCAATATAGTGCGCACGCACATTTGTTCCATAATTACATCAATATAAATTCAATTGTCTCATATCATTATCAGTACTGATGAATGATATCTGAATCAAAATGTATAAAGTATCATTTTCAATCTCATAGGCCATCTATTATTACTCAGATATCTATGTCACTTCAGAAACTTTTCATGCATAACAATAATCATTGTTTCATATAGTACCAACTACTTAATACTTATGAATGTAATATATTTCATCATCATCATATTGGAACTACTTGAAACTTCAGGTTTCATAATAAATTACGTTCTAACATTTATTTCGTAAGGGTGCTGGTAAGAATCTTATCAATTTCATTAATTTAATATCTCTATCACACTTATGTGAACTTCATTCTATTGGGGTCATAACTTGTCTATTTTACCAGCTTGCTTTTCAATGACTCACTCCCCCTAAGATGGTAAAATTTATATCACATATACATTTCACAAATTATATAATAACTTTACACCTTATTCTTTTTGTCAAATATACAAATTTCATGACATTTCTTGGGCATTTTATAATGTCACAAAATATCCTAGGGAGTCGAGGGTAGTTGCAGTTGGTTATTATATTGTGCTGAATCACATTTGCCCATTCAGGAGATCATTTTTATCACATTATTATATTTAATAACAATTAAGTATAAAATCATGTATGTGAGCTTCTGGCCACTCATATATCATATAAACCATAAATAAAATATGCAACTTTATTATTATATCTGATAACAATTAATAATAAAATCATGTATATGGGCTTCAGGCCACTCATATATATCATTATTCATAAATCTAATCATAATTTAAAAGTTTAATATCATCAATAAGTAACATAAAATTTCACATTTTTGATCTCCAAAATAAAATATATTCAATATATTCAATCTCGATGTAGTGTCTTGCCACTAATATAATTTCAAATAGTTCTACATGAGATTTGTCCAGCACTTTGCTTCATACATTATAATAAACTTCAGGTTTATTTTAACGGGTATAATAATATAGAAACCCGGATGGCCTTATTTGTCACGTCTTATTACAACCATGTCGACTTCAATTTGTCATTTATTGCAAAATTTCATGTACACATTTTATCCTATCTCAATAATTTCACTTTCACATACTAACATTTTGTCGACTTTATTCAACTTGTGCTAAACTTCTGGTTAGCTCTAATTCATAAAAATTAATTTATTTCTCTATCTGGCCAGATAAATGACGTGACAGACACAAATTTGGTGTCGTATACATGGACAAGACTTATAAATATTCCTTCTAGGAATATAATTAGATAAATCTTTTAAGTACTCATTGTATCGTTTCGAGGAATAATGTATTGGATACGGTAGATATTACTCTAAAAACATTTCCACATATCATCAGCGCCTATCATAGATATGCTTGCTCAATTTATTGAACTCCAAATCCATATTAATCGTCAATTAAATTCAACAAATAGATTTGTTAGCATAAGAATAGCCCCCGTATAATGCGTTGCCTAGCTCTTTTTCGTCTAATTTTCATGCGCATAAGTCATATTTTAGGCCGTTTTTGTCGTTTTCCCTCGTTTCCCGTCTTTTAGCTTTAAATTCCCGCTTTTGGACGAGTTACTGCTTTGTATTGGTTATATGCAGGTACTCGGGAGCACACACGACGAGTTAGAGCAAAAGAAGCAAGGAGGAATCGAGAAGGAAGCAAGAATAGCAAGTTTGGAGAGTAAGTGGGCGACATGAAGGCAGAGGGGACGACACGTCGCCCATGGGGCGACATGTCGCCCATAGGGCGAGTGGGTCGCCCGGTCCACCCTCGAGTCGCCCGGTCTGGGCCCTGTTTCACGCGTCTTATTTTGGCTTCATTTTGGAGCGACTATATATACTCTAAACCCTTTTTTTTCATTGCTAAGTAATTTCTAAGTAATATAAAGTCATTTTAGAAGAGTATTATCTAGGGTTTTGAAGTTTTTGAAGATTATTATTGTTGCTCAAGTTGAAATTTGGGTGATTCGATCTCGGTTTTTCTTAAGTTATTATTATTATTCAATTCTCCTCTCTAATTAGGGTATAATCTCTCATCTCTCCTTATTATCTATTAGTTTTGATGTTTTGTAGTAGTTAGAATTGATAATTTGTAGAAACTTGTTGGATCCTCTTTTATTATATATAATTGTTTTGATTTTGGTTTGATTTGTGTTTTTGGTTGTTATTTCTCACTCTTATTACTTGTTGTTCATCAAAGATTGAGTCTTTAAGTATGGGTATTGTTTGGTTGATGATTTTATTCCTTGAATTTGTTGTTTTAAGCATGATTAGTGAGTAGTCTTCTAACTAGGGGTTGATTATCCCCTAATCACCTAAGTCATGCTTCTAAACCTTTAAAAAATTGAGGATTGTGGAATTTGTGTTCTTATTTGGGGTTAATAATTACTTTGAGTGGATAATTTGTTGGGTTTTAATCCTTGACCGCTAAACGGAAGTTGGCTAGATTGTAACCTCGTTGTTCACCCATTTGTACCTAGGAAGCGTTGAACTCGGAAGGGTAATTCGTCCCTAGGACCCCTCATATTGACTTGACCATGGGAATGGAAGGGGGACGGCTTTAAAGTCATCGTCGCACTTAATGCCTCTAGTTTGGGTGAAATTACTTCGGGAGAAGAGTCGAGTCTAACCTAGAGAGTCTTTGAATTGAACCCGGATGGGAGAATTCCGAGTAGTTTATGACGAGTCCACATGAATCCCTCGATCCTCGTTTGAACATTAACTTACCTATTGCATGACTAAGGTATAAAGGTGGAGAAATCGACCCCTAGCCCTTTAATCAATCGTATATCTCTTCTCCTCTTCTTCTTTTAGATATTAGTAGCTATTGTTAGTTAGCTTTTTAGTTTATTTTAGTAGAATCGTTATAGTAGTCTTGATTATAATCCTTCTTTGTCGATCTAGATAAACGTGTGAACAAGTACACTCATAATCATCTACTCCCTCGTGGTTCGACCCTCTCTAACGCTACAATCGACAACGTGCGCTTGCGTGAGAGGTTATTTAAAACCGTAACAAGTTTTTGGCGCCGTTGCCGGGGAGCAAGGTGTTATAAGTGTAATTTGTTTTTGTTTAGACTAGATCATTCTCTTTTGCACACTTAGGTGTGCCCCTTTTGTTACTAATCTCTCTCTTTAGTGTTGTTTTGCATGAGTAGACGGATTCTCGGGTTACCACCACTACATTCTATTAATCCCGAGATTGAAGCTACCGCACGACACCTAAACTCCGAAAGACGGAATCGGGTTGATATTTCTTCTCCACGAGAGCCTACTTCTCCGTCTTCATCGTCTTCGTCAACAT
Source organism: Dianthus caryophyllus (assembly GCA_023091065.1). Lineage (NCBI taxonomy): Eukaryota > Viridiplantae > Streptophyta > Magnoliopsida > Caryophyllales > Caryophyllaceae > Dianthus > Dianthus caryophyllus. The sequence continues at coordinate 52,776,924 of CM041516.1, read as the reverse complement.
CTTTTTCTCAATCGGGAGACGAGAATTCTTATATCGAGCCTACTTTATTTATGGATCCTCCACCACCACCACCACCTCCACCAATGACGTCTATTCGAGATCAAAGTGCTCCGGGAGCGCCCGCTAACTCTTCTATTCAAAGACCTTCGGTGAATGCAAACAATTTCGAGTTAAAGACCACACTTATTCAATTCGTTCAACAAAACTCGTTCATGGGTTTGCCAACGGAGAGTCCTACCGAGCACATTAGTACTTTCCTCGAGGCTTGTGATAACATCAAGATAAACGGAGCTTCCGACGATGCTATTAAGCTTAGACTTTTCCCGTATTCTTTGCAAGGTCGAGCTAAAGAGTGGTTAAGGTCTCAACCTCCGAATAGTTTTGATACATGGGCTAAGCTTCAAAAGGCCTTCCTTCTAAGGTTTTTCCCACCCGGAAAAACGGCCAAGTATCGGAACGACATATCCACCTTCACTCAAGAAGACCATGAATCCCTTTATGAAGCATGGGAAAGGTTTAGCGATTTGAAGAGGCAATGCCCTCACCATGGCATTCCTCCTTACTTGCTCGTGCTTTATTTCTACAATGGGGTTCTACTTAATACCAAACCGGATTAAATGCGCGGCTACGGAGGTGCTTTTGACATGGTAAATCCCAATGAGGCTTTGGAGATTATTGAAAGGATGGCATCGAATTCTCACAATTGGAATATGGATAGTCGAAGCATAAAGAAGAAGGGTAATGAGTCGGTCCAAACTTTAAGCTCCAAGCTCGATGACTTGACGAATCAATTTACCAAATTCATGAAAGGCGGTTCGAGTTCGTCTAACGCCCCACTACACCTTTCATGTCAACTTTGTGGTGTCAAGGGTCATGAAGCGGCCGAATGCATGAATGTTACGGAGATGGAGCAAGCGAATGCAATGACGGGGAGACAATACTTTGATCCTCACTCAAACACGTACAACCCAGGCTACGCTTTCCACCCTAACTTCTCATATGCCAACAACTCTCAAAATGCCTCACGACCTCACCAAACCACCTACAATAATCAATCACAACAAAATTCATTCAACCCACCCGGTTTTCATGGAAGACTTCACTCTCCAAATAACTTTCATCCACAACAAAATGCTCAATTTCAATCACGACCACCACAAAATCCTTTGAACCCTCAACCACCTCAAAGACCGGTTTTAGATCAAGCCGTAGAGCAACTTATGATCTCAAACTCAAATTTCAATCAATTCATGGCGGCCCAAACCCGGATAAATGATGAAATCCGAGCATCTCAAAAGATGAGTGAGACCCAAATCGCTCAACTTTCTCAACAAATCACCAAGATGAACTCTAATCCCGGTCGATTCCCGGGACATACCATCCCGAATCCGAAGGATCAAAAGCATTGTAACGCGGTGACTTTGAGAAGCGGTAAAGAGTTGGTTGAGGTTGAGAAACCGAAGAAATCAAAGGGTAAAGAAGTCGAAATTGAGAATGTTGAGAAACCTTGCTTTTCTAAGGGCAATGGCGATGTGGTGATTGAAATTGATGATGAGACGAATGAGTCGAAAGACACACCACCTTTAAGGGTGTACACTCCCCCGGTTCCATTTCCTCAACGCCTCGCTAAGGCAAAAATGGAGCAAAAGTATGGAAAATACTTGGATATCTTGAAGAGTTTGCATGTTGATGTCCCATTTTTGGATTTAATATCCGAGATCCCGTCCTATGGAAAGTTCTTGAAGGAACTTATCACGAAGAAAAGAAAGCTTGACGAAGCTCAAACGGTGACTCTCTCCCACGAGTGTAGCGCCATTTTGACAAGCAAGCTTCCTCAAAAGCTTGACGATCCGGGTAGCTTCTCGATTCCATGCTCCATTCAAGGCGTGAAGATCAAAAGAGCCTTATGTGATTTGGGGGCAAGTGTAAGTTTGATGCCTTTTTCCACCTTCAAGAGGTTGAATTTAGAGGATTTGAAGCCTACAAGAATCTCCTTGCAACTAGCGGATCGATCGGTGAAGTATCCTATTGGTGTTATCGAAGATGTTCCCTTAGAAGTGGGAAGGCTTGTGATCCCATGTGATTTCTATGTCATGGATATGCCCGAGGACCATCATGTGCCTATCATCTTAGGCCGCCCTTGTTTGGCAACGGGTGGAGCTAACATCGATGTCAAGAGTGGGAAGCTTTCACTTGAAGTGGGAAATGAGAAGGTTGAATTCGAACTCAACAAGTCCACTAGTCCTTCCTTGAGTGGCACTATGAATGAGAAGAACAAGAGCTCTCCAAGTAAACAATCTTTGGAGAAGAATACTCAAGAAAGTGTCAAGTGCATCTCACTACCGTTTTTGACAAAGAAGGTTAAGGCGAATGAGAAGAAGGTTGGAGAGAAAAGGAAGATGGTTAAGGACCACTATTCCAATGAGATTAGTGAAGTGCTTGGAGGGATTCAATCTCTTGTTTCAATGTTGTCAAAGGTAGTTCATGCTCAAAACGGGAAAAGGTTGAAGGTGGGAAGAAAACCAAAAGGGAATGGATGTCTTGGGCATCCAATTGGTGACCCCGGTTAGGTGACTAATGAGAAGAGTCAAGCTAGTGACTATAAAGAAGCGCTTCTTGGGAGGCAACCCAAGTAATAAATTGTTTTTGCTTTCACTTTTCTTTTGTGTTTGTCTATATTCGTAGGTAACGCTCTCTCCATCAAACTCGGTCGGTTTCACAAGCATTTTCAAGCTACTTTCTTTGGTGATTCCACTCGAGCTCTCCTTGGTAATATTCTAATTCCCTTTTTCCATTACACCCCTTCCCCTAGCATTTACATTGAGGACAATGTCGAATTTTAGTGTGGGGGAGGAGCTTTGCTGTACTTGGTGGATTTGGAGATTGTGGTTTTGTTGTGCAATTGTTGTGCTGAGGAGTTCGGAGAACGTGTTTAGTGTATATATATATGCTTTTTGTTGTCCTTTCCTATTTTAAAAACCAAAAAAAAATTTGAAAAAAATTTCAAAAATTCCTAAAAATTGAAAAAATTTGAAATTTCCAAAAAGAGGTCCAAGTTTAATACTTTTTGCGCATATTGTTGATTATCTAGCTCGTCACTTGTATGAAAACGCTTATTAGAATTACTTAATTATGCATGCTTGGATTGTTGTTAACCAAACTTTTAGGGTCTTTTTGGTTGTGATTACACTTCCGTTTTTCACCCTCGTTGGAATAAGTACCTACGTCGTCTAGTTTCAAGGTGACCGTTTTCGACTCGACTACCACAAAATTTCACAAAAAAGGGGTAAACACAATATATAACTCATCTCATGCCTACTTTTGCAAAGTGCTCGTTCTATAATGTTGTTTTTGGCTTCCCAAAAGTTTCAAATAAGGGTTGTGGTGACCACTTCGATGCCTCAATAACGGTCAAAATAGACCGAGAGGTAAAGAGTGAATACCCGTAAGCTATTGTCGAGCACTTGCTTCGAGCCGAGAAAACTTGCGGCGAGTTAGTGACAATTAGTGAGTGTGGGATTAGCCACACCCAAGAAAAAAAAAAAAAAAAAAAGAAAAAAAGAAAAAAAAGAGAAAAAAAAAAATGTGTTAATAATTCGGGAGCCAAATTTTATAAGCACTTGTTTCCTTTTGAGATGACCACATAGTCGAGTTGATTCGGGACGACCCTTCCTCCTAATTTTGGAGGCGAAACGAGATACTAAGGGCTTTGAACGCGAGGTTCATTAATTTCCATCATTCCCCACATCCCGATTAGGTCCCAACGAGTTTGGTTCATTAACAATTCTTGTATGCATGATATAAAGTTATACTACTTTGCCTTTTTATCTAAGTGACCTCTTAGGTTTTTAACATGATTGCGTGATTAGTATCCTTGCTCGTGTAGAGAGCGAGGGAGCCACCTAGATGAGGAGGTAGGCTTATTAATTACTAGACCGAATCGACCTTATTTTGATTGATCTTGTGCCTTATTGTTTGTGTCGATTCACATTTTTGAGCAAGACCCCACTTGCCTTGCACGCAACACTTCTTCCTCATGAGTATTGCGTTGTGAGTTGAAGGGGCGGAGCGAGCCCGCTAATAGACTCGTATCGGATGTATTGTATAGATTAGTGGTAGTTTTCTCATTAGCTAGTCCATGGTTTAGTCGTCTCGACTTGGCTTGTGTGCTTTGTTTTACTCGAGGACGAGTAAGAGTTCTAGTGTGGGGGAATTTGTTAGCATAAGAATAGCCCCCGTATAATGCGTTGCCTAGCTCTTTTTCGTTTAATTTTCATGCGCATAAGTCATATTTTAGGCCGTTTTTGTCGTTTTCCCTCGTTTCCCGTCTTTTAGCTTTAAATTCCCGCTTTTGGACGAGTTACTGCTTTGTATTGGTTATATGCAGGTACTCGGGAGCACACACGACGAGTTAGAGCAAAAGAAGCAAGGGGGAATCGAGAAGGAAGCAAGAATAGCAAGTTTGGAGAGTAAGTGGGCGACATGAAGGCAGAGGGGATGACACGTCGCCCATGGGGCGACATGTCGCCCATAGGGCGAGTGGGTCGCCCGGTCCACCCTCGAGTCGCCCGGTCTGGGCCCTGTTTCACGCGTCTTATTTTGGCTTCATTTTGGAGCGACTATATATACTCTAAACCCTTTTTTTTCATTGCTAAGTAATTTCTAAGTAATATAAAGTCATTTTAGAAGAGTATTATCTAGGGTTTTGAAGTTTTTGAAGATTATTATTGTTGCTCAAGTTGAAATTTGGGTGATTCGATCTCGGTTTTTCTTAAGTTATTATTATTATTATTCAATTCTCCTCTCTAATTAGGGTATAATCTCTCATCTCTCCTTATTATCTATTAGTTTTGATGTTTTGTAGTAGTTAGAATTGATAATTTGTAGAAACTTGTTGGATCCTCTTTTATTATATATAATTGTTTTGATTTTGGTTTGATTTGTGTTTTTGGTTGTTATTTCTCACTCTTATTACTTGTTGTTCATCAAAGATTGAGTCTTTAAGTATGGGTATTGTTTGGTTGATGATTTTATTCCTTGAATTTGTTGTTTTAAGCATGATTAGTGAGTAGTCTTCTAACTAGGGGTTGATTATCCCCTAATCACCTAAGTCATGCTTCTAAACCTTTAAAAAATTGAGGATTGTGGAATTTGTGTTCTTATTTGGGGTTAATAATTACTTTGAGTGGATAATTTGTTGGGTTTTAATCCTTGACCGCTAAACGGAAGTTGGCTAGATTGTAACCTCGTTGTTCACCCATTTGTACCTAGGAAGCGTTGAACTCGGAAGGGTAATTCGTCCCTAGGACCCCTCATATTGACTTGACCATGGGAATGGAAGGGGGACGGCTTTAAAGTCATCGTCGCACTTAATGCCTCTAGTTTGGGTGAAATTACTTCGGGAGAAGAGTCGAGTCTAACCTAGAGAGTCTTTGAATTGAACCCGGATGGGAGAATTCCGAGTAGTTTATGACGAGTCCACATGAATCCCTCGATCCTCGTTTGAACATTAACTTACCTATTGCATGACTAAGGTATAAAGGTGGAGAAATCGACCCCTAGCCCTTTAATCAATCGTATATCTCTTCTCCTCTTCTTCTTTTAGATATTAGTAGCTATTGTTAGTTAGCTTTTTAGTTTATTTTAGTAGAATCGTTATAGTAGTCTTGATTATAATCCTTCTTTGTCGATCTAGATAAACGTGTGAACAAGTACACTCATAATCATCTACTCCCTCGTGGTTCGACCCTCTCTAACGCTACAATCGACAACGTGCGCTTGCGTGAGAGGTTATTTAAAACCGTAACAAGATTCCACAAAAATTCGCGTATTGTTCAAGACTTTTACATATTCCTCCGTGAAATATAAACATTCTACTCAATTAACAAAAATATGGACATTTTATAATCCACATCATGTGCAAAGGGGTCATATTTACGACAATTCCTTTATTTCCTTGACCACTTAGTGATGACTGAGTGTAACATCACGATATATCATATTCACTTTCGGGAATATCGATAAATATGTCCAATATTCAATATTTTATTTCCAACCAATTATATAAAGTAGTTAAAACACTTACAAGTATATGAAAAATAAGTTGTTAAGAATAGAATGCACCATATCCAATCAAAATCAAGATAACTTTCCACTTATGTTACATACACATTAATCTCAAAAGGTACACTATTAATCACAAAAGACACCAACAAAATCAAAATGGTATTTTAAATTTAGTTCTATCCAAGTTACTATTTAACACTTCAAGTGGGAGCATAAATTTGATAGAAATTATTCCAATGCACTTTCAGTGGGAACATATAATACGAAGTAGTATTTTCTATAACTAAAAGCACTTAAGGTTATCACAATTTCAACATTGATATGCTCTATACTATCACAAATGCACAAATAGTGAGTTTGCACATAATACATCCAAGTCCGTGAATGCATGAAAATTACAAGTCATATAGAAAATCCTCCGAAAATTATCACCACCCAGTAATTATATATGCCCCATCAATTAAACCGCAAAAGTTACATACACGAAGTATTGGTGATGTCTTCCGCCATATTATAATTTGTCTTTAATAATTAAATTCAATATATGTTGATGTCACCATGCCACCATGTATCAATTAACCACCATGAAAATTTGCCAACTAACTTCAGGTTAATCTTAACAATTCAACTTTTTAGATCTTTATATAGTCCATACTGATCAAAGTTTTCACTTCCATTATCAATGACCAAAAGGTTAAACATTTATCAAATCATTATACATTACCACTTCAATCTTATCAAATTCACCCACAATAATAAAGTCTATACCGTAGATAACGATTGTTGTTAAATGTATAATCATGACATTGATTTCGCTTCGTGTAATTTCTCGCATTTTAGATATTATAACCGACAGAAAAAAAAAAAAAAAAAATATATATATATATATATATATATATATATATATATATATATATATATATATATATATATATATATGTATATAGAAATAGGATCACATGAATCCCCTCAAATTTGGTGAGTCATGCATCCATTCCTCAACCATTAGATCTATTTGATCTAATGGTTGAGATCTTACCACATGATATCTCTCTTAATTTATTTTTAGATTTTTTTTTCTCCCTTCTAATTTTTTCTTTGATTTATGTTTTTTTTTTCTTAAATTGTTTGGTCAACCTCTTATTTAAGTTAATTTTTTTTTCTTTTTCTCCCTTTTTTTTTTTCTTTTTCTTTTTTTTTCTTTCACAATTTTTTTTTTTAATTTTTTTTTACGATTTTTTTTTTTTTTTTTTTTTTTTTTTACAAATTTTTTTTTGCCTTTAATTCTTATATTACTTGATACAATGTTACTGTTACTTCAAAGTGCAATCAATGTTACTTTAAAATGTAACACATGTTACTCTAATATTTTTTTTTTTTTTTTTTTTTTTTTTTTTGCCTTTAATTTTTTTATTACTTGATACAATGTTATTGTTCTTTCGAAATGCAATCAATGTTACTTTAAAATGTAACACCTGTTACTCTAATAATTTATTTTAAAATGTAACACATCTTACTCTAATATTTTTTTTTTTACTTTTTTTTTTGCCTTTAATTCTTATATTAGTTGATACAATATTACTGTTACTTCGAAGTGCAATTAATGTTACTTTAAAATGTAACTCCTGTTACTCTAATAACTTAAACGGAGTACATGTTATTTTCACAAATTTTTATTAATTTTTATATATTTTCTTGATACGATATTCAATGTTACTTTAAAGTATAACAAATGTTACTCTAATACCTTATATGTGTTATTTTAACAAATTTTTATTAATCCTTAAGTATTTTTTGATACGATGTGCCTGTTACTTTAAAGTGTAAAAATTGTTACTCTAATAGCTTTTACGTTTTATTTTAACAAAATTTTATTAATCCTTTTATTTTCTTGATGCGATGTTACTATTTCTTTGACGTGAAACCAATGTTACTTTAAAGTGTAACAATTGTAACTCTAATAGCTTGTACGTGTTATTTTAACAAACATTAATTAATCCAAATATTTTCTTGATACGATATTATTGTTACTTCAAAGTGCAATCAATGTTACTTTAAAGGGTAACAACTGTTACTCTAATAGCTTGTACATGTTACTTTAAGTTATAATATTTGTAAAATCATGGTAATAAAATTTTATATAATTATTCGTCAATTGTTACTTTAACGTTTATTTGTTATTACCTTAATATAATAAAAAAAAAAGAACAAAAACATTGAAATAATCAAATAATTGAAAACTTAAAAGAATTTAAAAAATAACAAAAATCGTTAAAAACAAAAAAAAAATAACAAAAACAATGAAATAATTAAATAATTGAAAAACTAAAAGAATTTAAAAAAAAAAATCGTAAAAAAAAAAATCGTAAAAAAAAAAAAATCGTAAAAAAAAAAATTCGTAAAAAAGAAAAATTCGTAAAAAAAAATGAAAAAAAAAAAAAAAAAAACGTCAAAAAAATTGTAAAAAAAAAAAAAAAAAAAATCGTCAAAAAAAAAACGTAAAAAAAAATAAAAATAAAAATAAAAAAGAAAAGAAAAAGAAAAAGAAAGAAAAAAAAAGAAGAAATCTCAACCATTGATTTGATTAGATCTAAGGGCTCTAAGAGTGTACAAAGGATGCACCAAATATAAGGGATTCATGTGATCCTCTCTGTATATATATATATATATATATATATATATATATATATATATATATATATATATATATATATATATATATATATATATATATATATATATATATATATAGAAATAGGATCCTATGAATCCACCCTAATTTGGTGAGTCCTGCATCCTCATAATAGCCGTCGGATCTAATTAATTTGGAGCGCTCAGATTGTGCCACGTCGCCCCTCACCCTTACCCTCATATAAGGCGTCAAAAAATAAAAAAAAGAATCATTTCCGTCTAAAACTTTCTCTCTCTAAAAAATAACGTCTCATTTCTACCACAAGTTTACAGCAGGCGATTCATCTTCTTCGTCTTCTCCGGGAAATTTCTTCAGCTTCTTCTTCGTTTATTCAGTTCCTTCGTCATTTCTTCAGTTCCTTCATCTTCGATCATCTTTTGCTCGTCCTTTTTCTTCAGTTCGTTTTATATTTCGGTTGTTTTCGACTTTTATAATAATTTCTACTTCTAAGGTAACATAATTTCTACTTTAATTCGACTATTTTGTTTGTTTTTCTACTGCATTTTCGTATTTTTGCTTTAGGTTTTCTTATTATTTCGTGGAGTAGTTGAAATTAGGGTTTCATATTTTTATGCTGTAAATTTTTCTTGCATGTTTAATCAATTTGCTCTACTTGACATATACTTGCTGTTGTTGATGTATATTTTTTAGATTTGAAGTAATTAAGATGAATTTGAAGTAATTAGGTTTATTACGGAGTAATTAGGGTGATTTTGCACAAATTTGTAAGAAATTTATTGTTAATAGTGTTTAGTAGATGAAATTCCAAGTAATGAGAACGAATTGTAAGTAATTAGTATGATGAATTTTAACATTTCCTATTGTTTAATAAATTTTGGTTTAATTTTTGTAGTTTTTTTTGATGTATTGCTGCTGTTTTATGTTTAGATGATGATTTTGAACTAATTAGTATGTATTTTTAAGTAATGATGATAATTATGTTCAAGTAATTAAGATTAATTGATGTTTTTGAAGTAATCATGATAATTAGTATATATTTTGTTACTTTAGTTTATATTTCTTGTTACTGTAATGTATCTATTCTGTTACTATATTGTGTTCCTTCATTGTGTGTTTAGTTATGCAACATTGAATTAGGTTTATATTGAATTAGTTATGCAACAATATTGACTTTAATTTTTTGCCTAATAACTAGGTTTTCTTTTTAACCATAAAATGATCTTTAAGTGCAAGGGTTGGGGTGTAAATGTTGTTGAACAAGACAAAGCTGCTTTTGTCAACGATTACAATAATAAGAGAAAGGAAAGCATGAGGTCTATATTTGGTGAGGAGAATAGTGTTAAGATAAGAAAGTACGGAAGGCAGCGAGTCCAAGGTCTTATTGATGTGTTTAGTAAGCTTGATTACATGGAACTCATCTTCAACAAACTTGAGGATCGACTTGACAAAGCTTGTGTGGCTATGGTTTGTAGGTGTTGGGCATCGATGTTTTTATTGGCTAATAAAGATGATCCTCGTATTGGAATAGAATATGAAAATAGCTTAACAAGAACATTTGACCTGGGGGTAGAAATTGTGAGCAGAAATAACATTGTAATATGTACACGTTGTGTGTGTTACAAGACATTTAATAGAGTCGCACAAGAACATATACATTTTTTTCAGTGGTTAAAAGAAGATCATGTTGAACATTTGATCATAGAAGAAGGTGAAGACACTTCTCTAACCAACTGCAGTTCTGAGGAATTTGCTCCAGGAGTTGATATCGGAATGTTTTTACTAAAAAGGGGAAATGATGTAATAATAATTGACTAAGTAATTAATTAGGTTTGAATATCTGTTAGATCATTGTATTTCCATATTTTGTAATCCTTAAAAATGGAAATTATGTAATAGCATTTGACTTTGTAGTAATTAGGTTCGAATATGTAAGATATTAGTGTATGTACTGGATTAGCGTAGTAATTAGGTTCGAATATGTCAAATATTAGTGTATGTACTGGATTAGTGTAGTAATTAGGTTCGAATATGTAAATATTAGTGTATGTAATACACTTTTGTGTAAAACTTTTTGATGTGAAATATTAATTCTATTAATCTAATGTTTTAAGTCTTTATTTTTTGCTACTTAAATTTTTGTTACTATAATGTTTTTTCCTGTTACCTTAATTTATGTTGTGTGTTACTTTAAATTATATATTGTGTTACTTTAATTTATAAAGTCTTTAAAATGTTGTTTTATGCTATACTGTTTTTATTCTGTTACTTTAATTTATATTGTGTGTTACTTTAGTTTATATAGTTTGTTACTTTAATTTGTTTTAGTCTTTTACTTGAGGGTAGTTTGTTTGTTGTTGTATATTTGATGTGATTGTTTTCTACAGCATATCATGGATGAGATAAGATGTATTACTGGTGCTGAAGAGACTTCTTCACCAACTCCTCAAATTTTGGTGAAGGAGACGAAAAAGCCTGTTGTCTCAAAGCTACAAGAAAAAAAGGTGGATTTGGTGCGTACTGATAAAGGAAAAGCTGGTCAAAAGTGAGTTTTATTTTTTATTAGAATTCAGTATATAGTCTGTTATCCTTGTTTTTGCTTTTTAATATGTATTTTTTCCAGATTTTAGTGTTCTGTATTTAAATTTATGTTGTTTATGTTTTTCTTTCTTTGTTTTATTTTTCTGTAGGAGCACTGTTTACACGACGAAATGTCGGCCAACCAGTTTGGTTAAGCTCATTGAGAAGTTGTCGTTTGCACAACAACAAGCTATTAAGGAGATTGGTTTTGGAGGTTTATTAAATTTGAACATTACTTTTGTGAACCCAGCAATAGTGGGATGGTTCGTCAAAGCTTTTTCTGATGGAAGTCATCTATTCCATGCTTCTGCTACAAAAGAATTCTTATTGTCTAGTGATGATGTGCATGATGTTTTTTTATTACCGAGGGGTCCTCTAAAGTTAGATTTAGTGGCCACTGGTCGCAGTAAAACGTCCTCTCAGGAGGTGATCAAAGATGTGTGGCGTAAGAAGTTTGGAGTTACTGGTAATGGTGTTATTTCTTTGTCAGTATTACATGATAAGTTGACGAAATATAAGCGTGCGGATGATGATTTCAAGAGATTGTTTGTGTTGTATTCGATGTCTTGTTTTTTGGCTCCAACAGCAAATCACAGTGTCGATTTCAGGCTTCTCAAATCAGTAGACGACGTGTCTCTTATTAGTCAATCGGATTGGTGTGAGCACGTATTTGATGAGCTTGTTTCGGCTTTTCAAACTTGTGAGTCTAATGAACGCTCAGTTTTACGTGGATGTATCATCTTCTTGATGGTCGCGTATTTCCATAGGTTGGATTTTAGAGGGGTTGCTTCGCCAACTGAACTCCCTTTGATTCAACATTGGTCGAATGAAAATTTTCAGAAACGGATTAATGATGAGTTGAGGACGGGGTCTTTGGGTAACGCACCTTTCAGTAGAAATCGTTACCCTATTTGTTCAAGTGCTTCTGAAGCTAGTGGCAGTGTTCCCGCCGTTCAAGGTTCTCCAGTGAGATGTCGAGCTGAAGCACCGGATACGGCTGCTGCTGATGTAAGTTGTGTTTTTAGTTTACATATTCTGTGTTACTTTAGTATACATTCAGTGTTACTTTAGTTTGTATTCTGTGTTACTTCAGTGTAATATCCTGTGTTACTTTAATATATAGTCTTTTTACTTGAATACATATTCTGTGTTACTTTAGTATATATTCAGTGTTACTTTAGTTTATATTCTGTGTTACTTTAACATATTTCATCTTTAATTCATTTTTAGGATCTTAGCGAACTATTAATGAGGTTGAAAGGGGTTTCTGAAGAGTACCATCAGAAATCCATTGCCATTATTAATTTGATAAAGGGCAAGTGGAATGACTTTCCAGTTCGGGAGTCGTCCCCTTCTTCATCTCCAACACTTACTCCCACCCAAAAATTCTTCGCAGACCCTTTTTTGCACATGTATGTTGATGAGATATATAATCACCTTGGCCCTTTGAAAGCAGCTGCTGATAGTATTCCATCATTTGAAAGCTTTTGTGAGAACCTGAAGGAAGCCAGTCGTGCTGGATTTGGTTCTAATGATGGTGCTGCGAAAAATGATGGTGGTGATGTCAACTTAGGGGATGATGGTGCTGCTAATGATGGTGGTGATGATGGTGCTAATGATGGTGGTGATGATGGTGATGATGGTGTTGATTTAGTCGTTGCGAGTGTTCTGCATGAATTAAGTTCTTTTGGTGCTGCTGATAATGGTGCTGGTGATGATGGTGTTGCTGCTGAATTAAATTCTTTTGGTGCTGATGATGTTGCCGTTGATGAGGATGATGATGTTGCCGCTGATGATTTTGATGATGGTGCTGATGATTTTGATGGTGGTGTCGGAGTTGGTCCCTATCACCCGTATTTGTTGCATTCAAACATAGAGGAGAGCATAATGAAAATAGTACCTGAAGAGTTTGGCTGTAGCATTAACTGTGGTGAACCTGATGGCAGCTGTAATGTTGTCTCAGCACACTTAATAAAGAACAATAGTTTGTTCTCATGTGTCTTGAAGCTTCGAAAGGATGTCATTGACTATTGCTTTGTCAAGGATAATGACTTTAGTCGAGGGTTAGATTTCTTTCCTTTTTAAATTTTTTATTTTCTGTTACTTTAACCTGTATACCTTGTTACTCTAGTTTTATATGTCTGTTACTTTTTCCCCTGTTACTTTAACTTGTATTTGTTGTTACTCTAATCTTATATGTCTGTTACTCTATTTTATTTGACTCCTGATGTGAATTTTATTGTCTCTTTCAGTGAAGTCCTTTTTAGTTATGGACCTTACAATTTCATAAGCCGAGACGACATTTTGACGCTGATGCCGGATGTAGAGATTACTTCACCAGTTATTGAGTGCTGGTGTATTCTTCTAAACGTTCTTAATTCTCAAACCAAATCGTCGACTAAGGTTTCTCGGCTATTCATCGGGTTAACTCACTGCGTATGTCATCTATCACGTACTTTTTTTAGTTCTTACTGTACTGTTTTGCTTTTTTATTATTGTTTATTTTTTTTTTTTTAATTTTTTTTTTTTTTTGCAGGATTCTTTTAGGAATTTTTTATTTGCGAGTACACGGAAAGATAAAAATACCCTGTCAAAAGAAGTTCATGCGGCATGGGACAGTTGGATATCCATTCAACCTGACATGTGCAATTTGAATTCAGATTTGGTAATATCATCTATCATTTTAAAATTAATTGAATTAAACTAAATCAGTTTCATTCTCCTTGTCTTTAAAATTTCTGCTTTCTTTTTTTTTTTGTAGGTATTTATTCCCATTCATTCTGGTACTCATTATAGTTGTGTCTGTATCAACTTTTTGAAGAAAAGATTTGAGTATTTAGACAATCAGGATTATGGTGATGGATGGGAAGGTTCTGTTTTAGAACAATATGCCAAACGATCTGTAAGTGTGCCTCGCTGCAATTGTTTTTCCCTCCTATTATTCTTAATTATTATTTTCATTTCATAAATTAATATTTTTTTTTGCTGTCTAGGCTCAATTGATGTGTTCGTACTTAATGAAAAAGGGTATCAAAAAAGCTAAGGATTCTCGTTGTTTTGAACTTGTCAACATACCGTTTAGTTGGCAGTTGGATAAGACTGCAAACAACGACTGCGGTTTGTTCGCAATGTTTCACATGACTTTCTACCAGGGGGACGTTTTTTGTTGCGGGCTGAATGATGTCGTCATGAGGACCTTATATAGAGCGGAAATTGCTTCCACTCTTATTCTTAGCGACATCAACACTTTGAGGTCAGATGTTCTTGAAAGTGAATCAGTTCCACAAACATCAAGATGTCACTGTTGCCTCAACTTGAAGAAAAAGCGAAGAAAGCGTGAAGAAGCACGAAGAAAGGCAGCAGGAGGTGACCAAATTCAGCCTGATGTGACGGGAAATGTCGCTGTTAATGATGGAATGCCTAGTGTTGTCACAGAGAATGCCCCTGTGAATGACCCGGTGAATGTCGCTGTGAATGAAGAATTAGCAACACCCACAGCCCAAACAAAATCAAACTTGACTGAAGTCAGGTCATCTCCTACTACTGTTTTCATCTTCTTCTTCTCCATCTGCTGCTTCTTCTTCTTCAGTTGCATTTTGATTTTCTGGCATCTTTTCAACAAAAGGAAAAGGGCAGTTTCTCTTATCATGATTAGCCATTTGTTTGCAATTGTTGCAAAGCCTTTTCGGTTTTTTCGCTTTGGCAATTGATTGCTTTTTATTGCTAATCAGCCTTTTACCACTTCCTTTGTTTTTCGAGTGATTCGGTGGCAATATATTAACTTGTTCAGGATCCTCACAGCCAAGCAACATCTCCAATTCCTTCTCCTTTGACAGTGTTTTACGTTGAGGATCCATTTTGATTCGGAATTGTCTCAGCAGGTCTGCAAATTCCCTTATTTGACACTCGTTCTTCGAAGATAGAACACCAATAATGCCATAGAACTCAGACCAAACTTTGGATATCTCCACCTTCGTAACGTCAATCACGTCGCAATCATCAACAAGGTTGCCCTCCAAATCATAGGCACCTCTCTTAAGTGCGTCTTTGGACCATCTCAACATGATGTACCTTTCAGGTATCTGTTCCACTCGCTTTCCCGACAGCACCCAAATTGCGTGCCTACACAGAAGCCCTTTCCTCTCAAACAACTTGCAGGAGCACTTTACTTCAACGTTCACTCCGCTATACTGAACTTCATACGTCTTCTCTCTCAACGTATCTTCAACCAAAGTAGTTTCACATACACTCGTCTTTGTGTACCCAACAACACAACAACTACACATCGAGTTCTTTATTTCCTCTTGAAATTCAGAAAACACTTTGTGAGTGTATACCTTCGAAGCATGAAGTTCTAGTTTCAGCGGGGTGATTGTCTGAGGTAATGAGCTGTCATTTTGAATATCAAGTAGCTTTTGAGTGTGCCTTTGCTGATCCATTGCACTTTGGTACCTCATCCAAAATTCAACCAAAGTTCCAAATTGATTCTCAAACTTCTTGAAGAAACTATTTGCACTTTCGGACCTCTGCGTAGTTCGAAGGATACATCCCATCTCCAGGTCTCTGTGGTACGCAGGAATCCAGTTTCGTCTGATGTGGAACATATACGACAACCACGTCACTACTACAAAAAGGGGCAAAGAGAACAGTTGAAATAGTCCTTAGAGAACACCTGAGAGGCGTTCTTCTCCTCAGCGTTCTATAAAGGGTTATAGAACTGGTGAAAGAGGCGTTCTTTATGCTTGATTTTAGAGAACGCTTGGACTTGAAGAACGTTCTCTATTCCACTAGAAAAGAAAACAATGGAGTGTAGTAACCGTTCTCTTTCCCTTGGAAAAGATAGCAGTTGAGTCTCTTAATTGTTCTCTTCGCATAGGTATAGAAAGCGGTCATGTTACTCAACTGTTCTCTGAACTTTTGTTTTTTTTAAAAAAAAAAATATTAAATATTAATACAAATATTAAACAAATACAATTATTATTTATTATAATTAAGAGATGTTGCCTTCTTTTATCCTCTTTGAAATTCTACCTAAAAAACAAAAATTACAATCAATACTAACACTAAATAAATTTGTAATACACCTCTACGAATTAATAACCCCACCCGCATACTCAGCCTTTTACTGCTCATCGATAATCTGCATCCACGGCCTGCAAA
Organism: Dianthus caryophyllus; assembly: GCA_023091065.1. Taxonomy (NCBI): domain Eukaryota; kingdom Viridiplantae; phylum Streptophyta; class Magnoliopsida; order Caryophyllales; family Caryophyllaceae; genus Dianthus; species Dianthus caryophyllus. Next base: position 52,760,468 of record CM041516.1, on the reverse strand, counting down.
ATTTTTGAATAAATTTAGAATTTACAGAAAATTTATCAAATGTAAATCAACATGTAGCAAAAAAAAAATGATAGACTATTCATGTTATTCACAATTTTTGTACGTAAATAATGTATAAAAACAATGGACATAAACAAAGTCGAAGGCATAGTAGACTATAAACGCTATACACCAGCGGCTGCTAACGTCCACTCACACTGAAGCCATGTTAGTAGCAATAACACAGCAGCCAATTAAGAATCACGTAGCCTATGCCTCCACGCAGCAAGTACCTCGGAAATGTTTAACTAAACAATCATATCGAGAACACAGGGATCAGTAGTTGTACATAGCACAGACCAGCACTTGGATGTTCTAGGAGGAGTTTAGGCAAATAACTAATATTCTAGTTAACATGTAATTCCCAATGTGATCTGAATGATCACGTTTAGGGATATCTACATGAATACACACATGTAGAGTATAAATTAACAATTCAAATTAGCCAAATTCTACAAGCAATATTTTCCAAGCTACAACCTAACGTATTTCAGGAAGCATAAGCCTAAGTTTATGTATGATAATAATAGACACACATGAATAGCAAAAGGTAAAAAAAATAGCAAAGTAATGCTTTTCAACATGTGAAAACAGCTTATATAATGAACTAAAGGAACATGGCAAAGTCATTTTACCTTCATCAGTCAATCCACTTCTTTTACAGCACAAAATAAAGATCAATAAACATGTACTCATACACAAGATTGTTAAATGAAACAAAAACATGAGATTACATTTGTAATCAGCTTTAGTGCCAACTATAAGAGAAAAAATAAAGTCGAATAAATTTTTAGTTGATATTTACATTATCAATTTAATCCAAACAAAAGAGGTTATTAAAAAGAAGGGTTTCATTGTCGTACCGTTCTATAGAGGATGTGGGAGTACTAACTCATTCTCTATATCATTGGAAAAAGGCTCAAAATCTGTGCTCCTGGAGTGTTTGAAATCCATTCATGAAAGGAATTAGAGGCAAAAACAATTATTATCCATAAACACAAATCCATACTCAAAATAAGTAGATTTAGGTTCACACCAAAATAATCAGTCAAAGAACCCAAATCAAGTGAATCCAATTTGTCATTTCAACTTATAAAATTTTCGATCAATATAAAATTCCCTACTTGTATCGCAATAAAATAAACTGATTGTATACATTTAGTCAATTTGCTAGAACAATCACCTGATTTGAGGGGCAAGAGTTAAGATGGTGGACGATGATGTTACTCTTGGGAGAACGACGTTGATGTCATGCGTGAATTAAACTGAAACTATCCTTGGATCATAGAATGATCCTCAAACCACAACACGAAACTAGGGAAATCAAACCAAAATCACAGGAAAACGTAAATTAATCACAAAATTTAAAACAATTAAGTAAAATATCAACGCTATAATATTCCAGTACCTATGAGATATGTAACGGGGAAGCAACATACGCAAAAATGGCGTGCAAAACGTATCGGAGTTTAACGAGGACGCATGTAGAGAGAGAGAGAGAGAGAGAGAGAGAGAGAGATGGGGGACGATTGAGTTTGTGCAGAGAGAGGTTGAAATTCTAGGTTTAATTTAGATAGTGGAGTACTGGGTTGGGATTTACTCCGTATTTTTTTAAGGTAAGAGAGCGGTTCTATTACAAAGCGTTTTCTATTCTCCATTTAAGTAATACCTGAGTAACAAAGGTGTTCTCTTTTATTACGGAGAACGCTTAAAATAGTCAACCGTTTTCTATTTAGTGTTACTTATTCCATTATTTGTAGTAGTGTGCACCTATGTTCTTCCAAATCAAACTCCTTCATTATCTCAGCCCATTGGCTCTCAAAATCTGATGGTTCTAAGTCGTTGTTCCACACAACTCCACCAAACTTTGTGAGAAACTCGGTATCCTTGCAGATAGCACTCCCCACTTTATCAACGACTTTTTCCATTATGTGCCACATGCAAAATCTGTGTCTTCTTTGTTTTAAAAGCAGTGGGACAAAGATTCTTTATTCTTTGGGTCTTGATGCATCAATAATATTTTCGGCTCTTTGTTTCCCATGGCATCTAGAAACTTAGTGAACGCCCATGTAAATGAGGCTTCATCCTCATTAGACAGCAAAGCACCAGCAAAAGTAACAGATTTTTGTGGTTATCGATGCCAGTGAAAGGAGTAAATACCATCATATACTTGTTCGTACCATAAGTGGGATCAAATGTAACAGCATCTCCAAAAACGGAGTAATTTCTCCTAGCTCTGCATCGGCCCGTAAGACACGACACAAATTCGGCCAAAGATCAACATCATACGCAAAGTAGAAGCCCTTTCTCGTTTCACTAAGTTTGTGAAGATTATTCACAAACATTTGGCCCTTGTCTCCTATGAAACACTTTACATCCCTCTGAAAATTCTTGAAATCAAGAAGAAGCTCCCACATTTTCGTATCCATTTGCAAACTCTTTGCAAATTACGAATGTTTTGGTCGGCCCAATATTGACCTTCGAGTTGTTCAGTATCATCTGTTTATGATACAGCGATAAGTTTGCAGAGTGGTTCGAAAACTGTCCATGCTTTGCAGAGCAGAGTTTGTGATTGTGTGCCTCCTTGAATCTCTCAATCACATACATTTTGTCTTGAAACACAATCCGAATCATTGCCTTGCATCCAACTCTAGTGATTTTTGTGTTTCTTGAGATTATTTCTTTTTTCTGTTTTTTTGTGTTTTTTGGAGCTGCTATTTCAGAACTCTGCTGTGTTTTTGAAGAAACACTCCGACAGTTTTTTCTTCGACTCTCTAAATCCTTGTCGATGGCAGAGAAGATCCTTTCTTCGTATGGTATCATCTTTAAACATCCTTTGTGTTCCAAGCCTATATTCAAAGCCACAGGCCAATGCATATTTCTTACAAAAGTCGACAGCCTCCAAAACTGTGTAAAACTTTTTCCCAACTGTAGGAGTAAATTCCTTTTCAATCCTTCTCCTCCATTCTTCACTCCCATTTGGTGTGTATTGAGGCAAAACTGGTGTTGTCATGCTCTCATAAGCTTCTGTTGGGACAGTAGGGGTTACTGGTACGCCGTTTTGGTTTGTCATCACCTCGTTTACAATAGCACTGATATCCAAGTCCGTCATAGAATCTGTGACATAACAACACTTATTATCAGAATTAAATGTTACTCCAAAGCTATAATAATGTAACAGTAATACTATTCTCGTGTTACTATAATAGAAATAATAATGATTCAGACTTCATTTTATATCAAAATTAATTCACGTAATGCTGATGAAAACAAATTGTTACTCTAACATGTTACTTGTGTAACTTTAATGCTTTTTCATTGTTACTCTAACAGATTTTAATTAAAAAAAAAAATCATTATCAATTTAATTTACGATTTACCTGATCCTTCCACCAATTCCTCTTGATGTTGTTGTTCTTGTTGTTGTTCTTCCTCCATAGGTAACAAATCTATATACCAATACAAAATTCATCAATAATAATCAACTTATTCATTATTACAACATTAGAGATGATTTTAATGAATAATCAACTGATTAACATGCACAAACAGAGTAATTTGATCCTTGATGAATTCATTATCACAACTGATGAATTCATTGTTACAACTGATGAAACAGAGTAATATGCAGAAAACGAGAATAAAAAAACGAAACAAATTTACCTGGTGTTAGAGACGATTTTGATGAATTAGGATCAATTTCAAAGAGATTTGATGTTGAGCATCTGGTAACGAAGTTGAGATGATGATTTTCCATTAATTCGAAGTTTTTAGTGATGAATTCGTAGTACTTCAGGATGATTTCTAGTAATTGCAAACGAATTTTAAAATTTCAGTCGATGATTTTGCATGATTTTGGATGATTTTTTTCAATTTCAGTCGAAGTATTATAGCGTCAGATTTAGTCGATTATTTTGGAGGGAGATTTTGGGATTATTTTTTTTGGGAGATTTTGAGATTATTTTAGAGAGAGATTTGGTGTTTATTTTTTAGAAAGTTTCAAATGAGGTAGGATTCTTTGGACCCCTATTAGATTTTTTGAGATTTTATTATCTTTAGATCTCAACCATTGATTTGATTAAATCTAAGGGCTCTAAGGGTGTCTGAGGGATGCACCAAATATAAAGGATTCATGTGATCCTCTCTATATATATATATATATATATATATATATATATATATATATATATATATATATATATATATATATATATATATATATATATATATATATATATATATATATATATATATATATATATATATATATATATATATATATATATATATATCTATATATATATAGGGTTAAGATCATCTTGCACTAAGTTACAGTCTTGTAAATGCACTACAAACTAGGTACACAAAATTGTAAATTAGGTACACAAGTCTGACACTTAGATACACAACATGATAAATTAGGTACACAAATATGTAATCTGGATACACAAAAACGTGATTTAGATACACAATAAATACCAGTAAAATGCAGTATTTTGATTAAGTTTTTGCTTAATATTTTTACACAAAAAAATTGAAATATACGAAATAAAAATTTTGGATACACATTATTTTAAATCAGGTACACAAGAAGGCATCTTGGATAGTGGATACACAACACAACCCACAACCATAAGTCCATAACCACCTTCCATACCGACCACCATAGTCACCATTGCCGCCATCATCACCGTTGTTATCACCACCACCTCCACCACCTTTAGACAACCCAAAAACTGTAGATCTACAATTTTTCAAAAATTAAATTGTAGATCTACAAAAAATGAAATATAATTTCAAAAAACTAACCACAGTAACTCAAATGGAGTAACTCGTCGCTTAATTTGGCGGAATCTACGGCGGCGATGGTGTCATCAAAGCTCCGGTGAAGATTTCATAATTGACCCTTAATTATTTCTCAGATCTGCACTCAAGTCCACATTTTTCGATCACATGACCACCGTACTCACCACAACAACCAACTATACTCGCCGGAGCCACCACATCATCAACATCATGCTCGGTGTTCGCCAAAGTTGTCACTTCAATTGAATTCATCTCTACAACTTGATATTGAAATAATTAGGGTCAAATATAATTGTGATTCTGGAAATTGATTTGGGGATTTAGGGTTTGAATGATTTGTGGATAAAATATGTTTAATATAAAAGAGTTTAAGAGTTGAAATTATATATGTAATAAAGAATGATACATAAATTGTTAATAATGATGGAAAAGAAAAGAATAAGGAATGAATAAAGGAGGATGATGAAATTATCAGTGAAAAGAAAAGTGAGATGTGATGTGGGCTGCTGGGAATTAGAATATCACAAGGGTTTATATGGGCTGGACGAAGTACACAGTTTTGTGTATCCGCGACACAAATTTGTGCACCCGGGTTATTATTTTGTGTACCTAAAATGTTGTTTGTGTATAATAATGTGGTGCGTAGGGTGTGTAGGGGAAGAGAGGTGCGCACGAGATCCGACATCTATATATATATATATATATATATATATATATATATATATATATATATATATATATATATATATATATATATATATATATATATATATATATATATATATATATATAGAATACGTTCTTTTGAGTCATACCCTCCTAAGAGAGTCATCAAGTCGGAATTGCAGCCGTTAGATGCATCTAAATCAATGGCCAAGATTGAACTTGTCATTTAATGTGAATTAGGGAAAAAAAAAAAAAAAACAAATAAAAAAAAGAAAAAGAAAAAACGTATTCTGGTGTTCCCCAAAAATTTACAGCGATATTCTACATTCATTCATTCACTTTTCAATTCATCTATCTCTCTCTTCCTTCGACTATCCTAATTCTTCATCTTTTTCGTCTTCCTTTCTCTCCCAGAAATCCTCCATTTTTCTGCTGCAAATCTCTTCGATTTTTTGCTACATTCCTTCGTTTCTCTTATTTTCGGTGTTGCATATCATTCTCCGTATATTGTAATCGAGGTATTTTTTTTTTATCTATTTAACATTTGTAATAGTAGTTTTAATTTTTTCTTTAACAGTACAAAACATTCATCAATTAAGTATAAAGTCTTTTAATTTGAAGTATCAAGTAAATCATCAATTAAGTATATAGTCTCCATTTTTTTGAGTTTGTATTGACCCTTTTGTTATTTTTGCTCCATCTTTTCTTTAAAGTGTCAATTATTTTCGTTTTTTTTTTTTTTTTTTACAGAAATTAACTTTTGCGGGTTCAAATCAATATTCATGTCATTATAATCATTGTTTCCAATTTTCGCTTTTTTGTTTTTTATTTTTAATTTCAATTATTTTAGAATTTAAATCATAGTTTTCATTATCAGACTCAGTAAAGAACGCTTCTTCCTCTTCTTTCTAAGAATTTGTTTTATCTAGTGTTTAATTTTCATTTTTCAGGTGAATTTTTAAGTAAAATTCATCAAAAATTAAGCAGATTACAAAGTTTGGCTATTTTAAAAAAAAAAAAAATGTTGAAGATGAATAAATTACAAATAGTGAATTTTAATGATGGAAATTGTGTTTATTTAATTTTTTTTGTTTGTTGTGTATGTGTAAGGTGTCGTTTATGGTGAAAGTTTTTCGGGAACGAGTGAAAGAGGTCGTGTTTTCGATGTTCATTACCATCCGTATTAAAATCAACTTGGCAAAGACATTGAAATTAATTTTATTTTCATTATAATCAATTTTTTTATGACTGTTGTCATTCGTGGTTAATTACAATGTTCTATTAATTGATTTTAACTACCATCGAATTGTGAACAGGGACGTTAAATGTGAGATGCAGTTATATGCTGTAGCAATCGGGTTCGATATTTGTCTTTATACCCAACATAGATGTACAAGAGGAGATAATTTGGTCGGTTGGAAATTGCAGATGCACGGGGTATAAGGAGGATAATACGAAGGCAGCGCGTTTGATGATGAAAATATTCGTCTGAAGACGAACCGACGTTGTCTTGTTGTTGAACTTGCGGCTGCTTTTTTATTAGCTGATTTTAATAACGTACGAGACAACTTGCTCCAAAAGGTGAACGACTTCATCGAAAACAAAGATCCTATGTGGAAAAAGATAAAGGACCACCGTGACTTGATTAAGGAGGTGGCAAAACAAACTCGCCGTTAACTTATGTCATTGAAAAAAACATACTCTTGTTTTTATTTTTTTCTTTTTCGGTTCTCTGAACGTTATTGATCTATCACTTTTTGTAATGAATATTTGGTATGTATTGACTTTATTATTATTGTTATTATATGTTATTAGTTTTAACGAACGAGGTAAGTTATATCTAGTCAATGGTGTACGGCAAGTCATTAAGTCAGATTTCATATTTTAGATTTTAACCCAAAAAAAATCAATTTTAACCAAAACATTTTGCATTTCAACAGAAATTGGATTTCAACATAAAATTAGCATTGTTATCGGCCGGTTAAAATGCCAATTTTTTTTTTTTAAATCCAACCTCTTTCTCTTAAAATCCAATAGTTTACATTTAATATACTTTCAGGCATTCTTCAACCTCCTTCTTAACCTACAACGTCACTACTTATTCAAAAAAAACCGTCATTCTAAACGAAAGAAAACGAACTCCATTGTTATAAAAATATATTTCTACTACCCTCAAATTATTTCAATAAAGTCCAACATTCTTACTGACAAATTAAAAATACAATTTTATACAAAGTGACTTAAAGTGCCCAGAAATAACATCGATAATCAATAAAAAAAAAGAGGATTTTAACAGCAATAAAATTAATTCTAATGTAATAGTAATTAATTTTAACACACAATAAAAATCAGGACAATAAAATAAAATTAAAAAAGATTGTAACTGTCGATAAATGAATTCCAACGTCAAAAAAATTTATTTTAACAACCCACATGTATAGCAAAAGGTGCAATAATTGATTTGCAAAATGTTTCACACAATTAACACATCTACACTTCAGCCTTTATTCTTAATGTTCATCGGCTTGCCTTCCGTCCCCTTTTCCCGACCAACACAATCCCTTCATACTCTCGCCAACATCACAAACCGAATCTTTCATCCATCGTCGGGACACAAACATTTTTGGTATTTCTTCAACCCCATGACCAGTATATATCCATGTAATGTGTCTGCATAAAATCCCTAGACGCTCATAAAGTCTACAACTGCATCTCACATTTAACGTCCCTGTTCACAATTCGATGATAGTTAAAATCAATTAATAGAACATTGTAATTAACCACGAATGACAACAGTCATTAAAAAATTGATTATAATGAAAATAAAATTAATTTCAATGTGTTGCAAGTTGATTTTAATACCTGGATGGTAATGAACATCGAAAACACGACCTCTTACAGCATCTTCCACTGAGGAAATCTGTTCCTCATTATCCTCCTTATACCCCGTGCATCTGCAATTTCCAACCGACAAAATTATCTCCTCTTGTACATCTATGTTGGGTATAAAGACGAATATCGAACCCGATTGCTACAGCATATAACTGCATCTCACATTTAACGTCCCTGTTCACAATTCGATGGTAGTTAAAATCAATTAATAGAACATTGTAATTAACCACGAATGACAACAGTCATAAAAAAATTGATTATAATGAAAATAAAATTAATTTCAATGTGCTGCAAGTTGATTTTAATACCTGGATGGTAATGAACATCGAAAACACGACCTCTTTCACTCGTTCCCGAAAAACTTTCACCATAAACGGCACCTTACACATACACAACAAACAAAAAAAATTAAATAAACACAATTTCCATCATTAAAATTCACTATTTGTAATTTATTCATCTTCAACATTTTTTTTTTTTAAAAATATCCAAACTTTGTAATCTGTTTAATTTTTTTGATGAATTTTACCAGAAAAATTCGCTGAAAAATGAAAATTAAACACTAGATAAAACAAATTCTTAGAAAGAAGAGGGAAAAAGCGTTCTTTACGGAGTACAATGAAAACTATGATTTAAATTCTAAAATAATTGAAATTAAAAATAAAAACAAAAAAAAACTGAAAATTGGAATCAACTTGCCGAAGATGGAGACTTTGATAGAACAATCGATGCAAATTTGAAACCTCCAAAAAATAAATTACAGAGATAATTTCTGGAAAAGGAATTCGAAAAAGATTGAAAACCAAGAAATTTCGTGGTTTTCCAATTTTCTCAAAAAAAACGAAATTAAAAAACGAAATTTGTTCTGGAAAAAAAAAATTCGAAATTAGAAGATGAAGAGCATGACAAAATAAAACTGAAGATGATAGAATGAGAAGAAGGGGAATAGACTAAAATACATTGAACAGGGAGGAGGGATCCCTCGTTAAACCCCAATGTTCTCATTGGCTGCTCCTTTTTTATTTTTCTCATTGGCTGTTTCTTTTTTCTTTTTTTTTTAATTATTTTAATTAGCTTGATTGAATCTCAGCCATCCATTTAGCTTCAATCCAAGGGTCCTCATTGCGACTTTATGACTCTCCCCTACCCCTTGACTTGCTAGAACCTATCTCTCTCTCTATATATATATATATATATATATATATATATATATATATAACTATAATTATAATTATAATTATGTCAGACAATGGCAAACGTTTTAATGGGACGGGTTACGAAATATAACTTGGATATTTGCGAGAAGACGAGTGAAACTAATAAATGGTTGTAACTTGCATGATATGGAAATAAATTCACAATAAATGCAATACTGTGCCAAACAATTTAATTAAACGGCCAAATAAAAAATGTCTAGAATACACACATAAATCACAATAATCAATTTACTTGTCGATATATATGAAAGCCATAAAGATAAACATGAATTAAATTCTGTAAATAATTAAATCAAAAGCATAAATATAGACATGTGTATTTTAAATCGCGAGTCACATAATTGCATTGATAAATTCCATCATAAAAAAAAACGGAATCCACCAAAACTTAGGTGTTTGACTTCTTAAATTTTACTATTGATAACTGCTAATCAAAACAATTAATTGGATTATTTTTTTTAATTAATACTCCCTCCATTCAACTCCATTCACTACATTTGCTTTATTGACACTATTTAACTATGTCGGGAATCTTTGAAATTCCCGACAATCTATAAATGAAAATATAGTCGTGTGTGATCTTGTTTGATTCGTCTTTATGGGTACAATATTATATCCAATTTTTAGATTTTTTTATCGAGTGAAATTGTAGATATTTTCGTTCCGACATTTGCCTCGACAAATGTGAAAAAGTGAAATGTTGTGAATGGAATTGAATGGAGGGAGTATTACATATTGAATTATTGAAAAACCCTCTAAAACTGGTATCAAAAGAAAACAAGACACTTTTAAAGTCTCATCCGATCCTCTAATGCAAATATCATGGTGAACATGATCACCAATACAAAGTCATAAATTCGTCTTAATCATTGTGATAGATACCATCATAGTAAAGTTGATTGATATAGTTATTTAAACAAATCTATAAATAAAAAAAAATCATGTAAACTATAATCAACATGCTTTAAATAAAGATCACCATAAATTACTTACTTGCATTATTTGGCACACATAACAAAAGATGAATAAACTTTTCTTACGAACGTACCAAACCACTTTTACTATCAAACACCCACAATAGTAGTCACTGACCGACAATGATATTAGTTGGAGAATCGTGCTGATAACGTGTTGTAAAAATATATGTCATGAACATCGTGAACAAGTATGAGGAGAATAATATAGAGAATTGTATTGATATTCAAGTGCATAAGATATATTACAAAGATACATCAACGTCGTATATATAATTACATGGATGTTACATTCGTAGTGTACCACGAAGAGACACGATGGTTCGGTAATGGACATCCATATTTCACAACACTCCCCCTTGATGTTCATTACCTGAAAATACACAATGTCTTATAAACTTGACTTGATGCCTCATTAAAACCTTATACCCGGAAAAACCCAGTAGGAAAAAACCGTGATTAAGGAAAAAGAGTACAGCTACATTTACTCCCCCTGACAATCATATCACTTGAAACCTCAAAGTCGAATTTGAAATAATCTTCGATCAATAAAATATTTGCGACCATTTATTCTTCAAACCTTCGATCCGTAGTTTCAATCTTCTAGTTGAAAACAAATCTAATTTCCACTCATAGACATACATATACGTCTAAAACATTTGTCTTCCGGACAAACTAACTATATAATAATTTAAAGTGCTCAATTTGCTACCTCATTAAAAACCTTGCTAAGAAAAACCCATTGGGACAAAAACCTAGTCGAAGGAAAAAAGAGTATAGCAATCATCTATACGAGATAATATATGGTGATCTCTTCAGGAGATCATGCACTAATTCAATTTTAACTCTATTCAAAATTTTAAATAGTTTCTCAATATATAATTTAATTACATGGATGTCAGTCTAAATATTTAGTCATAACCTTCAATATGACTTATCATTTCAATATTGTGGTTCTTCTGGACCATAAATTTCTTATACATATTAAAAATAATTTTTGTGATTACTAAACCTTCAAGTTATTTCAAATAAATATAGACTCTTCAGGAGTTTTCGCATTTCTTATTGAGACTTAATTTTATAATAGAGACATCCAAAATTTCAATAGATATTTATAATATTTTCCTTCAGGGAAGTAGGGAACTATCAATCATATGAGTGTGTGTTCCTCCTTAGAGAAAAAAAACGTACATGTAATTATCAATGTATATGATATATATGTTTTTTATACTTAAAATAATATGAGTGTGTGTTCCTTTTTAATTTTTAATTGATTTTCAAAATTTCAAGATGCGAAAAAGGAATTAAAATTACAAGAAAACATAATGTAAAATTGAACCAACAAAATCAAAAATTAAAAGTTGGATAAAATAATTAAATATACTTAAAATAATACATATTTAATCATTTATTTCTTTCTATATTAATAAAATATTGTACTACACACTATTCATTAGTCTTAAACCAAGTCTTGAAAATCCAAGACTCATGCTCATACCCATACCCAACTAAAGCTACCTTATTCACAATTTCTCTCCAAAAATTGCAAGTCTTAGCTTGAGACTCTCCCTCAAACTCTCTTTCATACCCCTTTAAAGATAGTCTAAAATTTGTTTGAAATTTGGCTCTGTTATGTGCATGATCATCAATTTTAAGTATTTCAGTATCGTTTAAAACATTGCATTATATGTCTCTAACCCTTTCTGTTAAATCCATAACCTTTTATTTTAAATTCATAACTTTTACCACGTCGTCTTTCAAGTTCGTTGAAATTCTTATATTTTAAGTTCAGATTAGGGCATCTGTTTCAATTTAATTTCTTTCAAAAACATTTTGTTGTAAATTAATAATCTCACATTTTAAGTATGTAATCTATTATATTAAATATTGTTAGAGTATATAATCGATCTTGAGCCTTCAACCATCAGCTTAAGCTTTTGGTTGAGTTGGTTCTTGACATGGTATCAGAGTCTTGTGACTAGAGGTCACGGGTTCGAAAACAACGCCATAAAACTGTTTTTTATAAGAAAAAGGACCGTTGTTTCCTTGGCCGTTGAAAAAAATCAAAAACAACGCAAAAAAAATATACGAAACCGTTACAAATAGCATTTATAACGGTTATTAAAAACCGTTATTAAAACTCCGTTATTTATAACGGTTATTTGTAAATAACCGTTATAAAAAGTATTATTTATAATGGTTATTTACAAATAACCGTTATAAATAATACTTGTTTATAACGGTTATTTACAAATAACCGTTATAAATAGTGGACTTTTTAAAACGGTTTTTCTAAATAACCGTTTTAAAAAGCTCTATTTTTTTAAAAAAAAAATTACTAAATTAAATTACTATAATTGCACGACAATTTTCCAAATACAATTTATATAAATTATCCAAATACAATTTTAATAAATTATCGATATACAATTTATATAAATTATCCAAATACAATTTTAATAAATTTTCCAAATACAATTTATATAAATTATCAAAAACTACAAGAACACACATACTTAGCTTGCTTCATATTTCTCGACCATCATAGTTCAAACCGTCGGAATCGTCGCCATCGGCGGACCCACGGCCTCATCCTTGCCCCTCCCTCGGCCTCCACCTCACGACCCAACCCCAACAACAACAATAACTACAACAAGAACGACAACAATTAACAACAACAACAACAACAACAACAACAACAACAACAAGAATAACAACAACAACAACAAGAACAACGACAACAACAAGAACAACAACAACAACAACAACAACAACAACAACAACAACAACAACAACAACAACAACAACAACAACAACAACAACAACAAATATTTACATAAAATCGATCAAAAAAACGAAATCAAACAACAATATCAATTTAACAATATAAATTAGGGTACAAAAGTGAAAGAACATACCTTAGATTATAATATGAAAATTAAAGGAATGAATAATATGGAAACGAAATATAGATAATGAGAGAAAAAAAATAGACTACGAGAGAAAATGAGTCCAAGTACGAAAGAAAAATATAGAGTATGAAAAACATAGAGTATGAGAGAAAAAAAAAAAACGTTTAAACTACCATAACTTTATATTTCAGCGCCAAATTAAAATTTTGGATAGATTAATTATAAATAACGGTTTTATTGAAAAACCGTTTTAAAAAGTATTATAAATAACGGTTTTTTGTAAATAACCGTTATAAAAAGTATTATTTATAACGGTTATTTGTAAATAACCGTTTAAAAAGCTCTATTTTTTTATAAAAAAAATTACTAAATTAAATTACTATAATTGCACGACAATTTTCCAAATACAATTTATATAAATTATCCAAATACAATTTTAATAAATTATCGAAATACAATTTATATAAATTATCCAAATACAATTTGTATAAATTTTCCAAATACAATTTTAATAAATGATACAAATACAATTTATATAAAATATAGAGAATGAAAAATATAGAGTATGAGAGAAAAAAAAAACACGTTTAAACTACCCTAACTTTATATTTCAGCGCCAAATTAAAATTTAGGATAGATTAAATATAAATAACGGTTTTATTGAAAAACCGTTTTAAAAAGTATTATAGATAATTGTTATTTGTAAATAACCGTTATAAAAAGTATTATTTATAACGGTTATTTGTAAATAACCGTTATAAATAATGGACTTTTTATAACGGTTATTTGTAAATAACCGTTTTAAAAAAGTATTTTAAATAACGGTTTTGATAATAAACCGTTATATAAAATATTTTTTTTCCAATTGTTAAATTTCGTATAACAAATTTTTGAAAACTAATAAAAAACGGTTTCGTATTTAATAACCGTTATATTTGATTTCACTAATAAACAACGGTTTTACTTAATTAACCGTTGTATTTGATTTGTTTAATAAAACGGGTATTAATAAAACCGTTTTTTTTAATTAAATAAAACGGTTTATTAGTAATAACCGTTTTATTTAAAAAAACCGTGACGTTTTCAAGCTAATTGCACCCGTGACATTATAACCTAAGTTTTGATATGAAACAATTATCATCATGTAGACATGTACTACAATCACCATTTTAATCATACGACATTCACTAGCAAAAGTAGCAACCTTATTTGTATTAGTCGTAGCTCCACCACTAGACTCATCGGAAACCGCTAATCTCATCTAACGATTTCTTCCTTCAATTACTCATCCGAAACCATGTTCAAAACTTTGTGTGGTGACCGGTGGCGAAAACATTAATGATTTTAATGTTGTGATTGATGGAGTTCGACAATAATAAGTATGAGTCGTCAAGGGTAGAAGAGATGTGCACAGATTGAGAAATTTATTGTTTAGAGGTTTTCGTAATTCGTAAGGAATTGTTTCTGATATACATATTTGTACTAAAATATCGCTATGTTACGGGTACGATATGATTACATTTGAAGTATAATACAATTACTTTTTAAGTCAAATAAATAATAAGCTACTTTTGAATTGTCTCATACAATGTGACAACTTCACCATAAAATTCGTATAACAAGAATTGTGGATATTTTCACGAAAGTATGCTAGCTAATAGGTCACTTATATGGAATAAAACTAGTTATAAAGGAGATTAAAAAGTAAACAATTAGTCGAAAACTAAAACAAAAAGACTATTACGGAGTACATGACTTGCTTATTAATTTGTTGTATTTAGTGAAACGGTACGAAGCTAAAAGTAAAAACATAATAAACAAAACCAAATTTTTTTTTTGGTTTTGAACTTTATGAAGCAATGCAAATACATTAAATATGACCTATCATACAAAAATAAAACGGATAAAATAAGGTTACTTGTATTTTTTTTTTTCTGTCAGCTGGAAATAGAGTGTTATTTAACTAAGTGTCGTATGACACTCCAACCCATACTTACGAACTACTAAAATGAAAATTACATAATAGAACATATTACTTTAACAATTTAAACTAAAATAGCACTTGATAACAAAAAGTTGCTTATATATGGGATACGGCAGATTGGGCACGAGCTTTAGCATTTCATCGATCGGCTCGCTATAGTAATTCTCACGGACCCTTGAAATTTCTTAACAACAAGGCAACAAAAGCATGTTGCACTTACTCTACTTGGGCGTAGAAAGTTCACGTTGAATGTAAACCAAGAAGGTTTACCTCGAAGAATACAACACCGATGATCGAGCCTTAACTTAAGTAATCCGATAACCTAAGAAAACATGCATACAAGTTGCATGGGCCAAGGAGTCCGAGTACACAAAACCCGTCAACTAATCGTGTAGCCCCACCTATATATCAAAAGTAACATGTCTTTGCTTTTTGTACAACCCAGACGCTTCAAATAAAATAAGAACGGGACATAATTATAATCTATCATCTTTTCCCCTGATAACTCACAACAAGATTATGTGTTTCGGGTACAAAGTTAGGAACTAAATACCAAAACTAAATACAAACGATTACAAGTTGAATATGGATTATAAGCTAAATAAACTAAGTCCCTGGACGGTCCTTAGCTCTTTGGTTGTCTCGGTCCTTCTCTCAGCCTGAAATAACGTAGCAAACCTAACCCCGGGGCCTTCCGGGTGATGGCCCTCCGACGCTCAAGTCAGTTATGAAAACAAATAAACTTAGAGAGAGAAAGGAGAGAAAAACCTTTTGTGTAGTATTTTTTGTGTTATGTGTGAATGTCCTCTTTTTTAGGGTTTAGTTATCTATTTATACTCAACCTGAATTTGTCCCCTAGTGGTCTTTGGTCCGCATAAAGACGGACTGGCAGTTCCTGATGCCCAGGACAGGGAGGACTAAAAGTCTTCCTGGCATATGGGATGCCCCCGGCCCATGGACCCTTCCGGCCCAGGGTGATCGGGCCCGGGAGCTTTCCACCCCCAACAACTGCCCCCATGCAGGGGAAGCTTCAAGCTTGCCCTGTATGCCCTGATTTTTGTTGACTAGCCATCTTCCTTAGCAATCGGGGCGTACTTACTTCTACCTGCCCCTGTTGCCTGCCTTCCTGTCATTCCATTCCCGTTTGAAAGAAGCGTGTTGGATACATGACACAGGCTAATCGTCACGCCAATGTCAAAATAAACCTAACAAACAACTAACTAGTAGCCAGCGGCAAGCAGGATCGTATCCACAGAGAAACGGAGCAGTTTTAAGCTTAAGACGGAGTAACAGGTTTAACTCAGGTATGAAAAAGGAGTTTGTTTTAAGACTATAACTAAGGCAATAAATAAGCAGATCAACGAATGTCAATAAGGAGAAGGATTAGGGCATCAGGATCATTATGACAGTGATTCAGGAACTCAACTCAAAAGTAAATAACAATCAACTGAAGCTATGCAAGTGGCTAGGTTTAGGAATACGCTCTCTCGAGTCAATATTAACCTTAAGCAAATTTAGTGGGCTCTCGCAACTTACTAAATTCAACTTATCAAATATGCGTGAGTCTAGTTTCAATTAGGCTTTCGATCTTAAACTGAAACAACCTAAATTCAATTCAATAAAGGCGTCCCTAAATTCAATTGATAATAAAAGCATAGGAAGAAAAAAAAAAACCAACTTGCACAAGTTCAATCAATTTAGCAATTAAAGCATGTCCTGAATCAACTATCACAATTCACCTTCAAACCCTAATTATAATTTAGCTACTCATACTAATAATTAAATCAAAGCAATAAAAGAAAGACATAATGAAAGGAATAATTGCAATTGAAATAAACACGGAATTATCACGAATCTTGTGGTTATAATGAAATCAATCTTGAATCAAAACTAAAGCTATGAGTTTTTGAGAGAGAAAACTAAAGCTAAAACTAAATTCTAATCTGAAAAATAAAGCATAAGTCTGAGTTGTACGACCTAAAAGCCCTTATATAGTTTCCAAATAAATTAAACACGAAATAAAACAAAACTCGACGGACAGAACGCCAGAGCCGGCCGGCCGGCAGCCGGTCCAGACCGGCCGGCCTGTCTTGGCTGGGCTGGCTCTCCTTTGGGCTTGATTCTTGGCTTTGGGCTCAAAGCCCCTTCTCTTGGGCCATCATTATTCGTGGCCTTAGTCTTTTATTTGGTCTTAGGCTCGCGTTCTCGAGCTCTCGTGTTGGCTCGGGTTTGGTCTTCTCGGCTCGGTTCTCGCAATGCTCCAATGTCCCGGGTTTTGGCTCAAAACCACCAAAACCTGCAAAATGTAAATAAAAGGCAGCAGTAACGAGAAATATAGCAAATGACTCATAAAACTAATAGTGAATACGAGTAAATGCAGCTAAATGCGACTGAACCGGGGGCATAAAACGTATATAAATAACATGTATCAAACTCCCCCAAACCAAACCTTTGCTTGTCCTCAAGCAAATAGCGTCGGAGAAAATCAAAGTGACACGAACTAATCACGCTAGTATCTCGAAGTGGACGACCTATGCACATAGACATTACAACCAGAGTCTATTTCACCGAGAATAGAGCACAGGTCTCAACCGTTCACACCACATTATATCACTAGCCTCTAACGCTTACGCAAAAGTAAAACTGACGACATTTTCAATTCAAGCAAGGCCAACCGTACAAACCACTAACCATCATCCAATCTTTCCAAATCATTTCCTTTTCCTCTTCTTTTTCTTTTCTTTTCTGTATTCTGCTTTCTTCTCTCGCAAATGTGGAGCATCCCTCGTATGTAGTACCGTTTAGCTTGACGTTGACTCGGTAAAAATCGCGCTCGGGTACACATATTTCCTTAAGGGTTACCTTATTGCTCATACTCCCGGTCGCAACCAAATTCATGGCCACTGTGGTTACTCAAGTCAATGAGTCCCCTCCGAGAGCATCGAAGCATTGCTCCAACATATAAGAGATCATTCCAAATCAAACCACAAGCCAATCAAACCAAACGCACCACAAACCAATGCCAAGCTTGAACGTCAAAGTCGAAAGTAAACAAGCGAAAAGCAATAAGAATTAAGCAAATACAAGTGGGTTAGTGTTTGAGACTCGCAATCTAGTAACAGGAAACAAACCAATCGTGCAAGCTAAGACGATAGAAAGTCGACTCGGAGATACTAAAGATCAAAGTAAGTGTACAAATCAATTCCCCAAACTAGATAAAGCAGGACAAAGCAGACCAAAAAGACTCGTATTTTAGTGATTTTTTTTTGAATTTTTCAATTTTTTTGGGTTTTTATATAAGTGCACACGAAAATGAAAATGCAGACGCGAAAGTGTTTCCCTCCCCCAAACCAAATCACACATTGTCCTCAATGTGGAAAACAACGTAACCACAAAAGCAGAGGAGGACACATAACATACGGGGAAGGAAAAGTAAAGCGAAAAGGAGGGTAAAGTGGGGTAAAGAATGCTCACTTGATAAAGTCGGAGCTCCCCCAAACCGAAGTAAAGTGTGGAGTGCGGCTAAAATCCACGTAAGGCCCAATTCACCCAACATCGAGGTACTTTCTAAGATAGCACGCTGAAGAAGCAAACGGAGCAATAGAACGCGGGGGCCCAGGGTTCGGCACGGGCCTACGGCTCCCATGCAATTTTTCAAATTTTCTTCTCTTTTTCTTCTGCTTCAAATTTTAGCTACGGTGCCGGTCTGAGCCCGGCTGCCGGTCGACCGGCTGGCATGCATACTCGTAGCGTTTTCTTCAAAAATACTAAGGACAAAGTCCAAAAGTACCTGCGCGCTAAAATCATTCATAAAAACCCCTCGTCCTCTCGCGCTCAAAATCAAACCAAAAGTTATCCAAAACAAAAGTACAAAGTGCAAATAAATATACAACGTCATCGGGTTGCCTCCCGGAAGCGCTGGTTTATAGTCCCGCACGACTCTTCAAAGCTTCAAGATGCAGTCACTTGCCATTGGCCGTAATCAAAACAGCTTAAGGCTCTCAAAAGCCGATCAAAGAATTGTGCATGGGCTAGACAGAAGCATAAGTAATGACAAGGAATGATGGAGGCGTACTGAACCAATGGGAAAGATCCTTTCAGCTTATAGCGCTTCCTTGGAAAACTAGGCTGTCGGTTAGGGAACCGTAGTTTGTCCGCATAAGAAAACGCGATGATGTCTTTGGCGTGGTGAATTCTTTTCGAGCGGTTCGACTGCGTACCAATCGATTCTTTTGGCCTCTTCCAGCACCGGCTCCATCTCGTCTTCAACCGTCAGGCCAGCAGTGGCCATGGTCTCGGGGATCTGCTCGCCAGCATACAACAATGCTCCCAACTCCCCGGCCTTGACCAGGATTAAATCATCTGCGTCCTCAACCGCTCGTCCAGGATTATTGCGTCAGCGGTGTTGTCCAAACTATCCGATGGGGACGGTATTTGGTCGGGTTGTCCCGCTTTTTCATTAGCCGCCAGTTGGGCTACTTGCGCCTTAAGCCTCGTGATGGATGCATCCGTGGCTTGATCGCTTTTCTGGAGCTGAACCATTCAGGATTGCATCATGTTTTCCATTGTTTCACTCATGCTTTTCATTGTTTCAGCCATCTGCCTCATCTCTGTCTCCTCACTATTTTGGGCTAATAATTTGAGGAGTTCCCATCGCTCCTCATAAGGCATGTAGTTAAACATTCCTCTGCAGCTTCCCTCAATTGTAGCCCGTGTTGCATAATCGACACCATCATAGATCATATGACATATCTCCCATATATCGGCCTGCTGACGGTGAGTAATGAAGGATACAAGTACATCCCGATAGATACGCACGATGGTTCATGATCGAGCTGTGGGAAGTAAAAGATAGTCATAGTGGTGGAAAGAGAATTCAAGCGTACTCAAGTCTTCCGCTCGAAAATATTCCTTATAGAGCTCCTGCGCATGAGAAAACTAGATGCAAAGGTAAGATACGGTCCCAAGGAACTAGGTTCCTTGGGACAGGAGAGAAAAACCTGTAACAACTAACAATAACTAAAACTAGCAAAGCCGTTTCCCCGGCAACGGCGCCAAAATTGACACAGGCTAATCGTCACGCCAATGTCAAAATAAACCTAACAAACAACTAACTAGTAGCCAGCGGCAAGCAGGATCGTATCCACAGAGAAACGGAGCAGTTTTAAGCTTAAGACGGAGTAACAGGTTTAACTCAGGTATGAAAAAGGAGTTTGTTTTAAGACTATAACTAAGGCAATAAATAAGCAGATCAACGAATGTCAATAAGGAGAAGGATTAGGGCATCAGGATCATTATGACAGTGATTCAAGAACTCAACTCAAAAGTAAATAACAATCAACTGAAGCTATGCAAGTGGCTAGGTTTAGGAATACGCTCTCTCGAGTCAATATTAACCTTAAGCAAATTTAGCGGGCTCTCGCAACTTACTAAATTCAACTTATCAAATATGCGTGAGTCTAGTTTCAATTAGGCTTTCGATCTTAAACTGAAACAACCTAAATTCAATTCAATAAAGGCGTCCCTAAATTCAATTGATAATAAAACGCATAGGAAGAAACCAACTTGCACAAGTTCAATCAATTTAGCAATTAAAGCATGTCCTGAATCAACTATCACAATTCACCTTCAAACCCTAATTATAATTTAGCTACTCATACTAATAATTAAATCAAAGCAATAAAAGAAAGACATAATGAAAGGAATAATTGCAATTGAAATAAACCTGGAATTATACGGAGTACTGACGGTTATAATGAAATCAATCTTGAACCAAAACTAAAGCTATGAGTTTTTGAGAGAGAAAACTAAAGCTAAAACTAAATTCTAATCTGAAAAATAAAGCATAAGTCTGAGTTGTACGACCTAAAAGCCCTTATATAGTTTCCAAATAAATTAAACACGAAATAAAACAAAACTCGACGGACAGAACGCCAGAGCCGGCCGGCCGAATGGCCCAGGCCTACTGCCTTAGGTGGCCGGCTCTCCTTTGGGCTTGATTCTTGGCTTTGGGCTCAAAGCCCCTTCTCTTGGGCCATCATTATTCGTGGCCTTAGTCTTTTATTTGGTCTTAGGCTCGCGTTCTCGAGCTCTCGTGTTGGCTCGGGTTTGGTCTTCTTGGCTCGGTTCTCGCAATGCTCCAATGTCCCGGGTTTTGGCTCAAAACCACCAAAACCTGCAAAATGTAAATAAAAGGCAGCAGTAACGAGAAATATAGCAAATGACTCATAAAACTAATAGTGAATACGAGTAAATGCAGCTAAATGCGACTGAACCGGGGGCATAAAACGTATATAAATAACATGTATCAATACACTTCCAACTTTTGGCGCAATTTTTGAATTCCAAATCTCAAAGTGACGACGTTTCATCTTCCCTGGTCGACACGTGTCGTACGATGGTCAGGGGTGCACTATTCATGCTCTCCTCTATAAATACCCCCTAATTTCGATTCATTTTTCTCTTTACAAACTCATAAAACGCTTTAAATCTTCCCAAAAACTCCTCAGACTTCATTAAACCTTGTGTGCATTTCGTCTTTGCTTCATTCCGCTTTTAATTTCATCTTCGCTCGTGCTCTTACAAGAGGTAATTCTCGTGTTTGATTTTAGATTTCGTAAGTTTTAATTACTTCGTAGAGAACAATGAGTGCTTCAGCCGATTCGTCTTCTAGAACCGCTTCAGATTATGACATAATTTCGGATTCCGAGGTAGAGCCTGAATTAGAGGACTTGACCCTGGGCCGGGAAGGTGAAACCGATGTCGAGGCCCAGGCTGGACCTTCTTAGGTCGACCCATTACCTGTGCGAATCTTAGAGCCGGCGGTATTTCGGATTCCTATGGACACCAGGATACACATAGGTTATAGAGACTTTTTTAATGAACACAATTGCCCCGGGCTTGCGGCCGAACATTATCATTTACCTAAAGGTTGGGAGTTCGTGGTACCGGGACGACATTAGCATGTGGTCCAACCCCCGGATCTACATACGGCTGTATATATCAAGAACTTAGAGCACGGGCTCCGGTTCCCACTTCATCCCTTTATCGAGACAGTACTCGACCGGGCCAACATTGCGATCTGTCAAATGACAGCCTTTGGCATTAGGGTCCTAGTCGCCTTTGCTTGGACCTGCTTGTATTTGGGGTTCCCTCTCACGGTGAACTTGTTTCGCCGCCTCCACCATTTCCAGCCTTGTTCCACCCCCTCAATGAAAGGGTGGTGGTCTCTGCACACCGAGACCGGCTATCTGACCCACTTCCCTATCAAGACTTCGATGAAGGGGTGGAACGAGAGGTGGTTCTTTCTAAAGTCTTCAGAGCCCTTCAACCATCCCCGATGCTTTCACAACGACGTTAGAGGTCGTTTGGAGACCCGGGGGGAGTGGGTTCCGGGGAAAATCCTTTCCTGGAAGGATGTTCCCTTGACTGAGGATGAGTCTGCCGCCGTGACTTACTTTGAGGCGTACAAGAAAGGCAAACAAATATTCCCCAAGAACTGGCTTCCTCCGGCGGAGACGATCTCTCAAGACAAGTTTCTTAGCGTGGTCGACTTAGTCCCGGCCCTTGAGGCAGGTAAGCAGGGGTTGGGCGGTCGAAACCTTGATGTCTCGATTGTTTTTACTTGCGTATGTTTTGTTATTTATAATTCCTCCCGAGCCTAATCATGGTGATGTTTCCCTTTGCAGGTTCTCTAGGCTACCTGACACCGGAGGACTTGGCCTCTATCGGTCTTGGCAAAGACAACAAGCCACTCAGCGAGCCTGTTGACGTAGACTTTGACCGCCGCAAACCTACGCTCAAAGAGTTGGTTAAGAAGATGCAAGATGAAATTCCCAAGAGGCCGAAGGGGAAGAAGAGGCCAGCCTTCAAGCCCCCTAATTAAGGAGAGGAATCCTGAACAAGCCGCCTCTGTTTCCTCTCCCGGCCTTAACGTTGAGGATGCTCTCCGGGAGGCGACAAAACCTTTCATGCCTCCCAGCCCTCCCCGGGAGGTCGGTGCTTCTCAACAGCCCGAGTCTGCACCTCAGATTCCTGAGATAGTGGTGCAGACCATAGATTCCGAGCCCTCGGAGGAGGAAGCTAGGCTTCGTAAGAAGCAGAAAAGGCAGCAGGTTAGTTCCGTTCTCTCGTGGGGAAGCCTCTCTGAAGGGCGTTCTCTAAACGTTCCCTCAGACGGTCTCTCTTCAGTATTTCCAATCAGCGAGCAGGACGTGTTTGACCTGTTGTCGTTTTCTGTCCAGGGTTCCTCCTCCCAGGCCCAGGCGGAGCAGCTGAAGGTTTCTGTGGCCGTCCCGGGCCAAGGGACTCCCGGCGTTGGTGGCCCAGCTAAGCCACATGCTGACACTGTGCTGGAGACTACTCCGGTCTCCGGCGGGTTGCAGCTCAACGCCGTGGAGCTGATCGTGAAGGCCAATCGTGCGCTCAAGGAGCTCTCTACCTTCACGGATCAGACTTCCCTTGAGCTCGACCACCTGCGCCGTTCAGCCGACGCCTCTTCCCTACAGAGCTTACAACGGGACCTAGCCCGCCTGAGAAAAGAGAGGGCTAGCCGTTCAGCCGAGGTCAAGCACCTCTCTTCCCAGCTACGGGAGAAGGACGACCAGCTTTCTGCCTTGGCAAAGGAGAAAGAGGCTTTGGTCCTCCAGTGCGCTGATGCTGCCCATGCTCGGTGTAACACCCCGACTTTTTCCCTTTATTTAAATAATTCATATCGTATTTATTCGTATTTCACTCCTCTTGATTTTCTCATTTTTGGCTCGAGAAATAAGCGAAACCGTAGTCAGAACTTAAAAACGATGTCATTTCCTCATACGGACTCCGATTCAGGCGATTCAAAAGGCTAAACTGCGTATTTTTTCGACGCCATCGCAACTACCAAACTTGCAAGTTGAACCGACCGGTTCAGGTCCGAACCGACCGGTTCAGGTCCGAACCGACCGGTTCTGGTCTGTTTTCCGGATCAATTTTTCGTGTTTGTTTTATACACGAAACTCTTTATACTTATAAGGCTTAATAAACCCTAATTCTTCTTTTATTATTTCTAATGTTTCTCATTCAATCCTAGCCTCTCTTCTCTCCCTTAATCTCCTCATCAATCATCTTCTAAATCATCACCATAAACTCATTCAATCAAACCCTAATCATCTCCTCATCTTTTCTCTTCAATTCTCTTTGGTAAATTCTTCATATTTAAGTTTATTTTTGTAAGTTTTATTATTATATGTGTTTATTGTGTTGTTCTTATGTATTGAATGATTTATGTGTGCCCTAATCAATAGGAGAAAATTGGAGAGAAAACCCCAAGTTCGGATTTCTCTGACCCAGGTTCACTAAACTGAAGATCGCTGGAGATCCGACCGTCCGATTTTGCCGAAATTTTGTGAGCATGTTCCTGACTCTTGGGGCTACCTTTTCACCGTTCAGTTTTTCATTTGGAGCTTTGGATCGTCTGTTATCGCGTCTGGACAGAAGGGTTGAAAACTGTGCTTTTCTTTGACTTGTTTGGAAAAGGTAACTAGGTGTAGCCCTAGTGATATTTTGACATGTATGAGGCCCTAGACGTTTTTTAGGATGTTTTGAATGGTTGTATGATGATAAAGTTGCATGCTTTGGTTTGTTTGGTTGTGTCCTAATGGTTGTACTTGAATTGGTGAGTCGGCCTCATACTTTGAGAGTTTAGAAGCATGTCTAGGCTTGCTTGATCATATGATATCGTCGAGTATGTTGTTATATTGCTTAAGGTTACTAACTTGTTAAGTAAATTGACTTGGTTATGAGTTTATGTTGATCACCTTGACTATTACTCCGTATGTAACTATGTTAAAGATACTAAATTGTATTGTGTTGAGTATGAGTATGGAAGTGGTATGCTATGATAATGTTTGACAATGAGATGATAAGTTATGAGTATGTTTATGAGTTTAGAATGGTTTGGCATTGTTGGGTAACGTTGTAGTATTGATTATGCTAGTATTGATCTTGACTTTGTATTGATTTGATTGAGCTTGAGTTGAGTGTGCGTACGTGCCTTTGTTGGGCACGTCGTGAGGAGATCTGGCGTCCATTGTAGGACGGATGCCGCCCTTAGGGGTTCCCATCCCCTTTTGTCACGGATAGGGACTATGGTTTGATTGATATGTCGACACCGTTTTTGTCGCGGTGACACCGTCTTTGTTCGCGGTGGGTTTGGCCAAATTTAGACAGTTTGAGGAGCTTTTGTCGTTCCGCCATAGGGTTGGGACTTTTGTCGTTCGGTGATTCTTGTTGCTTCACCCGATCCTCCGTGCTTACTCTTGCTTTGGTTTGATTGATGATCGGATTGACTATTGATTATTTGACTTGAGATCGTTGTATGGTTGGTATGTTCTGATTTGAGTATGCTTTGAGGTTTCATTTGTTGATGTACTTTGATCATAGGCCGTAGGCCAGGTAAGGTACTTGTTGAATTGTTGGTTACATTTTATATGTTGAAATATGACTGGGGAGCACCTAGTTACTCCCCACTGATTGTGGTTGTTGCCTCTCTTTTATAGGTATGCGCGGGGCCTTACGTGTGAGAATGTTGTGAGATTGTGACCCATAGCATGCCTTGGGCGAGTTGACCAGCTAGTCGTCGAGTTGTTTTAGACTCATTTATGTTTTATTCCATTGTACTTTGGTTTGGATGTAAGGGGTATTTATTCCCCATTTGCTAGGCTCAAGGCCTACTTTCTTTTGTTATTTGTTGAGTAGGGAGTAATGACTCGGATTCACGGTGTTTCCGCCACCGTGGCTTTCATTTTTATTCACTTTCTTTTATAAATCCTTTTTAAAAGCTTATTTTATTTTGTTGGAAAATCCGGGTTGTTACAGTTAGTATCAGAGCGAATACGCTCCCAACTCTCTTAGTCGAGTGAGTAGGTTTGACTTAGAACACGAGAGAGAGCGTTGGGTAGACACATTAGGGGGGGGGGTTGCGTTGTTTATGCTTGTGTTTGGGTAGTTTCTTGAAGTGGCACGCTTAGCAATATGCCGCTATCACCCATGCTTTTTGTGTCATAGGATAACTGTAAAGCGGAGGAGGAGCCAGCAACAACTTGCAACGCATCCGCCAACTAAAGGATGCTATAGTGATACTGGTGCCTCTTTGTCATTCATTTTTCCCTTCATTGATCGAGAAAACTCAACATTCTTCCTCTAATTTCCGTGGATACTCTTATTACTCTTCCACAGGAGAGCACCGTTCCAAGTTCATTCCTATTCTTGGATGTCCCTACTTTTTTTGGGGAGATCCATCGTAGCTGCTTATCTTGTGAGTAATAGTTGTCCGAGTGTGCACTTGTCTTGGGGGTATGTGTGGTTTGGTGGAATTGACATAGGCTAGGAGAGCTACCTTTTTGT
This sequence comes from Dianthus caryophyllus, assembly GCA_023091065.1. Classification (NCBI taxonomy): domain Eukaryota; kingdom Viridiplantae; phylum Streptophyta; class Magnoliopsida; order Caryophyllales; family Caryophyllaceae; genus Dianthus; species Dianthus caryophyllus. The sequence continues at coordinate 52,733,596 of CM041516.1, read as the reverse complement.
TAATGGGGTGAGTGGAGTTGGTCATTTTTAGAATAGCAACCATAGGAGGTATGTCTTTTTCTTATTCGTCTTGGTATCCTTTTGTTCTCAAGTTTCGAGGACGAAACTTCTTTTTAGGTGGGGAGATTGTAACACCCCGACTTTTTCCCTTTATTTAAATAATTCATATCGTATTTATTCGTATTTCACTCCTCTTGATTTTCTCATTTTTGGCTCGAGAAATAAGCGAAACCGTAGTCAGAACTTAAAAACGATGTCATTTCCTCATACGGACTCCGATTCAGGCGATTCAAAAGGCTAAACTGCGTATTTTTTCGACGCCATCGCAACTGCCAAACTTGCATGTTGAACCGACCGGTTCAGGTCCGAACCGACCGGTTCTGGTCTGTTTTCCGGATCAATTTTTCGTGTTTGTTTTATACACGAAACTCTTTATACTTATAAGGCTTAATAAACCCTAATTCTTCTTTTATTATTTCTGATGTTTCTCATTCAATCCTAGCCTCTCTTCTCTCCCTTAATCTCCTCATCAATCATCTTCTAAATCATCACCATAAACTCATTCAATCAAACCCTAATCATCTCCTCATCTTTTCTCTTCAATTCTCTTTGGTAAATTCTTCATATTTAAGTTTATTTTTGTAAGTTTTATTATTATATGTGTTTATTGTGTTGTTCTTATGTATTGAATGATTTATGTGTGCCCTAATCAATAGGAGAAAATTGGAGAGAAAACCCCAAGTTCGGATTTCTCTGACCCAGGTTCACTAAACTGAAGATCGCTGGAGATCCGACCGTCCGATTTTGCCGAAATTTTGTGAGCATGTTCCTGACTCTTGGGGCTACCTTTTCACCGTTCAGTTTTTCATTTGGAGCTTTGGATCGTCTGTTATCGCGTCTGGACAGAAGGGTTGAAAACTGTGCTTTTCTTTGACTTGTTTGGAAAAGGTAACTAGGTGTAGCCCTAGTGATATTTTGACATGTATGAGGCCCTAGACGTTGTTTAGGATGTTTTGAATGGTTGTATGATGATAAAGTTGCATGCTTTGGTTTGTTTGGTTGTGTCCTAATGGTTGTACTTGAATTGGTGAGTCGGCCTCATACTTTGAGAGTTTAGAAGCATGTCTAGGCTTGCTTGATCATATGATATCGTCGAGTATGTTGTTATATTGCTTAAGGTTACTAACTTGTTAAGTAAATTGACTTGGTTATGAGTTTATGTTGATCACCTTGACTATTACTCCGTATGTAACTATGTTAAAGATACTAAATTGTATTGTGTTGAGTATGAGTATGGAAGTGGTATGCTATGATAATGTTTGACAATGAGATGATAAGTTATGAGTATGTTTATGAGTTTAGAATGGTTTGGCATTGTTGGGTAACGTTGTAGTATTGATTATGCTAGTATTGATCTTGACTTTGTATTGATTTGATTGAGCTTGAGTTGAGTGTGCGTACGTGCACTGTTGGGCACGTGCGTGAGGAGATACAACGTCCATTGTAGGACGGATGCCGCCCTTAGGGGTTCCCATCCCCTTTTGTCACGGATAGGGACTATGGTTTGATTGATATGTCGACACCGTTTTTGTCGCGGTGACACCGTCTTTGTTCGCGGTGGGTTTGGCCAAATTTAGACAGTTTGAGGAGCTTTTGTCGTTCCGCCATAGGGTTGGGGCTTTTGTCGTTCCGGGGTGATTCTTGTTGCTTCACCCAGTCCTCCGTGCTTACTCTTGCTTTGGTTTGATTGATGATCGGATTGACTATTGATTATTTGACTTGAGATCGTTGTATGGTTGACTGTGTTACAATTTGAGTATGCTTTGAGGTTTCATTTTTTGTTGTACTTTGAACATAGGCCGTAGGCCAGGTAAGGTACTTGTTGAATTGTTGGTTACGTTTTATATGTTGAAATATGACTGGGGAGCACCTAGTTACTCCCCACTGATTGTGGTTGTTGCTTCCTTTTTATAGGTACGTGCGGGACGGGCTTACGTGTGAGAATGTTGTGAGATTGTGACCCATAGCATGCCTTGGGCGAGTTGACCAGCTAGTCGTCGAGTTGTTTTAGACTCATTTATGTTTTATTCCATTGTACTTTGGTTTGGATGTAAGGGGTATTTATTCCCCATTTGCTAGGCTCAAGGCCTACTTTCTTTTGTTATTTGTTGAGTAGGGAGTAATGACTCGGATTCACGGTGTTTCCGCCACCGTGGCTTTCATTTTTATTCACTTTCTTTTATAAATCCTTTTTAAAAGCTTATTTTATTTTGTTGGAAAATCCGGGTTGTTACAGTTAGTATCAGAGCGAATACGCTCCCAACTCTCTTAGTCGAGTGAGTAGGTTTGACTTAGAACACGAGAGAGAGCGTTGGGTAGACACATTAGGGGGGGGGGTTGCGTTGTTTATGCATGTGTTTGAGTAGTTTCTTGAAGTGGCACGCTTAGCAATATGCCGCTATCACCCATGCTTTTGTGTTGCAGATAACCAGAAACGGAGGAGGAGCCAGCAACAACTTGCAACGCATCCGCCAACTAAAGGATGCTATAGTGATACTGGTGCCTCTTTGTCATTCATTTTTCCCTTCATTGATCGAGAAAACTCAACATTCTTCCTCTAATTTCCGTGGATACTCTTATTACTCTTCCACAGGAGAGCACCGTTCCAAGTTCATTCCTATTCTTGGATGTCCCTACTTTTTTTGGGGAGATCCATCGTAGCTGCTTATCTTGTGAGTAATAGTTGTCCGAGTGTGCACTTGTCTTGGGGGTATGTGTGGTTTGGTGGAATTGACATAGGCTAGGAGAGCTACCTTTTTGTTAATGGGGTGAGTGGAGTTGGTCATTTTTAGAATAGCAACCATAGGAGGTATGTCTTTTTCTTATTCGTCTTGGTATCCTTTTGTTCTCAAGTTTCGAGGACGAAACTTCTTTTTAGGTGGGGAGATTGTAACACCCCGACTTTTTCCCTTTATTTAAATAATTCATATCGTATTTATTCGTATTTCACTCCTCTTGATTTTCTCATTTTTGGCTCGAGAAATAAGCTTAAACCGTAGTCGAACTTAAATCGATGTCATTTCCTCATACGGACTCCGATTCAGGCGATTCAAAAGGCTAAACTGCGTATTTTTTCGACGCCATCGCAACTGCCAAACTTGCATGTTGAACCGACCGGTTCAGGTCCGAACCGACCGGTTCTGGTCTGTTTTCCGGATCAATTTTTCGTGTTTGTTTTATACACGAAACTCTTTATACTTATAAGGCTTAATAAACCCTAATTCTTCTTTTATTATTTCTGATGTTTCTCATTCAATCCTAGCCTCTCTTCTCTCCCTTAATCTCCTCATCAATCATCTTCTAAATCATCACCATAAACTCATTCAATCAAACCCTAATCATCTCCTCATCTTTTCTCTTCAATTCTCTTTGGTAAATTCTTCATATTTAAGTTTATTTTTGTAAGTTTTATTATTATATGTGTTTATTGTGTTGTTCTTATGTATTGAATGATTTATGTGTGCCCTAATCAATAGGAGAAAATTGGAGAGAAAACCCCAAGTTCGGATTTCTCTGACCCAGGTTCACTAAACTGAAGATCGCTGGAGATCCGACCGTCCGATTTTGCCGAAATTTTGTGAGCATGTTCCTGACTCTTGGGGCTACCTTTTCACCGTTCAGTTTTTCATTTGGAGCTTTGGATCGTCTGTTATCGCGTCTGGACAGAAGGGTTGAAAACTGTGCTTTTCTTTGACTTGTTTGGAAAAGGTAACTAGGTGTAGCCCTAGTGATATTTTGACATGTATGAGGCCCTAGACGTTGTTTAGGATGTTTTGAATGGTTGTATGATGATAAATTTGCATGCTTTGGTTTGTTTGGTTGTGTCCTAATGGTTGTACTTGAATTGGTGAGTCGGCCTCATACTTTGAGAGTTTAGAAGCATGTCTAGGCTTGCTTGATCATATGATATCGTCGAGTATGTTGTTATATTGCTTAAGGTTACTAACTTGTTAAGTAAATTGACTTGGTTATGAGTTTATGTTGATCACCTTGACTATTACTCCGTATGTAACTATGTTAAAGATACTAAATTGTATTGTGTTGAGTATGAGTATGGAAGTGGTATGCTATGATAATGTTTGACAATGAGATGATAAGTTATGAGTATGTTTATGAGTTTAGAATGGTTTGGCATTGTTGGGTAACGTTGTAGTATTGATTATGCTAGTATTGATCTTGACTTTGTATTGATTTGATTGAGCTTGAGTTGAGTGTGCGTACGTGCCTTTGTTAGCACGCGTCGTGAGGAGATCTAACGTCCATTGTAGGGCGGATGCCGCTCTTAGGGGTTCCCATCCCCTTTTGTCACGGATAGGGACTATGGTTTGATTGATATGTCGACACCGTTTTTGTCGCGGTGACACCGTCTTTGTTCGCGGTGGGTTTGGCCAAATTTAGACAGTTTGAGGAGCTTTTGTCGTTCCGCCATAGGGTTGGGGCTTTTGTCGTTCCGAGGTGATTCTTGTTGCTTCACCCAGTCCTCCGTGCTTACTCTTGCTTTGGTTTGATTGATGATCGGATTGACTATTGATTATTTGACTTGAGATCGTTGTATGGTTGACTGTGTTACAATTTGAGTATGCTTTGAGGTTTCATTTTTTGTTGTACTTTGAACATAGGCCGTAGGCCAGGTAAGGTACTTGTTGAATTGTTGGTTACGTTTTATATGTTGAAATATGACTGGGGAGCACCTAGTTACTCCCCACTGATTGTGGTTGTTGCTTCCTTTTTATAGGCACGCCATGGGACTCGCCACGTGTGAGAATGTTGTGAGATTGTGACCCATAGCATGCCTTGGGCGAGTTGACCAGCTAGTCGTCGAGTTGTTTTAGACTCATTTATGTTTTATTCCATTGTACTTTGGTTTGGATGTAAGGGGTATTTATTCCCCATTTGCTAGGCTCAAGGCCTACTTTCTTTTGTTATTTGTTGAGTAGGGAGTAATAACTCGGATTCACGGTGTTTCCGCCACCGTGGCTTTCATTTTTATTCACTTTCTTTTATAAATCCTTTTTAAAAGCTTATTTTATTTTGTTGGAAAATCCGGGTTTGTTGCAGCTCGGGATGCTGCCGTAGCGAGGGCGGAGGCCGCTGAGGCGAGGGCGACGGAGGCGGAGATCAAGGCTACCCGGTTCGCCATGGATATAGCTGAGCTGAAGGGGGCTCATCAGGAGGAGCTGGAGCGGGTCCGGGCTGACGTCTTCTACAACGGATTGGACTTCGGGGCCAATGAGACTAAGGAGTTCGTGGCTATCATCGACCCCCAGTTCGACTTCGCCCGCCTGGCCGAGCTGGAGGCGGAGAAAGACAGGGCCCGTGAAGCGGGGAATGAGGCGGATCCGGAGGCGGGACCGGCCGCAGCTGGCGGTGGTGCCGGCAGCTAGGAATTCGGGCTGCTGTCTTCCGAATCCTATTGCTCGGGATGACCTGATGGGTCTCCCATTAGCCTACATTTTGTTTGTTTTTATTTCAATAAGACACACCAGTCTGCGGTAGGCGGGCCTTTTGTGGTAGACGGCCGCCGACTCCGATAGGTCTTTTAGTTGTATTTTTCTCTTTGCTTGCATCAGTCTGTTCCCTGCCCGGTCTGTGGGTCCAGGGGCAGCAACCTTGTAATATACTCTCTTTTAATTCATGCGTTCCTTCTTTTATCAGTGTTGTCTCGTCTTTTTATACTTAGCTCATTTTATCTCGTTTTTATTCGTGTTATCTTTATCCGAGATAGGGCGATTGCATACTTGTTTTTATTATGTTTTTCCCCGGCCTTACCTTTCATTTAACCTCTCATTGCTTTTCGTTATTTGCATCGAGGCTGGGTGACTTTGTTCATTTACATTACTTTGTTTGTACTTAGCCAAATTTCGAAGTCATTCCCTTGCGTGTTATTTATCCCGGGACCGTGCGTTTATCCAGCGTTTGATAATTGTATTCATTCCCGCGTGCACTTATGTCCACGTTCCCCGTTTACCGGGCGATTGCACTTAGGTTACTTCGCGGTTTTAGTATGCGTATCGCGGGTCTCTCACGCTTATGATCTGTAGGTGAGTGTTATGTTCATGGGAGGTCCGCAGCCGCCACCGGCGCAGGGGCCGGTGATCAGTCACTGCGGTGAGAGCAGCCTAGGCACGTGGGCCATCATAGACATCCCAGCTATTTTGCATAAAGGCACCCTCATCCGGGCCCGACGAGCACAGATGAGCATTGTGCATGGGAGGTCTGCGGCCACCGCAAGACTAGGGTCAGATCGGACATCGCGGTGAGAGCGACCTAGTGTTACTGATTCGGCGTATTTCAAGCTTCTAAATGACGTATATGGCCTATTCTAAAGTCCATGCCAGCTCAAGCCTAGTACTAGCTAGTCTACATAGCTCAAGGGATGTTGAGGTTAACAAGGCCTAGCTCACGTCAAGTCATCAAGCCAAGAGATACAAGCTTCGTGGAAGAGTACGACGAAGAGGGATGATCAAACCATCCCTCCCCTTCATTTAGGCCGTGTATTAGAGGGCCCATTTGGGCGCCTCTCTTGGTCACTCACACGCCTAACTCACACCTCTACGAAGTCCCACGATTATCTTGTAACTTCCCCATTCGTTCCCCTTAGTCTAATGGATACGATTCGTGCCTATTCGCTCGTATCCCCTTGTATTATTTTATTCCCCTAGGATTAGTATAAATAGGGATGTAGTATTTTCATCATGTAATCTTGCAATATTATTGTATTCTTCAATCCTCTAATAAAAGCCTATAATTGCATTCTTGCATACTTTCCTTGTTTCCTTATTCGCTTCCGCACCTTTATTTACTTTGCATACTTAGATATCCTCTTACGTCTCTACGAGGGGTGATATCAAAACGATCAGTTTGCCTGACTCGCGCCTTGGATTAAGGTTCGAGTGGCACACGTTCTTCACAAACTTTACTCAAAAATATAAGGACGTGACAAGTGGTATCAGAGCCTAGTTGCTCTTGATATCACCCACAGTCCGAAAATGGCAGGAGTAGATATGAATGTAGGAGGAGATAAGCAAAAGAATTTTAAGAATAGTGCCAATGAGGCACGTTTTGGAAAGATAGAGGCCGAAATAGAGGACTTGCGCGTGTCGGTCTTCCGGGCCGATGACAGGACGACTCATTTGTTTTGGAGAAATAAAGTAGGACCAGAGTCTCCGGACCTTCTCGACATGATCAACAGCCTTGCAAAAATTATTGAAGGCTTGAAAATAGAAATGACGGAGTTACGTATTCAGAGAATACAAAACACTCCTGGGTCGGCTTTACCTAAGGTCAAGGTACCCGAACCCTCGAAATATAGTGGCCGACGCGACTCAAAGGAAATCGATAACTTCTTGTGGAGCATTGAACGCTATTGCCGTAACGTTCAAGTGACTGATGATGACGCTAAGATAAGAGTAGCAACTCTATACTTGGTGGACGACACGATTTTATGGTGGAGAAGACGAGAGTTAGACATCCGAAAGGAGATCTGCACAATCAACACCTGGGAAGAATTCAAGACCGACTTTAAGAAGCAATTCTATCCGGAGCATTCCGCAGAGGTTGCTTTGAAGAAATTGAGGACCTTGAAGCAAACAGGTTCGATTCGGGAGTACGTGAAGCAATACACTACTCTCTTGTTGGAGATCGACGAGATGCCCGACCACATGTCCCTTCTCTACTTCACTGATGGATTGCAAAACTGGGCCGAGAACGAACTCAAGCGCCGAGATGTCAAGACATTGAGTGAAGCAATCGCCTTTGCAGAGTCACTCCGCGACCAAGAACCAATGGAGAGGTTCAACAAGAAGAACGGACACGATTATCCAACACGATTCGCCAGACATGAACCAATGGAACGGTTCAACAAGAAGAAGGGCCCGAGTGAGGACCGCCACACCTCACCCCCTTCACGTTCGAGTAGTGGGACGACCTTCTCTACGGACAAAGATCGAGACCGGGGCAAATCTCGGGAGAAGCCACACTCAAGAGGGAACATAACCTGTTTCCTGTGCAACGGACCGCACTTCGCTCGCACATGCCCGCAAAAGCAGAAATTGAATGCCATGGCCAACAATATTGACGACTCTGACAAATCGAGCGACCCAGAGCACGACGCGAAGCTAACAGTTCTTCGCATGCTCAACAACATGTCCAAGGATCCGGAGGGAAAGACTAAAGGGCGCCGGGACGCTGGTTGCCGCGATAGCCTATCACCAAAGGAGGGTAGCCGGCCCACCAAGGACAATGACCTGATGTTTGTTGAAGCTTTTGTTCGTGACTCGCCCACTATTTGCCTGCTCGATAGTGGAGCCTCACATAATTTCGTGACCAATGGAGAGGCCACACGCTTGAAGATTGATTACAAAGACGAGCCGGGATACATGAAAGCAGTAAACTCAGACTCAATCCCCATTTCTGGTACGGCGTATGATGTACCCATTGAAGTTGGTAGTTGGAAGGGTACAATCGACGTTACCGTTGTTGCATTGGATGATTACTCTATGGTATTCGGCATGGAGTTCATTCGAACTGTTCTTCCCGTCACTTTTGAGGAAGATGGGACTGTGACTATCAAAGGATGCTTGAAGGTTCCTCTCGTGTCTAGGACACGAAGGAAAGTTCGAAGACTTGGAGCCTTGCACGCAACTAAAGCCGCAGAAGAACACGGAGGGATGGAGTCATTTGAAGGGGACCCTTCTCGACCACTTGGCCCACGATGGGCAGATTACCCGCTCGATGAAGATTACTATGCTGATACTATCCCCAACAACGGAGGGAACCACGCAAACGAAGAACATGAAAAAGTCGTCAATTGTTCGCCCGCGGAAAAATATGAAATTCATGAAGACTTTGAAAGATACGACCGCCACAATGAAGAAGCACCATTTGAAGATCCACTAATAGACGCCAGTGATGTTCTATTGCCTAACTCGATATGGACAACACGAGGAAAAGTGAACAATGTACCAACCACAATTTCAATAGATCTGAGGTCCGTGCATAACGTCCTAACCATGGAAAGAGTCTGCCGCGACAACATCAAAGTTTCGCTTGTAAGAACTACAGTTCGATGTGAAGATGGGCCGGGATACTTGGATTGTCGAATGGCATATGACGTGCCCTTTCAACTTGGTAATTGGTATGGAAAAGCTGACTTCATGGTTGCCGACGTGGATAATAATGAAGTATTACTAGGCGGTAAAAGTTTGAAAAGATTGGGTTCATGGCAATGGACCCCGGATGCACTCATTTTGATCACTAAGAGACGGCAGCACGAAATTTGCATCTGTGAAAAGAAGGTTACGCAGAAGTCTCTTGCCGACTTGGCACGAGAAGAAACACGACCATACGAGGTATTATTCGACATGCCTCAACCGCGAAAGAAAAAGTTCGACAAAAAGGAAAAACCGAAGATTGAATGTTCCCTATGTGACGGCAATCACCTCCTCCGATATTGCCCACTCAAGACCAAAGCGAACAATAAGGAGAAAGAGGAATCAAAGGTGAAGTGCTTCATATACATGGGAAATCATTTTGCTCGACATTGCCCCCGAAAGAAAGAAATTCAACAAGAAGTCGCAACGACAACGGCGAAAAAAGATTGTTTCGCGTGTAGTGGTGACCATCACGTGGGTAATTGTCCCGCATTCCGAGAGTTTCAAGAATGGAAGATATTGAGAGATAGACGCACCAACAACAAAGAAATTGGTGAGACAAGTTCGAGTTCTATGAACGCACGAATATCCATTCGCGAGACTAAGAACAAATTGAAGATTTCGATCAAGAAGAACAAAGAGGAAGGCCTTTGGCCATGGAGAAAGAAGTCCGCTCAAGAGCTAACCTCAAGTGTCCCTTAAACAAAAACGATTGGCATGGCTATGTATGCACGAAGACATGGTCACGCAAAACTGCGGTTGACGAGGACGTCAACCATTCAAGTGGGGGAGAATGTTACGGTTCACGTATTTCAAGCTTCTAAATGACGTATATGGCCTATTCTAAAGTCCATGCCAGCTCAAGCCTAGTACTAGCTAGTCTACATAGCTCAAGGGATGTTGAGGTTAACAAGGCCTAGCTCAAGTCAAGTCATCAAGCCAAGAGATACAAGCTTCGTGGAAGAGTACGACGAAGAGGGATGATCAAACCATCCCTCCCCTTCATTTAGGTCGTGTATTAGAGGGCCCATTTGGGCGCCTCTCTTGCTCACTCACACGCCTAACTCACACCTCTACGAAGTCCCACGATTATCTTGTAACTTCCCCATTCGTTCCCCTTAGTCTAATGGATACGATTCGTGCCTATTCGCTCGTATCCCCTTGTATTATTTTATTCCCCTAGGATTAGTATAAATAGGGATGTAGTATTTTCATCATGTAATCTTGCAATATTATTGTATTCTCCAATCCTCTAATAAAAGCCTATAATTGCATTCTTGCATACTTTCCTTGTTTCCTTATTCGCTTCCGCACCTTTATTTACTTTGCATACTTAGATATCCTCTTACGTCTCTACGAGGGGTGATATCAAAACGATCAGTTTGCCTGACTCGCGCCTTGGATTAAGGTTCGAGTGGCACACGTTCTTCACAAACTTTACTCAAAAATATAAGGACGTGACACTAGGCACGTGGGCCATCATAGACATCCCAGCTCTTTTGCATAAAGGCACCCTCATCTGGGCCCGACGACCACGGATGAGCATTGTACATGGGAGGTCCGCAGCCGCCACCGGCACTAGGGCCGGCATCAGACACTGCGGTGAGAGCAGCCTAGGCACGTGGGCCATCATAGACATCCCAGCTCTTTTGCATAAAGCCACCCCCATCCGGGCCCGACGACCACGGATGAGCATTGTACATGGGAGGTCCGACCGCCACCGCAAGACTAGTGGCGCAGATCGACCATGCGGTGAAAGCGACTTAGGCATCGTGGGCCATCATAGACATCCCAGCTCTTTTGCATAAAGGCATCCCCATCCGGGCCCGACGACCACGGATGAGCATCAGACACGGGAGGTCGCGGCCGCCACCCAAGACTAGTGGCGCAGATCGACACTACGGTGAGAGCAGCCTAGGCACGTGGGCCATCGTAGACATCCCAGCTCTTTTGCATAAAGGCACCCTCATCCGGCCCGACGACCACGGATGAGCATTACAGACGTTGAGCCGCCAAAGTGCGCGCTGGGAGGTCTTACCCTTCTCCTGGCCCTTCATGTCTCTTAGGCCGCTTAGGGCCTGCTTCGCCCCATTCTCGCTTCCAAAGTGGTTTGGGGTGTTCATACCCATTTTCCTGAAAGTGTTAGCAAAATTTTCAAAAATTCCTATTTTTGAATCAGACTATCGTGATTAGCCGGGGTCGGGGAGTCCCTCCTCGCCCCGGGCGACTTTGTGTGATACAAGTCTAAACAAATGCTGGGCAAAAATTCTACCAAAAGTTCTATAAAAAACTTACAAAGGCTCGCGGTGCCAACATTCCTGATCACTCGCGTTACAAAGGTTTACACGCTGCCTCGTTAAAACCTTCCCGTGGAAAACCCAATGGGACAAAACCACGGGTAAGGAAAAAGAGTACAGCGTTTACACGTAATATTTCTTTAATGTATCAGAGTTCCAATGGGACGGGAGGTCGTGGCCGTTCATATCTCTCAGCATGAAGGTCCTTGGCTGCTTCACCTCTGTGATTTGATAGGGCCCTTCCCAGGTGGCTGACAACTTCCCGTGAATGTTCCCTTTCCCGGTGGCAGATGCTCTTCTCAGCACTAAATCTCCAAGCTCGAAGTCCCTGTGCTTCACCCTTCGATTGTACATCCTTCTCATCCTGTTCTGATAGACCGCCAGATTCTCCCGAGCCTGGTCCCGGACCTCATCCAGAAGATCCAGTGACTCTCTTCTTGTTTGCTCGTTCTTTGGCGGCCGGTCAAGTAAGCTCGCCTAGAGTGGCGGGGCAGATCGCTTCAATCGGAGTAAGGCCTCGGCCCCATACACCATGTTGAATGGGGCGCGTGGCGGATTCTTCGATCGCCGCTCTAATTGACCACAGGACACTTGGCAGTTCATCAGCCCATGCTCCTTTCAGCTCATCTAGGCGTTTTTTCATGCCGTTCAACATTTGCTTGTTGGCGGCTTCGCTACTGTTGCTGTGGATGACAAATCGACGAGTATGCGATTTATCGTCTCTGCTCCGCTTTAGCCGCCCCGTGATGCTATCATTGTCAAACTGTCTTCCGTGGTCAAACACAACTACCTTGGGCACACCAAATTTTGTGATTACATTTCTCCAAATAAATTTCCTTACGGCCTGTTCAGTGATGGTTGGGATGGCCTCTGCTTCTATCCACTTGGTGAAGTAGTCAATGGCGGCCACCACATATTTCTCGCCTCGTCACCGGGTAAACGGCCCCCAGGATGTCCATTCCTTATTGGTCAGCGTGCAAGGCTCGGGGCGGCCTGAGATCTCTGGCGGGAAGGTGGATATCCGGGGCAAAGATCTGGCATTGCCGGCACCGCTTGCTCAACTCTTTGGCATCCTTTAGCATGGTGGGCCAAAAGTAGCCAGCCCTCAATGCTTTGTGGGCTAGTGTGCGGCCGGTCACATGATGACCGCAGACTCCTGAGTGTATGTCGTTCAAGATGAATTCAGCGTCCGTGCCCCCTATACACTTTAGCAGCGGGGCTGAGAATGACCGTCTATAAAGCTCCCCGTCCACAAGGATGAACCATGGGGCTAGTCTCTTTAGCTTAGCTGCCTCGATTTTGTCTTCCGGGATCTCTCCCTCCAACTTGTACTTCAATATTGGCCTCATCCAGCCGTTGTCCTCAGAGATTGCATTGACCGTTAACACTCCCTTCTGCCGCCGGATGTCGACGCGGATCGTTTTGACTTATTGTCTGCTTTCATACGCTTGTGACTTGGCGATCGCGTCTGCTGTTGTTCTCAGACCTGGGAATATGGTGGACCTCAAAAGATCTCAGCCCTGATGTCAGACTTTTTGCCCTCTGAAGGTACAGAACCATCTCCTCTTCCCTGGCCTCGTATTCTCCATTGAGTTGGCTCGCCACCAGATGTGAGTCTGTTCTTAGCTCAATCTCCTCGGCTCCCATCGCCTTTGCTACCCAGCCCGCTTAGCACCGCCAGATTCAGATTCATTGTTCGTGGGTCGGAAGGCAAACTTCAAAGCATGCTCAAATTCATGTCCTCGGGATCGATGATGACCACCGCCGGAGCCATGGATTATGGCCGACCGTCGGTATATACTTGCCAGGATTCTCTGCCGGTGCATCCCCTGGCGGGTGAGTGCACTCTGAATGAAGTCCGCCAGGGCGTGCTGGCTTTGATTGCCGTCCTCCTTGTAGGTTATCGCCGAACCACACGGCTCGATTGCACCGGAGCCTTCCGGATTTTTCGAATTTTTCAAGTGCCTTTTCCAAAGGTTGGTCGGCGCACTCCACCGGGTGGCGTCAAAGTATGGTCTCGGTTCGGGTCATGACTATGACATACGGCGTCTGGCTTTCTCGATGATTGGATAGTTTCTTTCTGACTGGCCCAAAGCGTGACTGATGAAGTAGATTGGTTGTTGTTGTTTTTCTTCTTCCCGTAGGATTATTGCTGATATTGCGCTCGCGGTCACGGCGATGTACAAGATTAACGTTTCGCCCGTGACCGGTCTTGCCAAGGTAGGCAATGTTGTCAGGTGTCTCTTTAGCTGTTGAAAAGCTTCATCTTGTTCTTTTCCCCATACGAATCTCTTGTTCCCCTTCAAGATTGGAAGAGGTGTGGACTTATCGGTACCGACTGAAATAAATGCGGAGAGTCTTTGCCATTCTCCCGGTCAGGATTTGAATATCCTTGATTGTCTTCGGTACCGGCAATTCTAATATAGCCTTGACTTTCTCAGGGTTGGCATCAATCCCTCTTGAGCTGACCAGGTACCCCAAAAACTTTCCTGACCGGACCCCGAAGGTACACTTCTTCGGATTCAGTTTTATTTGGTATTCTCTGAGTGAGCTGAACGTTTCCTTCAGGTCCTCTAGGTGCTGCTCATCAGACTTGCTTTTTACGATTGCATCATCCACGTATACCTCCATGTTCCTTCCTTTTTGCTTTGCAAACACGGCGTCCACCGGGCGCTGGTAGGTGGCCCCACCATTTTTGAGCCCAAACGGCATCATCTTGTACATGTAGACCCCGTGCCCTGTGATGAAGGCGCATCGGGGCCTGTCCTCCTCTGCCAGATAGACCTGGTGGTATCCTGAGAAAGTATCTAGGAAGCTTAGGGTGGTATGGCCGCTGGTGGAGTCCACCAGCTGATCAATCCTCGGTAGCGGGTAACAGTCCTTGGGGCATGCCTTGTTTAGATTCGTGAAGTCGACACACATTCTCTATGCCCCTGACGCTTTTTTCACCATCACAACGTTTGCCAACCACTCGGGATAATCACAACGTTCAATGAATCCCGCCTCCAGTAACTTGTTTATTTCTTCAAGAATGGCCGCGTCCTTTTCTGCACTCATGGGCCGCAGCCTCTGTTTGATTGGTTCAGAGTCAAGTTAACGTTCAATTGATGTACAATCACTCCCGGGCTTATCCCCGGCATCTCGGCAGCTGAGTAAGCAAACACATCCTTGTTCTCTTCCAAGATGCTAATCAGACTATCTTGAAAGCTGGGGTCCAGCTCAGCCCCTATGATCACACTCCTTCCAGGTGAAGCCTCAATCTCTTTTGTCTCGCTTTCCGGGGCTGGGGTGACTTCCAGGCCTTCCTTCTCCTTTTGCCCCGGGGGTTTCACCTCTGAAACTGTCTTCTTCTTTGCCCCCTGGGCCGATAGGGAATTGCATGATCTCCCGGCGCTTTGGTCACCGTAGATCTTTCCCTCGGTCCAATTGTCCGTGATGTAGGCCATGGCCAAAGCCCGTATTGACACAACGGCATGGATGTCATCTAGGGTGACTCGGCCTATGAGGGCATTGTACGCTGACGGGGCGTCTACGACCACAAAGCTTGCATCAACACTTCGGGCCATATCTTCTTCTCCCACCGTGACCGGTAAGGTTATCGTACCCATCGGCCTTATACCAGCCCCGGCAAAACCATAAAGTGACCCTATGTAAGGTGTCGGTTGTTCTTTCTTCAAACCCAGCTTTTCGAATACCTCCCGGTACAGGAGGTTGGTGCAAGCCCCGGTGTCTATCATGCATGCACCTGTGGACCAGATGGGGTCCGATGTCCAGGGAGACTACCAACGGGTCACTGTGCGGGTAGGAGACCCGCTGATAGTCCTCGTCACTGATGGTTAAGTCCGGGACAGGTTTCGGTGCCGTCCTCTCCGCTGAGTATATGCCCATCTTAGATTGTTCACGCTTCTCTGCCTTTCTTTTTCTCCCGGACAAGACTGATTCTTCCGTCCCGGCGATCATATGAATTTCACTTACCCTTTGTTTGTTCCTTTTTGGACCCGTTTGGACAGGGTCCTTGCTTCCTTCACCTCCATCTCTTTCCCGCTTGTCTTTAACAAAACGTCGCAGGGTGCCTTGCTGCACCAAGCGCTCGACTTCGTTCTTCAGGGATACGCAATCCTCCGTTGCATGACCGGCTATTTGGTGGTACCCACAGAACGCCGACTTGTCGTTTCCTGGGTGTTTTAGCGGCGCTGGTAGCCCACTTTATCTCGTTCTTTGTCATCTCGAAAATTTACATTTGGGACCTAATGAGGCGTGCAGTGAGTCCAGGTCTCGAATCTTTGGCCGCTTCCTGTGGCGCGGTTATCCCATTTATCTGGGCGATTGTTGTGATTCTTTATTCTTTATTCGCGGTTGTAATTGTTGCGAATGTTGTTGTTGTTCTGTCTCCGGGGCGGTCCTTTCCATTCTTGTTGGGCCCCGCCATGGTCTTCTTTCTTGTCATTTCTCTTACTGAACGTTTTGTGGAACTGCTCTTCTCGCACAAACCCTTCAGCCATCTCGCGGGCTGCCATCAGGCTGACTGGCGGGTTCCTGATCAGGAGACTCTTCAACTCTTCTTCCTTCAATCCTACCGTCAGGGCATGGACTCCTATCTTGGAGTCCAGGTCTCTGATTTGCTGTGACTCTCTGTCAAACCTGGTCATATACTCCTTCAACCCTTCACTCTTCCCTTGCACCATGTTCAAGAGCTCCGTGGCTACCTTCTCCGGAATACTTGGCACATATCCTCGTATCCACAGATAGAGCCGGTTGGGAGATTGCGGAACCACGTTTGCGCCAGGCCCGTTAGGGTTTTCGGGAAGACCTTGCACCATACGTAATCCGTTGGGTCATACATCATCATGTGGCTTTCTTAGGCCGCCAGGTGTTCCTCCGGGTCTGTCTTCCCGTCATATTGTATTGTTGGAATTTTTATCTTGGGTGGTAAAGGGTACTCCAGTACCGAGGGTGCCAGGGGCGACTTCACTGTGACTTTTCCCCGTTCGTTGTTTCCCTTTGGTTTGTTTCGCTTGGGTCTTTCGGCTCTCGGTACTTCGGGCTTAGACACCTCCTGGATGGATGGCTCCGGCCTGGGCGTTGAGTATGCTTGTTCAGAGTCTTGCCATGAACTTTCGCTGCTTGAGTCCTGGTTTTCTTCGTGGAACATATTCCTGGGTGTCACGGACGGGATGGGATCCCTTTTTGGGGGAGATTTTCGTTGGCTTGGCTCGGGTGGCGGAGTTCCAGCCGGTGGTGGCTTCCTCATCTGCTGGAGGAAGGCACTCATCATTCTTTTCTCTTCTGGAGTCAAGGGTGTTTGCAGCTCGGTCTCTAGAGGAGTGCCGCCGGCACCCCCTCCCGGGGAGGAGGTTCCTTCGACTGTTTTCTTTGGCTCTTGTGTAGGGTTTGACATGGCTTTTTGTAAGATTTTTGTAAGATTTTCCCCACAGACGGCGCCAATTGTTTCTGGTACAAAGTTAGGAACTAAATACCAAAACTAAATACAAACGATTACAAGTTGAATATGGATTATAAGCTAAATAAACTAAGTCCCTGGACGGTCCTTAGCTCTTTGGTTGTCTCGGTCCTTCTCTCAGCCTGAAATAACGTAGCAAACCTAGCCCCGGGGCCTTCCGGGTGATGGCCCTCCGACGCTCAAGTCAGTTATGAAAACAAATAAACTTAGAGAGAGAAAGGAGAGAGAAAAACCTTTTGTGTGGTATTTTTTGTGTTATGTGTGAATGTCCTCTTTTTTAGGGTTTAGTTATCTATTTATACTCAACCTGAATTTGTCCCCTAGTGGTGCTGGTCCGTACAGTACGGACCCGGTGCAGGCCCCGGATGCCCCAGACCCGGGGAGGACTAAAAGTCTTCCTGGCATATGGGATGCCCCCGGCCCATGGACCCTTCCGGCCCAGGGTGATCGGGCCCGGGAGCTTTCCACCCCCAACATTATGTTTTAACCAACTTCTAACTAACTACCTCGTAACTCATGAACACTTAAATCATCTACTGAAAAATTGTTTAGATTCAACCTAACATGTCAACTCCATTACTTCAGAATTTAGTGGGCTTAAATCCAAACTGCAATAAATGATATACATAAATAAAGAAAAGTTGAAAAAAAAAAAAAAAAAACAACAAACAAGGGTAAACTCTAAAATAAGACGGTTATAGATATATGACGGGTTAACTCTTAACAAAATACAGCCACTTTAACGTTTAAAGTTTAACCTGACCACTTTAAAATCTCAAAAGATATTCCGTCTAATCACATTACTCGTTAAAAAAAAAAGTCACTTTAACCGTTAAAATGATTACAGTCGTAAGTAGACCGTCGTAGGTGAGAAACCATAATAACAAGATTTTGCAAGTTGAAACTATAAACAATCACACATTTTTACACACGCAATTAAAACCCCGCCTAACTCCTCCGTCGGTGCAACAATGCACCACCACCGCAGCAACCACCGTCAAAACTTGAAATAAATGCATCTGTCATCAACTCACCACCCTCTATTCCTCCACAATCCACCGCCCTTTCGCCGTAGAAAGTCCGCCGTCGTTCACTCCTCCGCCGCCGCCGCCGATCTTCTGCCGGATAATGCCTCCTGTTTCCGGCGGTTTCGCGCTCTTCTTCTATTTTTTACCTTTTTCTTCTTCGTCTACAATTTCGCCGGATTTTTGCGATATACTTCTGATGCTTCTGGTTTCTCTTTTGCTGTTTTTCCTCTCAAGTACACTGTTTTTTCTCAGGTTATTTTCTTGATTTTGCTGTTAATTAAACTTGATTTCAGCTGATTTTGTTAGATACTGAGTGGTTTTACTGTTTTTTTCTGAGTTGTTTTTGTATTATTAATAATAATTCATGTGATTTGCTGTGATTTTAGTTTCTTCGGCGATTTCGCAGCAATTTTTGTTGAGGTTGATTATGCTTGTATTAGACTGAGTAGCTCAATTTTGCTCGATTTCGAGTTTTATTAATTGTATTTTCTATGTTTCCGTCATTTGCTTAGCTTTTTTATTTTGAAAATCGACATAAATTAACAGTTTTCAATGTCTTAGGATACAACTTGTTTGGTAAAATTGATGATCACATTGTATTTGTGTTCAAAGATACTAGTGAGTCGCACTCATTTCCTGAATAGAAAGATAAACAAATGGCCGAAACGAAGTGAGTATTTGCTTAAACTTTTTGTTGCTGTTTCCGACAATTTGAATTATTGGCTTTGTTGTAGATTATTTGGTGATTTTTTCGAGTTTTTGTTTCGACTTGTCTCCGTCTGTTCTCAGCAGGTTTTTTCAAATTTACTACCTGTACGTGTGTACGGCCTATGAAGTTTGAGATTTACAAGTTAAAATAATGCGTGTTTATTGAATGAAATCTGATGTTCATTGAGCTTAATGGTACATCATTATTGCTCTTATTGGTTCTCAGATTCGTTGAGTATTAATCTTTTGCGATGAACATGTTCAGGATAATGAAGAGTATAAAGTGGAACAAGTGTTGAAAAATGCAGCCACCAGAGACAAAACCGTCATTATAACAACTTTGAATGACGCTTGGGCTGGACCAAGATCGATAATTGACCTATTTCTTGAAAGCTTTAGAATTGGGCTTCATACACGAGTACTTCTGAACCATTTAGTGATTGTTACTTTGGACGACAAAGCTTTTAGACGTTGCTTGAGTTTACACCCACATTGTGTTGTTCTTGTGACGGAAGGTGTAGATTTCTCTAAAGAGGCTGGCTTCATGAAACCTGATTACCTAATGATGATGTGGAAGAGGATTGATTTCTTGCGGAGTGTGCTCGAGATGGGGTACAATTTTGTATTCACAGTAAGCTAACCCTCGTTTCTATAATCTCGTCAAGTGCTTTTTTTTGGGGCTGTGTTTGCTGTAGAGTGTAGCCCAGTTGACGTTGAACAGCTACACACATATTTAGTATTTTAATGCCACAGAAAGTCGGGCTTTTCAGGGGGGCCTCTTTATCACTTGAGCTCAATATAATTTGTGCGCAAAAATTATTCATGATTCACCTCTAGCCCTAGTTTAAAAACCGTGTCTCAAGCGCGCTTAAGTTCATTCTTGTGCTGTTCATTATTCCTGAATTTCACCAAACACAAGGTGTGACGAAAAACAGCTTCGGGAAAGGACCCTTCCAGGTGCGGTGCTTGATGGTTGTTTGTATGCATCTATGACTATAGGCGTGACCGCTTCACCTGGTGTTTCCTTTTCCATATTTTTTATGGGTTATTACTTATAAGTTATACGAGTAACTGTTAAATAGAAACTAGGAACTGTGACATACAAAGTAGAAGTTTGGTTGTGACCAAGAACAACTCCGAAACACTCAGTGGACACACTTATTCTTCCCTGTTTGGTTTCTGCTGAGTGTTACAAAGTACTGTATAGTCTTCCTGCACAAACTTCGTCTAGATTTTATCCCTTTTATAGTTTCTTCGATGCTTTCTGACACCTCTCTTGTACTGCAGGATGCCGATATCATGTGGCTCCGGAACCCATTTCCGCACTTTGATCCTGATACTGATTTTCAGATTGCTTGTGACCATTTCACGGGCGACCCGTTTGACCTAGAGAATAGTCCAAATGGAGGTTTTAATTATGTGAAATCAAACTGCCGGACCATTGAGTTCTACAAGTTCTGGCACTCGTCACGAGAAAGATACCCTGGTTACCATGACCAGGATGTCCTTAACTTTATCAAACACAGTCCTTATATTACCGAGATCGGGCTGACAATTAGATTCCTAGATACCACGTACTTTGGCGGCTTTTGTGAATCTAGCAAAGATTTTAATGAAGTTTGTACCATGCATGCCAATTGTTGTATCGGAATGGATAGCAAGTTATTTGACCTGGAGATTTTGCTTCAAGATTGGCGATTTTTTATGTCTTTACCCCCAAGTTTGAAACAGACACAACGATTTCCGTGGAGGGTGCCTAAGAAGTGCAGGTAACATCCCTAACTTTTTGTTCCGGGGAAACTACTTCCTCCTTTTAACTCTATCCGCTACATTCCACTTTTTGACACTATTAGACTATTAGTAAAGAGTCTCCTGAATTTCTTGTACATACGAGAAAATATAGTCATGCGAGATCTTATTTGATTTGTCACTACCGTAAGAATATCAAATTTTTACAATTGTTAATAATGTGAAACTGTATGTTTTCTGTTCCAATATGTGTCTTAGTAAACGTGAAAAAGTAAACGTAGTAAATGGAGTGAAATGGAGGGAGTAGTCTCTATATAGTTGTTTGCCTCTTTGTCTATAAGTTAAGCGTACAATTTCGTCATGATTGCTTTCCAGCTTCGGAATGTTTCATCCTGTCAACACACCAAAGGAGAGCGAGGCACCGCAACACGCAATCTGAATCTTGTTTTAACATCTCGAGTTTACGCCAGACTACCAATCTATGGTCGTAGAGTTTGGACTTAACATACGTGTGATGTCAGCCATTGGGTCATACACGTGATTCGTTAACCTTCAAAACTTGTATAACTCGGTAGCGATTAGGTGTCTAAGACCGTAGCTATTAAGGTTAGATATTGAGAATTGTATAGTGTAATTGCAATGTCATGAAGTAAGTTTTGTAAAAGAAATACAGGTAATTTAGCATTCGGCCGATTGATGTTCTTACCGTCTGTCAGTCTTGTGCTGATGATCTGAAGTTTTGTGCTATTCACCGTGAATGTTAGTCAATATATATTGCGACGGTCATTTGAAAATGTTGGATCTTGTTATGACTGGAGTCCCATGAGGCCATGACTACAACGAGGGTTTTGCAGACGACTTGTTTGAAGTGCGAGTTTGTTGAATCGTGACAACGGCATGCTTCACTGGAATCACTAGCCACATTATAGTGAAATAGCTATGCTCACATCCGATATAAAGAATACGGAGTACTTCGTATTATTTACGTCACAATTTAAGCCCAATATATTTAGAGTAGCACATTTTCCACGGGGACTTTGAACTAGAGCACGGCAAAATATGCATTGAATGTTAAAGTGGGGTCCCACAAAGATTTCTCGTGGCTGAGGACGTATCACCCGTGGCATCATCATTGTCCTATATTTAAGCATAACAGTTTTGGTATCTAATGTATGGCGTAAGGAGGGTTCTTTACCCTCAGTGTGTGATTGTATCAACTTGTGACTTTGCGATTATGGACGTATGGTACTACAACCGCTACCTTCGTGTCAGTCAATTATTTATATATATCACATGGTTATATTTTATGCGACACATTTGAAATTATTTAGATGATTCTCATTTATTTTGAATAGTGTCCAAAAAGCAAACGTAAACAAATGATTGGGATAAAGGGAGTATTTTTTCGAGAATTGAATTCTATATTTAAGAGTTTAAAACTTTTTTGTGCCATCTTCAATGTCCTAAAAAATTGAGGATTAGGAATCTTTAGAGTTTCTATTTAATCGAGTTTAATTTTGATAGATAAGAATATTAGGACAACAGAGTAATTTTGTATTAACCTTTTTTTCGTAAACTTTTAGAATATATTAGCAATCCACATCTTTAGTTCTTTAGTTTACTTTTACATTGATCATCGAAGAACATATACAAGTGGGTAATAAGTACGGAGTAATTTTTATATTGCATTTTAAAGAATACATGAATCACCAGGAATACAAATCCTAATCCTAACTCTATAAAAGCAAAGGTTACCTTAACTATTGCAGCAATAGTAACCTTCGCAAAACAAATCCCTACCAATGCTTGGTCTTCTAGAACTACCAACTTTGGCTCACATTTTTCTACCCGGAATGAATATCTTTCTTCTATCTGTCTCTTACTGTCGTGTTTACCACGTGTGGAATACCACGTGGAGGGCTCCCCTTTTTAAGGGAGCTGTGTTGGTTGCAAGTTGATGATGTCACTATTACAGTAACAGTTCCTGGTTCCTGGTTAGCATGCCCTTCCTGATGATGATGTTCACTGTTTACTATTAGGTTACATTCCCTTCCTCATTTTGGGGTTCCAGGTTAGCATGCCCTACTGTTTAGCCTTAAGAGTTCTTAACTATTTCAGTTCCATGCCAATTGCAGAGTGACATCAGAGGAATGGCAAAGTGACATCTAAAGAGTGGTTCCCTGATTTCCTGGCTTCCTTCCTTTTATATTCAAGCTTGTTCATAATAACAGTGTTCCAACCTTCTCCTTCCTCTTTAACTTTTGATGAGGTCCTGCTCCAACTAATTCTGCTTCTTTCTAACTTCCTTCCAACTATTTCTACCTTTTTTTTCTCCTTCAAATAAGCTTTTCATTTTCAGTCTCACCTTTTTACCATGCTTTCCAATTCTAACTCTATTTTACTCACATTTGACAAGTTTACCCGCCTTTTCCTCCAAGCACAGGCCAATGATCGCCTTAATTTCACCTTTTATTCACCGAATTTTGGGGTTCTGAACTTTTGATGATTTCACTGCTTTTTTCCTTGTTTGTTATTTTTTTTTTTAAAAAAAAAAAATTGTGTTGTTAATCGCCTTCCAAGGGTTGTTTGATTGAGAAGTGGTTTCTACATGCACACAAGGTGTATGTTTAAATGCCTCAGTATGTAAATGACGAATTTCGTGAACGTTGTGGACAGGTTGTGGAGGTCGTCGATGATTACGTTCAAGACTGTGTTCCACTGGCGTACATAAACGACATGGGGTAATATATGCAAAGTCCCGACATCAAAAAAACATGTACTCGGAATAGATTGTGACTTTTATAGGAATTGAAGTGATGAAGAAGAAGAAGAAGAATAGGGTGAATATTTTTGGTATAAGGAGTAACAAGCCAGCCTTTAATCCAGGTTTCGGATTATACCCTTTTTGGTTATTCCCTTCCCTTGCTCATGGCTAAAAATTCGGACTCACGATTGATTCTTCAGATTTGTATAACTGGAACAGGGTGAAGATTCGATACTGTGATGGTGCTTCATTCACCGGAGATGTAGAAGATGTCGACCCTGTAAGTCTGCGACAGTCTCACGTTGATATTGTATTTATTATATTCATCAGTCAGTAATACATTTTCTTTTGAGTTGTGGTTTGACAGGCGACGGGGCTTCATTTTAGAGGAGCTAAAATCTGGCGAGCCGTCGTGGAAGATCTGATGTTGAAAGGAATGAGGAGAGCCAAATACGTACTGATACATTTAATTGCTTATTTCTTACTTAATTTGGTTGAAATTACTTTGTACGATTAGTCGATTATTGAAGAGCTTCTATGATATGCTCTTCTTTCTGGATTTTCAGCTGGTGGATTGACTTCCATTTCAGTCATGTTTACTAATTCGAACAATTTGTAGTGCTTCTTCCCTCAGTATGTCGTGCCAAGGATAAGAACTCCAATCTTCATACTAAACGCAGCATATGATTCTTGGCAGGTGCGTTACTCTTTGCTCCCTCCTTCACCGTCTTTACTTTAGACAAACGTCGAAAATAAATTGTTTAACAGACGCTAATCAAGGAGTAAATTGTTGCGCAGATTCAGAATATATTGGCACCAGCTGCTGCTGATCCTAATGGCTACTGGTCCGACTGCAAAACGAGCATGCAAAACTGTTCTACGAACCAACTTCAAGTTCTGCAAGTTTCGTTATCATCGAAACCTATTTTCATACAGTGAAGTTCACAAATAAGTATAGTCAATCTTCTGAAATTCTGATTCTTTATGCTTCTCTCATTCAGATTTCAGATTAGCGTTTCTAAACGCGGTGAAAGGACTGAACAGATTGCCCTCCAGATTTCAGATTTCAGATTGAGGAGGGTGGAACACTCTCATCTCTGAAACTAAAACTGTACATGTGTTTGAAGTTTGGAGTTTGAACTCGACCTAATTCTAGCGCATGACTGTACATGTGTTTTATGAATTAAGGGTTTAATCAACTTGCTGACTACTTTTCTTTACATTGCATTTTTCGGTGTTCTTAAGCTAGAGTCTGATTAATAATTGTTCTGTTAACTACGTTGTCCTCTGAATATATAGGTGGACGTTTAGGAACAATGTTTTTACTCTTTACTGTCAAACTTTCAGTTTCTAAGAAACAGACCAGAGTTCACAAGGTGATTCCATAAATGAGTAATAATGGATTAATAGCTTTGGTCTTGTCGTGATTTCTGTTCTTTTGTATGAAAGTTTATCATCTAAGATATTTGAAGGTTTATCATGTCATATACGGAGTATTAGAAATTTGAACGTCACAAGGTGAAAGTTTTTTGATTGCTCAATCATGTGCAGGCCATATATTTTATTGTATATTTTTTTTTTGGCTGTAGAATAATTCAAACACTTTAACTTTGTGATGATTTTCGAGGAATTTCATTGAAATTAGTATGTTCTTTTTATTATTTTTTGAATTGCTTGATTTTTTTTGTAAGTAAAGTTTTTGAAATTTTGACTAATATTTCTGTGTGGACAGGTATATACTTATAGTGTAGGTGGTTTGACTGTTGATCGGTTGTGAAGGCGGTCTGATCATGGCGGTCAAAATGGCGACTTTGTCTCGATCAGACACGAAAAAAATGTATTCTTGGTGGTGGACAGCCACATTAGCCCTAAGAATTCTAAATGGCTGCGCGCAAATCTCACAGGTATCGTGTCCTTTGATCTCTGCTTTTTCATTGTCACGATAATGAAACGACTGATATAATCGTTGCTTAGCTTGCTAGCATATATCAACTTGAATCGCGTGTGATTTATTTCGTGTTCCCATTTTTTATATCAACAACCTTAAATGGCTTTAGATCAAATTTGTGCAGCCTTAGCGCGCTGTCGTACGAACACATTAAATGACGTACTGAGACTGCTTATTTTATGATCCGTGATGAAATTTGTCTGCGTGAATGCATTGTATTTGACGAGAACAGTTGTAACACGTGTACTATGGCTTACCTATAAAAAGTTATACACAGTTATACAGTTGTTTAACTCTTCTCGTCGTTTTGGTTTTAGATATGGATATCAAAGTCAAATCGATGATTAAAATTATTGAAGTCGACGAGGACACTTTTGCCAGGCGAGCAAAAATGTATTACAAGAAACGTCCTGAACTTATGCAGCTGGTTGAAGAGTTCTACCGTGCATACCGTGCTTTGGCTGAAAGGTACGACCACGCAACAGGGGTTATCCGTCAGGCGCACACAACAATGGTGGAAGCGTTTCTTAACCAAGTCCCTTTTGAAATGAATGATCCTCGGATGCCTGAAACTCAAGCGCCTATTCAAGCAATTCTCGAAGATGCTGTGGGTGGCCAATGTTCATCTGATTTTACAAACGAGTCGGAATCAGTTGCTGACAGAAAAGAATGGAGGCAATTGCACGGGCTTGAGAAGGCCAGAAAAGGCCTGAATTTTCATAAAGTGGAAGAGAATGAAGATGTGATGCAGACTGAATTTTTATCGGAATCAGAAAGGTTGTTCGGGGTATTTTCAACATAAATGTGTCGAAAGTTTTATTCCCAACAACTAAAGCGGTCTGATAGAGTACCAGAAGACTCTGGAAAGATTGTCGAAACTCGAGAGTAACTTCTGACAGGTACAGCAGGAATCGCACGGATTCAGTGAATGTGCAGACGAAGCTGAAGTGCAAAGCTTGAAGGAATCGCTTGCTAAAGTAGAAGCCGAAATGGAAGCAAGTCTGATGCAATATCGACAGTGTCTGGACAGAATAGCGCAGTTGGAGCGCCAAATTGCTTGTGGAGAGGAATATGCGGGGAAACTGAACGACAAGGTCGTGGGCTTGATGAAAGAGCTCACTCAAATTAAGGCCGAGAAAGAAGCGCTTCTTACGGAGTACATGGAGTCTCTTGAGAAACTTGCAAATTTAGAAAATAAATTGTGGTTAGCAGAGGAAGAGCGGATACTACAAACATTAATCAAAATTAACTCACTTGATTATCATCTCCATTGATGAAGCTTGAAGTTCTAAGTCTGTGGGTGCGTTTGCAGGAAGAGCGGCTGCGTTTTGTGGATGCTGAAGGAGGTTTCAAGTCACTCCAGAACTTGCACTCGAAAGTTCAGGAGAAGCTGAGATCTTTCGCCAACTAGCTTCAGAAGAAGGTCCAACTTCTAAAAGTTCTGAAAGAACTTGAAAACGAGAAGAAGAGGTTAGAAGATGAAGTCGAGAAGGTCAAGGACGAGAACAAGCGTTTGGATGACTTGAATTAGTCCTCGGTTGTTTCCCTGGAAAGTATGCGGGAAGAAATCCTGGGCTTGAAGGACGGAAAAGGAAAGGTGAAACATGAGTTACAGCTGCGGATTGACGAAAGTAATGCTCTTCAACAGGAAATTTATGGTCTGAACAGGAGTTAGATGGTCTGAGTCAGAGACATGAAGATTTATTGAGGCAGGTGGAGTCGGAGAGAGAACTCCAGGACGAGAACTCAAAACTGAAAGAAAGCTGCAAGAAGAGCGATACTGAGATATCACGACAAAACCAAAGCTTTAATGGATTAATAGCTTCAAATATCTTATATGATAAATTTGTTTTAAATTTTTTTTATGGATTAATAGCTTTCCATGGAAAGTATGCACAAGCATTAGTGCATTACTAAGGTTGTGCATTAATAGCATACTAAGTACACGAAAGTCGCTGCACATTAGTAATGCTTGTCCTCAGTTGTACTCGGTTGTTTCCATGGAGAGTACACAGAAGCTGCTGCATATGACGGTTGTAGTTTTTGAATAGGGTTTTTAATTAACTCTTACATTGATTGATATATACTCCGTATTTTTTTATAGCTTGAATTCTTACATATTAATCTTAGGAGTATTTGCAATGTAGGAACCGTCTCTTTAACGGTATCAGTGAATTATTATTGAGGTAGGTAGTCGAAAATATTTATTAGCGTCATTATATATTTATGTCGGGTCGTTGATTTGGTTTTTCACTTTTGCATCTCCAAATCAATTATACCGTAATTTCTTTTATTTATAGAAAAGTTTTTCGGTTTTGAGGGACTTCGTTGGGTGGTTCGATTATTATGTATGGTATGAAATTTTCTTGTCTTTTCTTTGATTTTAGTATCAGTCAACTAACACATATTTTACAAAAATAATCTCAACTCAAAATAATTTAAAACCAGTTTAACCTTCTTTTGTATCCGTTTGAGTCGATTAAATGTTGATTTTTCCAAAAATAAAAGGGATAAGGAAAATTTAAGAGGGGGAATGAGAAGGGTGAAAAAGGTAGATAAGGAAAATAAGAATGATAAGAATTAGAGGTTAGCATTAGATTTAAAATAGAGACGCAAGGAGAGGTAGCAAGAGGAATAAAGAATAAAATGAGAGTACTATTACGAGTAAAATTGTTAGAAGCATAGTGCGAGTAAGGAAAAAGGGATAAATGGAAAGATCTAAGAGCAACAATTATGTGAAGTGCGTAACTAACAACCACACACGGTTGTGCTTCCACTGAACAATCAAATAGCACGTGCTAACATTAGGAGTCATCCACCAAATCAAGTCATTATCATTCCTAAAATCATCCAAAATAGAAAAGGGACAATTATTTTGGGATGGAAGGGGTATGAAAAGAAGAGGCAAATGATTAAGAAAAAGTAGAAAGAGTATTACAAGGGTATTGAATAATGAGGTCAAGGAGATGTTATAGAGAAATAGAAAGTTCGAGAAATGAGTATGATTGGAGTAAGTGAGAAATAGGGGAAATGAGAGAAAGAGTAAATGAGACGGCGGAAAGAAAGAAAAACAAAACAAAAACTAGGTGAAAGATAGTAGAATGATGAGTAAGGACAGAGGACGAGAAATTAGCGTTACTATAAGAGGTAAAAAAAATAACGCGGGATAATGGAAAGAGAAAAGCAATAGGAAAAGCAACAGAAAAATGGTAAGTATGGAACAATGGAACATGAAGATGAAAGGAAATGAAGGGGAGTGAGTGAGATGAGATGATGTGTAAGATGCTTAAGAAAAATATAGAAAGAATAATAAGAAAAATAAGAATATTATGAGGGAGAGAATAAAGAGGCAAATGAGTAAAAGATAAAAAAGAATACCATGAAGGATAAGGAAATAAAGAGTGCGGAAAAAATAATAGGAAAAAACGTAATAGAGAAAAATCTTAGGAGGAGGAGGATATGGAATCGGGAAAATATGCGTAAGACGAACGGAGGCGAGGAGAATTATGTAAAAAGAAAAAGAAAACATTAGGAATGACGACTATAAGAGTATTCGTAATATATGGGGGTAAGAAAAGAAGAGGTAAACGATTAAGAAAAGTAAAAAGAGTATTACAACAGTAATAAATAATAAGGTGGAGGAGATGCGGTAGGGAAATAGTTAGTGCTAGAAATTAGTAAGTGAAGAGTATGTGAGAAATAGGGGAAAAAGAGTAAGACTACAAAAGACGATGGAGAAATACAAAAAACTAGGGGATTAACTAAAAAAATCAAGAGTAATGAAAAAGGAGGAGAAATTTACGTTATTATAGAGTTAAGAAAATAAATAACGAAAGATACCAGAAAAGGAAATGATAAGTAGGGAGCAGTAGGAGAAACAAGGGAAAAATGGTAAGTGTGGAGTATGAAGATGAAAGAAAATGGCGGGGAGTGAGTGAGAAGAGATAAGATGAGGTGCAAAATGATTAGGTACGAAAATAGAAAGAAAAACATGAATAATAGTATTAAGAGGGGTAAAGAAGAATAAGAGTATTATGAGGGAGGGAATGAAGAGACATCTCGATTAGTAAACGGTGAAAAAAGAAAACTATGCAGGGTAAGGAAATTAAAAGAGAAGCAGTAATGAGAGGGAAAAAGTTAATAGACAGAAGTATGAGAAGGAGGACACATAGGGGAAGGAGGAGGATAATAGAAAATAGGAGATGAGTAAGACGAGCAGAGGTGGTGAGAAATATTTAAAAAAAAAAAAAAAAAATTAAGAATAAGGGTTATAAGAGTAGTAGATACGGGGTAACAAAAGAAGAGGAAAAAGATTAAGGAAAGTAAAAAGAGTATTACAAGGGTAGTGAATAATGAGGCGGAGAAGAGTTATAAGGAAATAGGCAATGGGAGAAATGAGTAAAAGTACAGGAGACGAGGGAAATAGAGTAAAACAATACAGATTAAAGGAATGACAGTAGAATAATGAGTAAGGAAAGAGAATGAGAAATTTGCGTTATTAAAAGGGGTAAAAAAATAAATAATGCACGTTAACGGGAATGAAAATGGTACGTAGGGAAGCAATAAGTGAAACAAGAGGAAAATGGTAAGTATAAAACTTGAAGATCAAAGAAAATGGAGGTAGTGAGTGACAGTAGATAAGATGAAGTGTAAGATTATTATGAGGAAGATCGAATAAAAAAGAAAAAAGAGTGCCATGAAGAATAAGAGTATTATGAGGAAGATCGAATAAAAAACGCAAATGAGTGAGAGATGAAAAAAGAGTGCCATGAAGGATAAGGAAACAAGATTGATGGAAAAATGAGAAGGAATAAGGTAATAGAGAGAAGTATGAGGAGGAAGATGAGGAGTAGGATGATGACGATAGGGAATCGGGAAAATATGAGTATTACGAAAGGCGGCGATAAGAAGTACTTTGTATGTTGAAAAGAAAAATATTAGGAATTGGGGCTATAAGAGTAGTATATGAGTATTAAGAAAAGATAAGGCAAAAGATTTAGGAAAGTAAAAATAGTATTACAAGGGGTATTGAATAACGAGGCGGAGGAGATGTGAGGGAAATGAGTAAGGGAAGAGCACACAAGAAATGGGGAGAAATGAGTAACAGTAAAGAAGAGAAGTAAAAAACACCACAAAATTATCTACATTCATTATATCATTTGGATAAGTATTTACATCCACGAATAGTTCAAAAACACTACAAATTATCAAGTCCTGAATACGGTAACGACCACAACTTACAGCTTGACAACCCGCATTGGGGGGGGCCACGCGCAGGTTACAGATCCAACACAATATCAGACCATCATCTCCAATTTACCGTAACACAGGATAACATAAAAGGAAACGGTAAGTAGGGAGCACTAGGAGAAACAACAGAAAAATGGTAAGTATGGAGCCTGAATATGAAAGGAAAAGGAGGGGAGTAAGTGAGTGAGAGGAGATGAGATGAAGTGTGATATTTTTATGAAGAAAAATATACAGAGAAAGACGGGTAAAATAAAACTATAAAGGTAAAGAAGAATAAGAGTATTATGAGGGAGAGAATAAAGAGAAAAATGAGTAGGATGTTAAAAAAAAAGAGTATCATGAAGGATAAGGAAATAAGGAGTGAAGAAAAATGAGTTGGAAAAAGGTAATAAAGAAAAATATGAGGAGAAGGGGGAGGAGGAGAAGGAGGATATGGAATCGTGGAAATATGAGTAACACGAGCGGAGACGAGGACAAATATGTTAAAAAGTAAAACATTAGAAATGACGGCTATAAGAGTAATATATGAGGGGAACGGAAAAAAAAATAATGAAGAAAAGTAAAAGGAGTATTACAAGAGTAATGAATAATAAGGCGAAGGTGATGTGATAGGAAAATATATAGTGCGATAAATTAGTAAGAGAGGACTAATCGAGAAATAGGGAAAAAAAAAAGTAATAGTAGAGTAGACGACGAAAAATATAGTTAAAGAGAAAAACAAATGGGATTGACGATAGAATGAAGAGTAAGGAAAGAGAAGGAGGAGAAGTTTGTGTTAATTTAAGAGTTACAAAATTAGATAATGAAGGATATCGAAAAAAGAAATGGTATGTAGGGAGCAATAAGAGAAACAAGAGGAAAATGGTAAGTAAAGAGCTTGAAGATGAAAGGAAATGGCAGCAAATGAGTGAGAGGAGATGAGATGCAGTGTACAATGATTCAGAAGAAAAATAGAAAAAAACGGGAATAAGAATATTATGAGGAGTAACGAAAAATAAGATTATAAAGGAAAGAATGAAGAGGGAAATGAATAAGAGGCCAAAAAAGAGTACTATGAATGATAAGAAAATAAAGAGTGCGAGAGAAATGTGAGGGGAAAAGGTAACAGAGAAAAGTATGATGATGAGGAGGAGGAGGAGAAAGAGAAAAATGAAGACGGCGATAGAGAATCGAGAATATATTAGTAAGACGAACGGAGGTAAGAAGATATTTTTAAAGAAACGAAAAATAGTACTCCCTCCGTTTCAGTGGATTGTTTACATTTACTTTATACGCAATTATCTAGGAAAAAAGAAAGATAATGAAAAAAAATGAAAAGGTAATGTAAAAGGTAGAAAAATAACCCACTTTTTCCAAAGAAACCAATTAAACACTTCCACGTGGCTCAATCAATGATCATATTTAGAAATGTAAACAAATGACCCGTACACCCTAAAATGAAAACTGTAAACAAATCACTGGAACGGAGGAAGTAGTAATGAGGGCTATAAGAGTAGTATATGAGGGGTAAACAAACAAGAAGCAAATGATTAAGGTAAGTAAAAATAGTATTACAAGGGTAAGCAATAATGACGCAAAAGAGATGTGATTGAGAAATAGGTAGGGGGAGAAATGAGTAAGGATGAGTAAGTGAGAAATGGGGGAGAATGAGTAATAGTACAGGAGACGGGAAAAAATATACTGAAAAAGAAAAAAAAAAATTCAGTAGTTTGAGGAGTAAGGAAAGAGGAGAAGATGAAAACGATACATAGGGAGCATGAAAATGAAAAAAAATAGAGGGGAATAAGTGAGAGGAGATGAAATGAAGTGTACGTAAGATGCTTAGGAAGAAAAATAGAAGTAATATGACAAACCAAGACTCCAAGAGTTTACACATCATTAACGAGTTATATATTGTACAACCAAAATGAATTCCAACGATAATCAACGAAAAAAAATGACAACCAAAGAGATTAACGAAAAATAAATATCGCTTGAAAAAAAAAATTAAAACAACACAACAATTTAACCCATTAAGAAAACCCGCATTGGGGGACTGTGCGCGCTAGCGCACAGTCCAACAACTAGTACATAAACAAACGTGATGAATCACAAAGTGAAAAGAATGATAAAGCAAATATGTTAAAAAAGATTTTCGAATATCCACCATGCTATCATGTACGGAGTATATGTTTTTGATTTTTTTTTGGTGTTGTTCAATTGTACCCAACTTTTTCTCAGTTATACCCAAAAAAGACCAAAATATCCCTCTCATTTCCTCTTCTCAATATCAGTTTTTATTATTTTCTCTCTTCTCTCTCTACTAAATCAAACATCCTTAATATATTGTTGCCGCTCCGGACTACCGCATACCACCATGGCCAGCCTCCAACCACCACCGTCGACTCCGTCAGCGCAGACCCATCACCTGCACCATCAGACCTACGCCGCCTGACCCCACGACAATCAGTCTCAGCCGCTTACCTATACAACCACCAATCCGCCCACGACCCACGTGGATCAGCCCACCCACGCACGACCCTCACCCTGCGCCGGCTCCACCGTCACCCACGCCTTGCGCCACCACCCCTGCCCTTGCCTAGCGCCGCCACCCTTCCTAACACCACCCCTGTCGGCTACCACCATCAGTGGCGAATCCAGAGTTTTCAGATAGGGGGTTCGAAATTTTTTTCGAAACTAAAAACATTCATATATATTATACATTACAAAATATTTCCAATAATCTAAATTACATCATCATTCAAATGGCGTGTGGGGGTAAAAGATTACGTCGACTTTTCGCGGCTTGAAAATAATCCATTACACTATCATTCGTAACTTTGAAAAAAAAATCTCTCTCGATAAATATCATACTACATCATTCCTATTTATAAACAACGTCCTCCATATTTCATAAATTCACAATTTATTTATACCCAAAGTCTCTCATATCATACTACATCATCAACAAAACAACAACAAATTTATAAACTATCATTATTAAAATTCAATATTCAATACCTACTAAAAACAATAACTTATTAATTTTTTTTTTTTTTTTTTTTTTTTTTGCCAAATGGGAGGGGGTTCCATAGAACCCATTGAACCCCCCTCCCTACGCCCCTGACCACCATTAACCACCGTAGACAAGTGATATTCAAGAAATTAAAATAAACATACAATAACACCATTATATTAATCAATTAATTCCATTAAATGAGTAAAAAAACTTGTAATATATTGAGATTGAATGCTTAATTTGATGATTTAATAAATTATAGAATTAGTTGATTGATTTTGGATGTTTTTGGTTGAATTTAGGGTTTATTGCATTGAGTTTCAAAAGAGAGAATTTTGGTTTATTAGAGGGTAATTGATGGAAAAAAAAATGACAAAAAAGGGTACAACTGAGTAAAAGTCGGGTACAGTTGATCAATTACGTTTTTTTTTCTTTGGATTGTGATAAATCCACGGCAAAATGAACTCTTCCACGGGAGTTTAAGGCCTAAGTCTTGAAATATGTGTCACACCAAAGAACAAAATCCCGTGGCTAAGGTTATTGTGCCAGTGGCTTCATCATTACCTCTAATTTAAATAAAAACTTTGACTTGTTGTAATTTCGGTATTTTGAAAGTGATATCTATTCTAAATCGACAATTTTTACTTATATTTAATACAATAAAAACTTTGCTATTTTATAATTCAATGAAAAACTCGTAAAATATATGATTTGACATTATTTAAATTCAAGTTACTCTAACCTATATGTTACATTGTTACCTAAATCTAAAGCTCATAAACCATTCATCCAACATGTCTAGTCTAAATAATGCAAAATATATCCGATTCTTATGTTACCTTAATTTAAAATAATCGAACCT
Source organism: Dianthus caryophyllus (assembly GCA_023091065.1). Taxonomy (NCBI): domain Eukaryota; kingdom Viridiplantae; phylum Streptophyta; class Magnoliopsida; order Caryophyllales; family Caryophyllaceae; genus Dianthus; species Dianthus caryophyllus. Next base: position 52,699,319 of record CM041516.1, on the reverse strand, counting down.
CGTAAATCATCCGTCCAATTTGTTTTAGTCAAATTCAAATCCAAAGTACATCCAACCTGTATGTCATATAATTAAAAAATAATCGAACCCCGTAATCATCCGTCTAACCTATCACATAGGTTTATGGCGAGACAAATTCTAAAATATGACTACAACATACGAAACCGTCAATAAAACTTTAAATAATATGTTGAGAAATTCTATTGGCGGTGAAAACGAACTTAGTATAGACATAACATGGAACTCCACACTAAAGTTACTATTAAAGCCAAAACTTAAAAAAAAAAAAAAAAAACAAAAAGGTAAAAGCCATAAAGTAGAAAAAAAAATAAACAGTCATCAGTCTTTGGTTGCCTTGCTACAAAAGAAACCCAAATCTCCCCTACAAAAACCTCATCAGTCATCACTTTCCCCCCTTCTTCAATCTTCAACCACCATTCTCCACCGCAACAACCACCGCAAAGATGTTCAGAAACCAGTACGACACCGACGTAACCACCTGGTCGCCGGCGGGGCGACTATTCCAAGTAGAGTACGCCATGGAAGCCGTCAAACAAGGGTCCGCCGCTTTAGGTCTCCGATCAAAATCCCACATCGTTCTCGCATCAGTGAACAAATCTCAAAGTGATCTTTCTTCTCACCAGAAAAAGATCTTCAAAGTGGACGACCACATTGCCGTGGCCATCGCTGGACTCACCGCTGACGGCCGTGTTTTGTCGCGTTACATGAGGAATGAATGTATTAATTATGGGTTTACGTATGAGTCTCCTCTTCCTGTCGGTCGCCTCGTCGTTCAACTCGCTGATAAAGCTCAGGTTTAATTAAATTCTTTCGGGTTTTAATTTGTCGATTCTTGGCAGTTGGTCGCCTCCCTAGCTCGTTGTTAACCCCATGTTAATGTTTTTTAACAGGTCTGTACGCAACGTTCATGGAAGCGGCCTTATGGTGTCGGCTTATTAGTAGGTGGCTTGGATGAATCGGGGGCACATCTCTACTACAACTGCCCAAGCGGAAACTACTTTGAGTACCAAGCCTTCGCTATTGGATCCCGCTCACAAGCTGCAAAGACATACTTGGAACGCAGATTCGAGACATTTGATAACGCCTCAAAGGACGAGTTGATCAAGCACGCACTCTTTGCTATTAAGGAGACTTTACAGGGAGAGAAGCTCAAGAGCTCGGTTTGCACAGTTGCCATGCTTGGAGTTGGTGAACCATTCTACACCCTTGATCAGCAAACCGTCCAAGAATTGATCGACTCGTTCGAGATTGTTGAGGAAGAAGCCCCTGTCGCCCAAGAAGAAGCAGCTGCTGCTCCTCCTGAACCTGAAGGCGCTCCTTCAGCTGCAACTGACGAGGGCGCTGCACCTATGGAAGAATGACTTATCTTGTTTCAGATGATGAGATACTCTCTTTATATGCACCTTTTTTAGCTTCTCTGCTGTTTGATGTCGTAGCCTCGTCAAGTCTTTGTTTTATATTGGCATGTCTCACTTGGTTGAATTCTTGGATTTATGAGGTGACGGCCCCTCAACGATGATTTGTGGTCGCAGGCTGATAAAACCTTATTGAAACTTTAGCCTTCTCGTGTTTGTTTTTTGTTCGGTGATATGTTTCAACGAATGATACTGCACGGTGTCGTGTACAATTTTCTGTCACTTTTTCCAGCAATTTTCGATTCTTTGAGGACGTAATGACCCAACCATCAAAATCAGCAAATAAACGTTTCCCATAATCATCGGCGACAAATGAAAAATCAACGAATCAAACCTTAGTAGACAGACATACCCGCTAAAAAGCACGTTACGAGTGATATCGTGCATAATTGGTCCTCTGCATCAACAAGCATACCCTGACAAGTTCATACTTGGGTTTATTATTAGCACAGTGTTCAACAAGCATCGAGACCTTATCGTTCTTTTTTATTTCATCGTAACTAGAAATATAAGCAGATAGTTTAATTCTAACTTGGTATGTTAAAATTGTTAATTTTTTCTCTTCACTTGATTCGATTGATGGGTAAAACGCAAAGTCGAAATTATTAGAGAATAATATATTCTATATGTAATCACACAATATCTTGAGAAGGTTCTAGGTCTAGGGTTCCTATCTATATAATGTACCTATAAATATGATATGAATGTTTCAGTAATAATCAACTCATTCTATTCTAATATGGTATCAGCCTAATCGATTCTCTCATCACATCTTCTTCTGCCCACTTCCAACGATTTCCGCTCTCCGGCCGGAGATGGCCATCTAGTCCCATCTCCGGCGGGACACACAAACACCCTTCTAATCTTTTTTTTCCATTCAATAAAAATACATTATATTATAATAATGATAATAATAATCATAATACATTAAATAAAATCAAAACCCTAGATCTGTTCTTCTGTTCTTGCACTGCCTTCATCTTCCTCATCCCATCATTCATGTTTCTTCTTAACCGCCCTCAATCCCCATGTTTCTTGCTAGGCATTGCTTCCTCCGGCCGTCCTGCTAAGCCGCCCTGCTCATCTCCTCCGTGAGTTTCAGATTTGAAACCACCACCGTCGTGGCTGTCATCTCCGTTTCCGGCCAACGACGTCAAACACCGTCGCTCTGCTTCCTTGTGTCTTCTTCTTCAATTTGTCTTCTAAACCCTAGAATCTTTGTCCTCTACCCTTGATTCATCTTCTCCTGTCAGTGCGTTCATCGCCACCACCATTAATGGCGGCCATCAGATCTGGCCTTTGTCACCTTTGTTTCCTTTGTTGTCGTCATCGTCGTTACCGTCAAGGACCAACCCCGGAGTTCCTCTCTTCTCTCTCCCCGTCATACCGGCCCGACACCTCCACGTCTTCTCTTGCTCTACCTCCTCTTCCTTATTTCCCTCTATTTCCTTTGCTTTTCCGGTGACCTCACCGTTGCCGGCCATTGCCCTACTCGCCGGAAATTTCCTCCTCCGGCCACTGACACGGCCGTCTGCTCACCGTCGTGGCCCTTGCTCTTACTCTCTCTCACCTCACCATTGCCAAAAATTGGCCTGCTCACGGAACAAGTCCTTCCGGCGCCCCTCTATTCCTTGTTGTGCTGCCACATCTATACCCCTACTACTTATTTCCACCGAGGCCACCACCACTCGTCCTCGGTTTCTCCCTCTTTCCGGCACCAACACCAAAATCGGGTCCTTCCTTCTTTCCTGACCTGCGCACCGCCGGTTGTTCATCGGTCACCCCTTTTCATCGTGGTCTCCTTATCTCCTTCTACTCAACTAGATTTGAGGTTACTACCTTCACTGGCTACTACCACTGTTTACTTCCGGCCACTGCCTCGCCTAATTGCCCTCTGTTTGTCTTGACTTCCCCTCTTCAGCGGAGTACCGTCAGTCACTTCCTCTCTTCATCAGTCACCACGATACAACTACGACGTCATTGGAAACATTTATTTTTGGCAGGACCTCTAAAGCATGCTACTTCTGGCTCAGTCGAAGCGTCCGTACATCTCCCGCTACGACTGCGGGGGCGTATTAGAGAATAATATATTCTATATGTAATCACACAATATCTTGAGAAGGTTCTAGGTCTAGGGTTCCTATCTATATAATGTACCTATAAATATGATATGAATGTTTCAATAATAATCAACTCATTCTATTCTAATAGAAATTAACGGATTATTATCACGAGTCAACGGAATCACTTGTCAAAGGCCCTCTAGGGGTGATCCGATAGGGGGCTATAGGTATATACTTCGTATCAAATTACGAGTTTGTCTTCCTGGTAAAAACAAATGGTTTGCCACTATGCACGGTTTGCAGGCGGTTTCACAATTGTAAAATAAAATGGCCCCAAAAATTAGTGTGTTAAAGGCTCTTTTATGCTTTTCAAAATTTTGCAATTACATCTTCAAATTATTGTACAATTCATATGACAAAATGCAAAATACAAATCTACACTATACTCTTCAACATCTTCTGCTTGTACTTCATGGCACATAAAACATACACTAAAAAGTTTACGAACGTAAAACCAGCCCAAAACCCGAAGTAATAATCCAGATGACCCATGTTTAGGTTATCCGGTATCCACCCTGCCTTTCCTCCGGCTGTAGTCACGATCGTCACAATAGTCACTACGAAAGAGCTCAAATAACACGCCACTGCAATGATCAGAAGCACGGAAGCATTACACAAAGTTTTCATGCTATCAGGCGACTGATCATTGATAAACTCCAGCCGCCCAACGTAAGTAAATACATCCGCAATTCCCACGATTGTGTACTGCGGAACTTGCCATAAAATGCTCAAAGGGACAGTCCCATCGTTTCCATCGGTCAAACCGAGTTCCTTTGCTAGCTGCAACCGTCTCGTCTCGACCAACGTAGCACAAACCATGGCTATGATGGTGAGGCAATGACCGATACCCATTCTTTGTAACTCGGAGATTCCCCTCTCCTTACCCGTAAATTTTCGTGCAAAGGGAATGAAGGCCTTTTCATAAATTGGCACCCAAACTAAAGAACCGAGAATAGCACACGTTCCTAAGGACGCTGCAGGAATGGTGAAGGATCCGAGAACCCTTCTGTCCATTACCATTCCCTGCTCAATGAACGTTGTTGATCTCTGAGCATGTGCACCATAATCGATTATTCCTGTCAACCATAATGGGAAAAGTCGTATCAAAATCTTTAATTCTTCGACCTGTGTTATAGTACATAATTTCCAAGGGTTGGTTAAGTTCCCGCTTTCCAATTCAAGATCTGTTGTTATGACAGCGGCTTTATTCAAGAACCTGCAAAAAGCCAAATTGCGCAGAAAACCCGAGATAAATTTAGGAGTTGTTCGTCTTCTCTTATTTTTTCTTTAATTTATCAAACACTTAAGAAAACTTCAAGTGACTAAAAAGACATCAAGTTTTAGAATACTTAAGAATCGTTCAGAAAATTTCAGACATAAAACTTCATACTTCAGAGTTCAGGCAATTTAAGATGATGAAATATGTCTCAATTACCTTTTTTTAAGGCAAAACTGATATTGTATGGAAAAATATGAATTAATCCGAAAATAAGCACGATTCAACCCTACAAGTAGTGAAATTAGGCTCGGAACTTACTCAAGCCCTTCAGTGTGCTCCAGTTTATGACATCCTATGTCGGAACTTTCATATAGCAGACCGCTATCCTTTGGAGCGTTCAGTTTGCACTTCCGAACTGCTGCAACTATGACCTGGCAAATTCCCGTGAAAGGGCTTCCTTTGGGACTTTGAAACCTATAGAAAGGAGCTCCGCAGAAGAAACAAGCGGCAGCAACTCCCATACATAACGTAGGAATACCGTAACCTACACCCCATCCAACATTCTCTTGTATCCAAACAAGAAGACTACTCGATACAAGGGCACCGACGCATATAGCGAAGAAAAACCAACTGAAAAAAGACCCCTTCATTGTTTTTTCGTGAGTGTCAGTATCGTCAAACTGATCTGAGCCAAAAGCTGGGACACACGGCTTGATCCCTCCTGTTCCTAGTGCAACAAGATAGAGTCCTACGAAGAATACGATATTTTTTGCAGGAGTCGATGAAGTTTGAATTGAATTGAGAAATTCGACAGGTTGAAATGCAGGAAGTAATACAGATAGAGTCAAAGCGGACAACCCCTACAGATATTAAATAATTGTTAACGGAATGCAGGAAGTAAATATCGAGTGTTAGGACATATCAAACACTTCAGCAAACTTCAGATACTTCAGACAATTTCAGAGGAGTTCACAAAACTTCAGAAAATGACTGCATAAAGAACACTAAACAGCAGAAACTTCAGAAAATTTCAAACATCAAACTTCAGACTACTTAAAACGAAGAGAACAAATGCTTAGTCTATAAATGAGGGACTGAAAGAGTAATCAAAGCAACAAAGCATGGGAGAGAGACATTACAGCGATGTAAACAATGGAAAACACAGAAATCGTCCGAAATCTTCCCCAAAAAGAGTCAGCTATGAAAGCTCCAAGAAGAGGTGTAAGGTAACATGTTCCTGACCATGTACTAGCAATTTTTGCAGCAGATGCGTTTCCTAGATGCATTTGTCGAGTGAGATATGTTATGAGGTTTGAATCAATACCGCTGTATGCAAGACGTTCACAACATTCAGTACCTGTATACAAAAAAGAAAGGGGGATTCAAAAGTTATGGTTGTTCGACATTTGACACTACACGATACTTCGACACTCTTCAAACTAGTAATCTGATATTACCGAGAATGAAACGGCATGCTTTCCAGTTTCCAGTTTGACTCTTCAGAACGGGTCTCCCATTACGGTCAACAGAGCCATCTCCAGTGTATAGTTCATTGCCCTAACAATTACGTCATGAAGTATACTATATCAAATATTAGCCACCTTTAGTAAAGTTTTGTTCTATGAAAAACAATTTTCCGAACTAAACTGAATCTACTGAGGTAAAAATAGTAGAATTCTCCAAGAAATCTATGAATTCATATGTGATCAGATTAGTTACTACAGTAAAAAAAAAAACTCGGATTTGAGTAAATTAACAGGAATCAGTTTCATCCATTAAACTCACATTAAAAAAAAAAAGAAAAAAAAAAGGAATGAATTTAAAAGATGTTTGAAAACAGACCTGCTGCAGAAGTTCATCCTGCAGATTCAACAGGTGATAATCATGAGTAGTCATTTTAGCCAGCGAGAGGTTGTAATTGCACAGCGAACACAACACTCGACTTTAAGGAGTCAGCCAAAGAATAAAACAAACATTTTCACGAAAATCGACACGTGAAAAATTTTCACTCCTGGTTGCCAAGTCCTTATCGCTCAATTATTTTAGTTGACGATCTAAACTTCAGGAAAAGAATCAAAATATTCTAATAGCGTTTGATATTATATGAATTTTCTGAAAACGGTTTTATAATAAATTATATCGCCAAGATCAAATTAGCTTATGTAACTAGAGAATAACAGGACAAAGTCCAATCTTTTTTTATTGGTACGAGTGGTAGGGGCAACTGTGATAATGTGATTTTTTATTGAACTAAAGCACTCATGTACGAAATAATAAGAACCTCACAAATAAGAAAAAAGAACAGTGTCAATTTTAACTGACATGTGAACCTGCAACCATGAAAAGGGCAAACAAAACAAGAAGTCGTTGCTGAATTCGCTCCTGCGCAACTTCATTGAGGTTATTCAACAAGTTCAAAATTTCGATGTGCAGGTTGCATCGTACATGTGAAAGGAGCACCTTAGATGTACAGGTTTGCATCATACCTGGTTTTAAATTCAGAAGCATAATACATGTGAAAGGAGCAGCTTAGATGTATGCACTATAAATGGTCGAGAGAAAAACTAACTATACAGTAAAGCTGGATACCTGCGCGAGTATCTTCCGCAACATGCATCAGTTAGAAAGCTCCCAACTGACATCAGATGTATTGCAACTTAAAACGCCTTCCTAAGTCGTAAAGCTCATGCAGACAAGAGATTTCCTCTTCTTGTATTCTTTCTTCTGTTTTCCTGGCAGAACATTGCAGATATTTTGCTTTCCTAGTAACACATGGTAATACGGAATACATTTTAAAAGGTACTCAGCTGGTGTACGAAAATAAGCGCTGCTTCATTGGTTTCAGTTTTTCACTCACAGAGTCACAGTGCATTTGGCAGAAGTCTTCCAAATTAAGTGATTACAGTAAAATCGGACTGATCTCTTCATATATAAGTCAATTCAACCCGTTTTACCTTTACGTCGAATTCTATCCAGAACTAAGTGATTACAGTAAAGAGCACTTCTGACAGGAAAACTTTTAGCATAAACGATTCTTCTTTCACGAAGTATCTATTGTATATACTGTATTATATAGCCTACAGGTACAGAAAGTATTCATTGTGAACGAACGGTTACTCGTGCACACACTCCACATCAATTAAGCTACCAGGAAAATGAAGTCTGATGACAAACTCTAGCATTTTGAATTTGAAAGCTGGAGGTGATATTCCGGCAATAACGACTCCATACAAATGTTCTATCAGAAGCAATATTAAGAAGTTTTCTTTTGTTTGTACCTCATAGCACAGTAAACAAACACCAAAAAATTCAAAAAGCTAAGGCCAGACCAAAGCCAGAAATAATTATAAAGCCGACCCTCGTTCAAATTATCCGGTATCCATCCATGCCTCCCTCCAGAAGAGGTAATAACCGATACAACAGTTAACATCAGAGAGTTCAAGTAGTACCCCAACGCCGTCGTTAGCAGCGACAGTGCGGTGCAAAAACTGCGCATTGCGTCAGGTGATTCATCGTAGAAGAACTCCATCTTTGCAATGTAAAAGAATATCTCTGCAAGTCCAACTAAAAAGTACTGCGGAAATTGCCAGAAGATGCTTAGTGGAACTGCAGCATTTTGTTTAATCAGGCCGAATTTTTCTGCAACACGTAGACGTTTGATCTCCAACAAAGCGGCAGATACCATGGGAAGCATGGACAAGAAAAGGCCGATACCCATCCTCTGAAGGTTTGTAAACCCGGTTTCTTTTGACGTAAACTTCCTAGCTATACGCACGATAACCTTCTCATATATTATTATCCACAAAAGAATGCTGGTGATATCAAACGTTGATAAGGAAGCGGCTGGGATGGAGTAGGAACCAAGTTTTCGGTCCATGACCATTCCTTGCTCGACAAACATTGTTGACATCTGCGCGTAAACAGAAGAAAAGATGATCGACGTAGCCCATATTGGGAACATTCGTATCAAGATCTTCAATTCTTCAACTTGGGTTACGGTGCACAGTCTCCAGTTGCTGAATTTTCGACCGTTCTTTTCAGAATCTGACATCACAGCTGCCTTATCCAAGAACCTGTTACACAATAACATTATTACGCAGCCTAATTATCGTATCAAATACAAAGAGACTGGTGCTATATCTAAAGATGGGTAAGAAGATCACTTGAGTCCTTCGGTGTGCTCCAGTTTTCGACTTCCAGTAATAGCCGAAGCATTGTCTGTCATTTCGTACAAGAACCTTACATCTTCTGGAACCTCCAGATTGCACTTCTGAAGTGAAGCGACAATGACCTGACAAATTCTCTTTAATGGGCTTCCACCAGGTTTTTGAAACCGAAAAACTGGAGTTCCACAGAAGAAAATCGCTACTGATATTCCCATGAAACATGCAGGAATACCGAACCCAAGTCCCCAACCGACATTTTCTTGTATCCAAACAATAAAGATACTCGATACAAGACAACCAATGGTAATAACGAAATAGAACCAATTAAAGAATGATACTTTTCCTACCCTTTCACGTGGATCAGTATCGTCAAACTGATCAGCACCGAAAGAGGAGACACATGGTTTGATTCCTCCAGCCCCTAGCGCAACTAGGTAAAGTCCGACGAATAATATTGCGTACTGTAATGAAGTAGCAGAAGGACATATCGAACCTACACATTCAGCAGGCTTAAGTGCGGGAACAACCGCAGATAGAAGCAAAGCAGACATTCCCTATCGTAAATAAGAATGGCATAAACAAGAGTAATTCAGAAAACGGCATTAATATGACTTCCACATGATCAAATTAACAGATAGGTCAGTTATAGAATAGACGTACTAAAGACCTAGTCTCCTCATCTTATTTATCTCTAACTTATCAATCAACTTTCAAAAATTGTACAATACTTTAGACAACTTCAGTATACTTTAGATTACAATGTAAGACGAAAAGAACAGGTCCTAACAGTGTTAACTGAAAACGTCGACTCAATGCAAAAACAAGAAAACTTCTTATAAGCCAGCATCACAGGCAGGTGAACACTGTAGTAGAAGTTGAATAGAAAGCGAAATATTTAAGCAAAAAGAGAATCAGAGAGAATTGTCATATTTTACAGTGAAGTGGATCACGGAGAACGCAGAAATTGTCCAATATTTTCCCCAGTAAGCATCCGCTAAAAAGGCGCCAATAAGAGGAGTAAGGTAACAGGTGCCTGACCAAGTGGTAACAGTTCTTGCAGCAGACACATTTCCCAGATGCAGTTTGTTTCTAAGATAATTGACGAGGTTCATATCGATACCATGAAATGCAATGCGCTCACATACCTCGTTAACTGTACAGAAAAGTTGACGAGAGGGTAAGTAGTACTCCCACCATCCCAAAATAAGTGTTCCCTTCTCACTAAAATTTTTCCCAAAATAAGTGTCCCTATCCTATTTATAGTATGTTTTAACAAAAGATTTTCAAAATTTTCTTATTTTCATTGTCTACCCTTAAATCCTCTCAAAATAGAAATGGATCACTTATTTTTGGGATGGAGGGAGTTAGAGGTGACCATCTTCATGGGCCAACCCGGAAAGTAGTTAGGGCCGTGTTTTTGGAGCTCTAGTCGGCCCTCCAAAGCCCAGTTGGGCCCGCCAAAATGTACGGGCTGGGCCTAGGCCCAATTTTTTGTAGCCCGGCCCTCTTGGGCCCGCCAAAAAAACAAAAAAAAAAATTGAAATTTAAAGGCTAAGGGCTAGGCCAGGGCCTCAAATTTAGAGCCCGGCCCTCCTCAGCCGGCCTTGGAGGGCCGGCCTGACCCAGCCCTTGGCCACCTCTAGAGGGAGTAATTACTTCAAAATCCTTATAATAAGCGAAGCTAAAAGCTTAATAACGAAATAGGCGTTGAATTTACCGAGAATGAAAGGGCAGGCACGCCAATTTCCAGTTTTCCTTCTAAGGACAGAATTCCCTTGGAAATCGACAGATCCATCGCCAGTATAAAGTTCATTATTTTCCTTCTGAAAATTTTCCGATCAAAATTAAAACACTAACAATCGATGCACAATAGCTTTTAGATTCATACTTTAAAAAGTAAGTTGTCCCACTTTTTTGTCAAAACATTTGCAAGTTCAAATGTTTCGTCAGAAAAATAAGGCATCGCAGATCATATTCAATGCTTTAACGAATTCTTTGCACTTCATCGCGACGATATATTATCGATATTCATCACTCTAATTGATATAACAAATACCCATTCAAGTAATTTTATAAATTCAATGTCCCACCAATCTTCTCTCCAAAAGCAAACCAAACAATCATTACTACCAGGGTTTTAAATCTCGATCGTGGGTGTGGTCATGGTCGTGGTCGCGGCATCAGTCACCGTATAACGGTAGAGGGGGGAATCGAACCTGTGACCTATTGTCACGGGTACCTTAACCTTAACCACTAGGCCATGACATCCTCGGTATGATTAATTTTGTACTTAAGCAAACCAATTAATCAACGATCATTTGTCTAATCGAATTTTCGAGTTTAAAAAAAAAACCCATTAATAAAAATTGTCACAAACCCAAAGAAGAAAAACAAAGAAAAAGAGAGACCTGTGATAAAGAATCATGTGAAAGCAAGTGTTGATCAACTGATGCATCCATAACTTTTTCACTTACTTTACTTAACCTCTAAATTTTATCTTCATTGCTTATTTTGCTTACTATTGTATTCTTCCTAAGAACATGAATTTCATTGGTTGATTTATTCTATTTAAAATCATTGATTGTGACATATTTATTTACATCACACATTTGAATGTTGTTAAATAAAATATTAATATTAAATTTTTTATAATTTTCTTGTAACGTAGGGTCAAATAATATCATTGCAAAATACCTCTCGACAAATAGTCGACGACATCACGGGAAGTTAGATTTAAGCGCAGGGAGTATTAGTATAGAAAAGACGAAAAAGAAAAACAGTTCCCTAATAAAACATGAAATTGAAATCAATTTTTAAAAATAATTTAATTTTAATGTTTGAGGGATGGAAGGAGTTTGAATTGACTCAATTTCCATCTCAATATTTACAACTGTAAATATTAAAAATCGTAGATATATTGTCAGAAATAATTTGAACTGGTCCGAGGAAAAAAAAAGATGTCCTCGTATAGTGATCGAATTCCGACAATAATTGGTCTGAAATCCATATCAGTCAAGAACAATACAAAGCTGCACAATATCCTTAACCACAACAGCTCTGCTATACCCATTTATTTGCTGGGTATTTCTTCAATCTTTGAGCTTAACTTTTGATTTTTTGAAAATTTTCAGTTTAACAGTTTCGTCAATGGGGGCGGGTAAGAGTAGACCAATCAAATGGGTCGAGGGGGTATCGGGTTCAAATTTGGGTTTGGGTTTGAGTAATATGGGTCAAGTTTGACTATGGGTCGGGGCAATATGAATTCAGCTAAAATATGGGCGGGTCAAGTTGGATTCAGATCAAAATATGGGTTAAAAATATTTCTTCGCGCTTTTCTTTTACCACTTATTATCTAAAAATAACTATATAATAAAATAATATATTTACGAATATCATTACAAATTTTTATCTTTCATATTCGATATCATTTTAATATTTCAACTAATAAGATTATGATTCAATAATTATTAATATTTAATTATTATTTTTCTATGATATATTCATGTTTAGGTTGAAAGGGTCGGGTCAGATCTTGACCCTAAATTGGCGGCTCCTTTACGTTTCAGGTCATGGGTCAAAATTTGCGGGTCTTGACCCTAAAAATTCGGGTCAAGTCGAGTTGGGTTTGTGGTCGAGTTGTGTTTTGATAGGTCTAGGTACAAGCATATACCACCCTACATCGCCTCAGTTAGGGTGAGGATGGATTACAAGTTAGGCGGAAGGTAAGGCGCTTATGTATATTTAAACTGTACTCGCCATAGTTGGTGGGAAAGACATAGATCTTGCATACCTGCATAATATGATTAAAAAAAATCTACATAGTATCCTTATAATATTAATTGTTGGTGTGTTAATATTTTAGGTACGTGGGACACAAAGTGAGACATGAAATGAGGCATGAAATCCATTTTCTAATGTTTTGAGTTGAGGTGGCAATCAGGTCGATCAAGTCGGGATTGGGTCGGGTGAGGCCATGTCGGGTTCGGGTTGTATCAGGTCAAAATGTCCTTTCGGGTCGAGTTGGATTTGGTTCAGGCTGTTATCAGGTCGAGTCATTTCGGGTCATTTTAGGGTCTGCTCGATTTTATCGGAATATTTCAACTTTCAGTGACTAAATTAAGTATTTCGACCATTACTATTAAGTCAAAATATCAAACAAAACATTAATTTACTCACAATCTAATCAATTTTAAGTTTAGTAATTATCGTGTCATCAATTAAGTTGGGCCAATACCGGGTCAGGTCTGAGTCGAGTTCAGGTCACTGATTATCGGGTCGTTTCAGGTTATAGGTCATCATCAGATCAAGTCTAGTCGGTTTCAGGTCACAATATTTTCGGGTCTATTGGATCGAATTTTGCTCGGTTTAGGTCGGGTCAGACTTGCCGGCTCTAGTTGTGGGCATCCATCATTTCGCCAATTCGCCCTAGCAGTTAAAAAAAAGATGGCATTATTGCTAGAGCGACAATTATTCCTTGCTAGTTGCAATAAAATACTCCCTCTGATCTATCCTTTTGTTAACATTTATTTTTGGAACAAATTTTTAGGTGGGTGGGGTATTTGTATTGTAATTACCAAAATATCCTTATGTTGGAAGTTGTGATAAGATTAAGTGGAAAAAAGTAAGGGTAAAAGTGACTTTTTATAGCTTTAAAGTAAAACCAAAATAGAAATGTTAACAATTGGATGAATCATCCAAAAAAGGAAAGTGTTAACAAAAGGATGGATCAGAGGGAGTAAGACTGAAAAGTTATGGATTGCATCACTGAAAAAGTATAAGTTCTCCCATAATCAATCATAGATTCATATTGATAATGACTTGACAACTACTCCATCTATTATTTCCATTTAACCCCGTTGATTTACTTTTTGTGAGCAGAAAAGTGGACCCATGGGGCTAAATGAAAAAACACAAATTCTTATTTAAGACGGGTGTATCCGTTTTAAATTAAGACGGGTCAAGTATTACAAATAAGACAAAAGACAAGCGGATAGAAAAAATATAATAGATTTGTTTTTCATGTGCAAGTGAAAAAATATTTGACCCGTCTTAAACTTAAAGACGGATAACCCGTCTTACCTAAGACTTATTGATGGAAAAAAATGGAGGGAGTAACTTTGAATAAACCTTGTTTCACGTGAAATTCTCGAAAACCTGTTAAATTGAAGTGTTGTATTCACTGTGCAGCTAAAATGAGTACTCATGATGATCACTTGTCGAATTTGCACGACGAACTTCTGCAGCAGGTCTTTGTTTTATTTTTTCGTGTTCTATAATATGAAATATAATTGATCTGATATTTCGTTTTCCTGGACGTAATTGTAAGGGCGATGAAGCATATACCGGTGATGGCACCGTTGATCTTCACGGGAAACGTGTCCTTAAAAGCAACACCGGAAACTAGAAAGCGTGCGGTTTCATTCTTGGTATTACCCGAAGTGTCTAAGTATCGTGCAATGTCACAACTTCAAAGATAATACTAGTGTTATGCCCGTGCAAAATTGCACGGGAATGTTATTTATGAAATTCACGTAGGAATGTACGAATAATGAAATCGCTGTATAATGATGGGTTTAATAAAGGAGTTTTATAAAATGATCAAATGTGTATATATATCACTGAAAAACCCTTAAAACAACGAAATTATATGATAAACAACCATAAGCAATAGAATAATTCAAAGTATTAAAGAAAAAGTTTTGATAAAATGAAATAATATAACAATAAGATCATATACAGTACTATAATTTCTCAAAAACATGGGTATGTGTGAATACGTAGCTTATACAATATACATACTCGTAGTTAGTACAATACACAGGCTTGTATATAAATAGCTAATTATCTCTGTACAAACATTCAATTTGATTCAATACAACATATTTCTATTTACTCTCTCTCTCTACAACTAACTCTTCTCTTACTTTCTCTCTCTGTAACTAACTAAAGCTTGAGCTCAATCATCAATGGAGTTTTGTTCATCAATGGAGCTAGGTACCTAGACTTCATATGGTATCAATCGCTCGAGGTTTCGTCCTGGTTTTACGCTCAAAATTCCGCTGCTCACTGTCTTTTTCGTCGTTTTCTTCTCTTCGTTTTTTCTTGACCTAATTTCTGGTATCTTCTCCATTTTTTCTCCGTTTTATTTCTTCATTTCGTAATTCTTCTCTTGCATTCGCCTGTTTCTCTGTTGATTTGCTGATATTTCTCCGGATTTCTCCGTTTTTTGTTCTCCTCTCAATTTTTCCCCAAATTGATTTGTTTTCTAGGTTTTTCGCTATTTTTTCCTCAATATTCTGTGATTTTTCGCTGATTTCTTCTCTACTATTCGTCATGACAATCTCTGAAACTCCGAATTCTTCTTCTTCGGTTTATGATCATCTTGATGATCCTTTGTATCTCTCATCTTCTGATCAACCGAATATTCAACTTGTTTCGCCTCAATTTAATGGTGATGACTTCATTACCTGGAAACGTGAGATCTATCACACTCTTTTGGCGAAAAATAAGGAAGGATTTCTTGATGGATCTTGTAAGGTTCCAGATAAAACTGATAAAAAGTATCATCAATGGATTCGTGTCGATTTGACTGTCAAGAAATGGATTCTCAACTCTATTGTCAAAGATATCCGTGATTCTCTTCAGTTTGCAGCAAGTGCTAAGATTCTATGGGATGAAATTATAGATCGTTATGGACAATCCAACTACATTGAGATCTACAGAGTTAAGAAGCATCTCAATTCCTTATCTCAGGATAATTTCTCTCTGGTTGAATACTACAGCAAGCTCAAGCACTCTTGGGAGTTGCTTGATGACTTGGATCCTCTTCCTCTTTGCACTTGTGGTGCTCTAGATGCTTGTACTTGCTCTGTGCTCAAGAGGCAGGTTGACAGAGAAATGAATGCTAAGTTGATTCATTTTATGATGGGCTTGAATGAGTCTTTTGACTCTGTCTCCACTCATCTTTTATCTTCTGACTCTCTTCCTGCCTTGAATAAGGCTCTTGCCTTATATCAGAAGATAGAGTCCAAGACTCATACTCCTGCCTCCACTGATATGTCCTCTGAGGTCACTGCTTTCAATACTTCTCATGTTCCTCCATCTTCTTCCTCTCACAAGAAGGCCAGATTTTCTGGTGATACTTCTGGGGTAAAGGAATGTAGCTACTGTCATCACCTTGGTCACACCAAGGCTGATTGCTTCAAGCTGAATGAGTGTTCTCACTGTGGCAGAAAAGGTCATGCCAAGGCCAACTGTTTCAGGTTGCATAATGCCTCTACTTCCAGGGGAGGTACCAGGGGCAAGGGTAAACCAGGCTCTTTTTCTAACACTTCTCATGGGGGACCTTCTTACAGAGGTGGTGCAAATAATGCTGATGTCTTGGATACCTATGCTTCTAATGATCCATTGTCTGAAGATTTGCAGGATATTCCTTCTCAGTTGGCTGATAATCACTCCTCTTTTGATTCCTCTATGATGTCTGGCCTGGTGAATTCAGTTGTAGAGCAAGTGATGAAGGTCATGTCTGACAAGAACAAATCCACTCTTTCCTCAGCCAATTTTGCAGGTACTATTACAGCTCCTGCATTCTCTGCTTTCCAAAATCATAATATGACTGATTGGATTATTGATACTGGGGCCTCTGATCACATGACATCCAATTTATCTCTGCTTTCTAATGTTCAAACCTTATCTAGGCCTGTTCTAGTAGGTTTGCCTGATGGGACTGTTAAATATGTTCATCAGATTGGAGATTGTTCTCTGACCTCTAACATCACTTTGCACAGGGTGTTATTGGTTCCTGATTTCAAACACAATCTTCTTTCTGTTGGCAGAATTGTGGGTTCTTCTTCACTAATAGTGGTTTTTAATGCCCATGATTGTTTGTTCCAGGACCTTTCAAGTAATACTACTGTAGCAATTGGGAGGAAAGAAGGGGATCTCTACTGGTTTAGGTCATCTCAGTTTCTCAATAATACAGTAATACCTAAGACTACTATTTTCTCTTCAAATTTCTGTCAGCATAATTGCTCTTTTGATACTTTTCATGCAAGACTAGGTCATACTTCTATTGCTAAACTGAAGCATGTACTTACTGTTGATAATAAAAGTGTTTCCAATTTCTTTTGTGAAACTTGCATTTTGTCCAAATTTCATACTTTGCCCTTTCCTAGAAGTACCTCTCATGCTAAACATTGTTTTGATTTGGTCCACATGGATGTTTGGGGTAAGTATAGGAGACAATCTAGAACTGGTGCACAGTACTTTCTCACTATTTTAGATGATCATTCTAGAGCAACTTGGACATACCTTTTTCATTCCAAAGCTCAGGTTCCAGGGCTCATCAAGAGCTTCATAGCTTTTGTTGAGACTCAATTTGGAGTCTCTATTAAGACCATTAGATCAGATAATGGGTCTGAATTCTTCCAGCATTCTTGTCATGAGTTCTTCAGTAGTAAAGGCATTTTACATCAGAGATCAGTGGTTGAAAGACCACAGCAAAATGGAAGAGTTGAGAGAAAACATAGACATCTTGCTGAGACTGCTAGAGCTTTAAGAATTCATGCTGGTCTACCTATATCTTTCTGGGGTGACTGCATTCTTACTGCTACACATTTGATCAATCAAATGCCTACTCCTCTTTTGGATTGGAAAACACCATTTGAGGTTCTCTTTGGGTCCAAGCCTGCTTATGATGACCTTAGGGTTTTTGGTTGTCTTTGTTTTGCCAAGACAACAGGGAAGAACACTGATAAGTTTGCCCCTAAGGCTAGAAGGTGTATCTTCATTGGCTATTCTTTTGGCCAAAAGGGATATAGATTGCTGGATTTGGCACAGAAAACCTCTTTTGTCAGCAGGGATGTGATTTTCAAAGAGGATGTTTTCCCTTATAAAAGGTCTGACAATGTTGTGCAAGAGGATTTGGGTGTTTTACTACCTCCATTTCCTTCTTTCACTGATTCTCCTGCTCCTTTCATGGAGCCTATCACTGTTCCTTCTTTCTCTGATAATTCTTCTTCTCATAACTCTGTGCCTCCATCACCTGTGGAGTCAGGAACTGGTATGGATTCACCTCCCTCTCTGAACTCAGGAGTTGGTCAGATGTCTCCTCCTTCCAGGAACCTCTTATCCCATCTCCCTCTATGGGTGATGTTCCTCAGACTTCCCCCAGAAGGTCTTCCAGGAATAAGATCCTTTCTTCCAGACTCACAGGGTATCATTTGCCTGTGAAGTTACCTGTGCAAGGGACATCTTCCCAAGCTTCTTCTATTCCTGTCACTGTTTCTTCTCTGGTTTCTTCTATTACTCAGCCTTTGTCTGATTTTGATCCTACTTATGTTGCTTCATTGCATCATGTATTGGCTGAATTTGAACCAGCTTCTTATAACCAAGCAAGGGATCATCCAGCATGGGTGACTGCCATGAATCAGGAGATCCAAGCTCTTGAAGACAATAATACTTGGATTTTGACAGATTTACCACCAGACAAGAAGGCTATTGGCTCTAAGTGGGTCTTCAAAATTAAACACAGGGCAGATGGTTCAGTTGAAAGGTACAAGGCTAGGCTTGTTGCTAAAGGTTATAACCAAGTCAAGGATAAGGACTACAAGCATACTTTTTCTCCAGTTGCTAAATTTGCTACAGTAAGAGTTTTGCTTGCACTAGCAGCCACTAAGCATTGGCCCTTGTACCAACTGGATATAAACAATGCTTTCTTACATGGTTTTCTTGATGAAGAGGTCTATATGAAGCCACCTGAGGGTTATTCTAAGGCTTCTCCTGGTCAGGTTTGTAGACTTAAGAGGTCTTTATATGGGCTTAAACAAGCTTCAAGGCAGTGGAACTTAGAACTCACTAAGTACCTGCTGTCCATTGGTTTTCACCAGTCCAAACAGGACTACTCTCTGTTCACTAAGATCTCTGCTGATTCCTCTTCTTATACTCTAGCCCTTGTATATGTTGATGATGTTTTGTTGACTGGTAATAATGAGTCTGAGATTCATGCAGTCAAGCAAGGGTTGGATACAGCTTTCACCATCAAAGACTTGGGAGAGCTTAGGTACTTCCTAGGCCTGGAAGTGGCTAGGAATGATTCTGGTATTCTTTTGAATCAGAGGAAATACATCTTGGATATTCTGACTGATTTAGACAAGGAGAATTGTGGTGCAGTGCCATTTCCCATGTCCAAAGGCTTGAAGCTTTCCCCTCACATGGGAGATTTGCTTGATAAGCCAGACACCTATAGGAGACTCATTGGGAGATTGTTGTATCTTAATCTCACCAGACCTGATATCTCTTATATAGTGTGCAGCATTTGAGTCAGTTCCTCTCTGAACCAAGAAAGCCACACATGCAGGCAGCCATTCATGTGGTTAAGTATCTGAAGGGGACCATGAATGCTGGTTTGTTTTACTCCTCTGATTCATCTCTGAGTTTGGCTGCATACAGTGATGCAGACTGGGGTCAGTGTGCCTTCACCTCCAGATCACTGAGTGGTTACTGTGTTTTCTTGGGTTCTTCCCTCATCTCATGGAAGACTAAGAAGCAAAGAACTGTAAGCAAAAGTTCAGCAGAAGCAGAGTACAGGAGTATGTCCTATACAACCTCTGAAATTGTTTGGCTTGTCAATCTGATGAAAGAATTGAGTGTTGATGTTGGTCTTCCTGTACCTTTGTACTGTGACAATAAGGCTGCTGAGCACATTGCACATAATCCTGTCTTCCATGAGATGACTAAGCATCTTGACATTGATTGTCATTATGTTAGAAATAAACTACAAGAAGGGTTGTTGATTCCACAACATGTGAGCTCTGCTAATCAACTTGCAGATGTGATGACTAAAGCACTTGGGGGTCAGCAACATCACTATATCTCTTCCAAGCTTGGACTACGTTTCTTGGATGGTAGTCAAGCTTGAGGGGGGGCTGTGAATACGTAGCTTATACAATATACATACTTGTAATTAGTACAATACATAGGCTTGTATATAAATAGCTAATTATCTCTGTACAAAGATTCAATTGATTCAATACAACATATTTCTATTTACTCTCTCTCTCTACAACTAACTCTCTACTCACTTTCTCTCTCTGTAACTAACTCAAGCTTGAGCTCAATCATCAATGGAGTTTTGTTCATCAATGGAGCTAGGTACCTAGACTTCATAGTATGTTGTTTTAAATTATATGACAAACAACAATAACTAATTGAAAATTTTAATTAAAGCATTAAAGAAAAAGTAAAGATGAAATAAAAAAAATATAACAATAAGATAGTACATCGTCCAATTATTTGTAAATTGTTTTAAAGAGATAACAAAATAGTGAATACGATGTTTTTTTTTTTTTTTTTTAAAAAAAAAAAGTGCAAATAGAGTCAAATATTAATGTAGGATTAAGGTAAATAAGAAAGTTACCGTTCATAATATCGGAGAATAGAACACGGTGACTAACACTCGAATTTTGAATTGTTGAATTAGATACACGTTAGGCACCGCTGTTATTTGCTACACAGTTATTCAAAATTGGTTTAGATGATGATGTAACTAAAGAAGAGGCCAATTAAAAGAATTAGAACGTTCAATTTCAACCTAAATCGAAAATAAAATGATCAAATATAAAAAAAAATTATAATCATCTAATAGTAAAATATACTCCATATGTCTTTGTAATTATGTAAATTTTTTAAAGAGTAGATTGAAAGAATGCTAATTAGTGGCTCGATATTTCGTTTTCAATATTAAATCCAAAAGACGTCATGTTAAATGGTCCAATTAAGCTAAATTCGATTAAATGGAACGACCTTACTGGCCCGTTATGAAACTCTAAAACAAACTAAAAACACATGCACTCACATAGTCACATGTGTATACCACGTAACATTCGATTAAATGTATTTCACACTCATTCATTCACTCACATGTATTTTATGCCCATGAAAATTGCACGGGTATGTAGTTTATTAAGTTCATACAGTAACGTACGAATAATAAAGGAATTTTTTAAAATGATAAAATGAGTATATGTATTATTGAATTTTTTTTTCTAAAAGACATGATTATATTTAAAATTATATGACAAAAAACAATAAGTTAATAACTAATTGAAAATTTTAAAACATTAAAAAAAAGAAGTAAAGACAAAAGGAAATAATATACCAATAAGATGATACATTATACAATCATTAATACATTGTATAACCATTGTTTTATGTCCGTGTTTTGACATTTATGCCCGTTCACAATGTATATTGCTATTTGCTAAATTATATACGGAGTAAGTATATTATCAACTATTACACGAAGTAATACTTATTAATACTTGGACATTTATGCCCGTGGCTGTGTGATTATTCACGTGTTAGAGATTGCCCTTACTCTTATTAATTGTCATTATAAAGTACACCGTTAAGGAGGATTGTGATATATTAAACTGTATCGGGCTCTTAGTCCAATCAGATGGAGAAAGTGTGATGCGGACAAATGCACTTTATCATTTAAGTCCATTTAAGAGACGCCTTTTGCAATCTTAAATTATAATCGAAACTTCAAGGCTCAGGCTATATCTACAAAATTTGTTATGATCCGTTGTTCGAATTTAAACATGTTATCCGATATCCATACTACCTGCTGGTGGAAAGGTAGGATGGATATCGGATAACCTAAACAAGGGTCATCTGGATTATTATTTCGGGTTTTGGGCTGGTTTTAATACGTTTATTAACTTTTTAGTGTACGTTTTATGTGCCATGAAGTATAAGCAGAAGATGTTGAAAAATGTAGTGTAGTATAATTTTTAAGTCATCATGTTGTGTCTGATTATGTAATAATTCCCGGAAATAAAAATAATCTTTTCAAGAAAATTAAATTCGAACTCAACACGTTTAAACTGTCTTATATATCATGATGAAGAAAACAGGTGTACCCCGTATTAGTTACTCTATTACGATTTCAAATAATAACGATAAACTATTAACTGAAATCGAGTGAGCACTATTTAAGTACAAACTACATAGTACGGAGTAGTTTTTATTATACCCTCTTCGTCATTGCCACTTCGAAGACATGATCAAAAGCCTCAAGGAACAATGTAACCTGCAAAATTAATGATTATGAAAATTAAAATTAGGCCCTTAATAATTCTATTAAAGTTTACAATTTACTAATTCAATGTGTACTTAAGTTCTGATATCATTTTAAAAGCGTCGTTTGAAACTCTATTAATAAAATACTTTTACGAAAAACTTTATATTCATAAGAATATTTCATATTTTCATTGAGTATATATATTTCAAGAGATTCTTACGTCCACATTTCTTTCCAATAGGGCGATTTCGAATGTTACATCGCTTAGGAATGGTAATTGCAATGCCAGGCTTAAGCCCAGCCTGGCTAGCCAAAGGGGACAGTATGACAGCACACAGACAGCGAGGAGCGGTCCTAATAAGGGCCGCGACCTTAGCACAACAAGGGGGCGTAACCTTGGCCTTCATGTTTTGGGCTGCCCCTAGGCAAGGGCTCATGCTTGTTGCCGCCACCGGTATAGTCGTCTTTCCGCACTCACCCGCGGCCTCGCCTACCTTCACCCATGCATTTGATGCCACTAGACATGCTACTAGTACTATAGCAATGTGTATAGGTCTCATCATTTTAAACTAAGAAATAAATGATATAATGTTTGTTATTGTTTGAAAATTAAGTAGATTTTGCTTGAGTTTATTATATAGATTTTGTAAAAGGGAGATTAAAGTGTGTGTTTTTTTTTTTGTTAGTGGAAGTGAAAATTAGATTTATTAGTGGGGTGGTTGTAACATTATACGTGTTCAACTTTTATGATTATTTTTCCCTCACTTTTGAATTTTGTTCATGATAGTAATGATTCATGTTGTTTTACATAAACATTTGATTTGATTTGATTTGATACGGTTTAGAATATATCTTGAAATCGCAGTTATAGTCTTCAATTATTCATCGAAATTTATGTTCGTATTTGTTTAAAATATACGATTTATCGTTCAGTATTTAATTAATAATCGTCGCAACAAGTTGATAAACACTACCTCAACAAATTAAATACTCTATATGATTGAGTTTCAACACTACCTCAACATAACAAGTTTTGTTCGCAGTATGAAACATTTGTCGGCGAAAATTTGTAAAAAATTATTAGAGTATATGAGGAGACATATAATTATGTCTCGATATTAATAGTAGTATTAAGTTTAATAATAAATGTAAACCTTTGACTTTCCCTCCAAAGTCTATATAAAGGTGGTTTGTTGTAAAGATAATAAACTCAACTCATAATAATATAATTATCTTCTATTTCTCTAAAATGCATTCTCCTATAAATCTTAACCATATACTCTAATAAAAATTATATGTCTCCTCATATACTCTAATAAACTGAATGTTAAAATAAATGTCATATGTTATTTTGAAACGATTCTGCGCAAAACTTACTTTGGGATCAAACTAAAATTCGACGTTCTAGGCGTTTCACGATAACCCCTAACAATTTTGAAATCTCTTACGCTTCATGCAGGATTCGGTGAATTGATGCAGAAGGAAAAGAAACCAAAATACGCTTAATCATATGAAAAGAGAGAACTAAACGTTACTCAGATAACATTCATAAGGATAAATCTTACAGGATCGTACCTCCGCATACTTGAAGTATGGAAAATTTATTCGGAAACACACTCTTTGTACATATTTATATAGTGATACACATACTTCTTTGGCCCAAGGGCATCCAACCCACCCGACTCCCGTTTTAACAAACCAAATATCGCCATTTAATCAGCTAACCTGCGGATCAAATGGTAGTACTCAAGTAGTAGACTTGTCAAACGGGTGGGGTGGGTTAGACTCAGGCTTCATAGAGCATACCGACTTCCAAACGCTGAGGAAGTGGCACACCGAGAGCAGGCAACGCAGACCTGCAGTTGGTGTGCATAACTTCATAAAACGCCAGCATGGTTCTGTCGAACAAGCTCGAATTCTGACCGATATGAAACCTCGTCTTCCCTCGGACGTGCACGTGACCGGCATTCTTCGCCTCCTCCAACTCCGAAATCTCTTCCTGGGCCGAGGTCTCCCTCAAATACACCTCCAAACAATCACACACTTTATCTACAAAGTTCAACCCTTCGAAATTCAAATTCTCTGCGTACCCGTATTGAACCGTACATCCGTAAATCCCCCTAAACCCGAGCTTGGTCACGAGTATTCTCTCGTCAGGGTCGACCTTTGGGACTAACAGATAGCGTAGGGTCGTGAAAATCGCGACCTTTTGTAAGGATTTGGTGCTGTTGAGGTAATGACCGAGGACGGGTGTGAACCCGTCTTGAGTATTGGTGTAAAAGAAGCATATTCCCGGAACCCTGTGGAGGACAGGGTCCGACAACATGAGTTGGAGACGGTCGTTGTCGATCTTGTGTGTTAACTCGTACTCCATTTTACGCTGCCTTCCGTAGAACCACCCGAACATGATGAAGGCGAGGATGAAGGAAATTATGAACGGAATCCATCCGCCTTCTAGGAGTTTGGTTAGTACGCTACTTACGTAAATTCCTTCCATGGTGAAGAATATGAAGAAGAATATAAACACGAGCACGGGTGGCGTTCTCCAGATGATAATCATGACTAGACATACGAGTATAGTCGTAATTAGCATAACCATGCTCACCACAACACCTGTTCCGTTCAGTTTAGTTCAGTTCAGCCCAGTTCAAGTGTTCAACTCCATTCAGTTCTGTTCAATTTCAATTTAGCTCGAAAAAGGATAATAGTCTTACCAAAAGCGTTTCCGATGTCTTTCCCATCTCCAAAAATGAGGATGACGGCAACGCAAAGTATCATGAGGATATAATTGATTTCCGGGGAGTAGACCTCGCCTTCCTTAATCGAGGAAGTGTGGACCACCTTAACGCGAGGAAAGTAATCTAACGTCACAGATTGCTTGATAAGAGAAAACGTCGCAGATATCAGTGATTGACTGGCAACTACAGCTGCAAGTGTGGCAATGACAAACATAGGCCAATAAATTCTAGTAGGAATGAATTTGTAGAACCCGTCATTGTGATCGTTTGGGTGTCTGATAAGATACGCTGTTTGTCCCGCGTATGTTAGAACGAGAGATGGGTATATGGTGAACATAAATGCAAGCTGCAAAGAAGCAAAACCCATTCAAAGAACGTCAGAAAACAATCCAGTTAACGTAAAACACAAGGAGATGACTGAGTAAAAAAAATACTCATTTCCGACACCTGTATTGAACTTCTGTTAAAATGACCAAGATCAGCGAACAGTGCTTCAGAACCTACAGGCTCCAAAGATCGACTTTCAATTGTTTGAATTAACGACGTGTTTTCTTTGTCTTAAGTTGTCTCAATTCTTATGTCTGAAGTTGATGAACTTTACTGCAGAGTATTATCTAAGTAGAAAGAAACTGCGACTTTCAAGTGTGCTGCGATATCAGAGAGTAGACGCACCTGTTATACAAAGAACGGTGCCACCAAGTGACAGCCAACCGATCTTACCATTTCGAAGGAAGAACATGACGATGTGGTGTGGTGATAACGCCTTGAAAATGCCGGGATAGTGCTTAATGATGCTGTAAATCCCGACCAAAGGCGTAGTCAAGGTCCACATCCCCATGATAGGGGAGAAAAGGAAGCTCACTCGTGAAGTTCCGTATTTTTGTAGGAGAAACAGAAATATCAGAATTGCTGCTGAAACTGCCTCAACCATCGCTGCATAAATTAGCGTAAACGAATTAGGTCAATACACTGGTAGACAGCACCATCGAGACTAAGCTGAGCTTACATTTGCTGAATTGAGGGAAGGGTGCTCTAACTCCATCAATTGCAGACAAAACTGCAGGGTAAATAATCAAAAATCATTCAAAACCGTCAAATGAAAAATAAAAAACAAAGAACTGACAATTGAGGGATAAAAGTCGTATGCGTATGAAGGTATTTGCGACTAAAATGTGGCCAGTGTCATGAGTACAAACATTTTAGTAACCAAAACCCGCCGTACGTTTACAACAATCTAGGAAAATATTTTGTTGGGGAAATATATACAGACCTGAGATAGCAGGAGTAAGAATGCCGTCACCAATTAACATACACATGCCAAGAATCGAGATAAACAGCAAAACCCTTCTCGCCACCATACTTTTCTCAAAGATTTTGCCGAGTTTACTAGGCTTTGATTCACCCTCATACACATTAGAACTCGAAACTCGAGAGGACGATGAGTTTTTCGGTGGAAGTATCCCAATGTTCATGCTTCTGCATAGTAATGAATACAATGCAAACGTCCCACCTGCACGCACGCATACAGTAGAATAAGCCTTTCAGTGTAGTCAGTTTTTACTTTTTAGACATAGACTATTTATGGTACGCGTACATGAACCATCATACAGTAGAATTACCTTCACCCTGATCATCAGCACGAAGGGTAATGCCGGCATACTTGACGACACCAATGAGGCTAAGAGTCCAAAACATGATGCTAAAAATGCCCAAATAATCTTCTTCAGTAGGATACTTTAAAGGCATTGAAGGGTACACATAGAGTGGAGAGGTCACTAGTCCTCCAAATACAACTCCAAGTGTCTTGTATGCTAGTAGTATTGTGCTCCACCTGCTTGATCTCCCCTATATTTCAAACAAGACAATCATATTTCATTCAAAACTTACGACACAATGACGGAGCCAATGGTCGGCTAAACAGGCTTAAGCCAGGTGCGTTTTTTGGGATTCGTTTAATACTCCCTATGTCCTAAAATATAAGTCGTTCTCGCTTTTCGAGACGACAAATTCTCTCTTCGATATCTCCTAAAATATAAAAGATAACATAATGAAAATGGTACTCATATGAAAACATTTTTCATGACGAATTTAGTGCTATAATTTTTATAATTTTTCAACACGTAACTCTTTGTAACAACAGAAAACAAAGGATTACATTAAAAAACGAAAATGACTTATATTTTTTAACAGAGGGACTATGCATTTACATACGAAGTAGTAAATTACAAAAGTGGAGGATTAAGGCATTAGAAATAAAGTGGTGCGCTTGTAGGTGTGTTGGTTTTGTTCCTGCAGATCTCGAGTTCGATTACCGTTTGAGATTTTATGTTCTGACTTTTGACTACCATTCATCATTTTTAGTTTTTACTATATTTATTATTAAAATGTAATTATTTACTAAGTTAATGCCTTAAAATTTTCGCAAAAATAATTACTCCGTAGTAACTTAAAGTTAATTTTCCCCACTATATAACATACAGATCGGATAAGTAATTACTCCGTATAGTAGAGACCATGTCTCTTACTTATAGCTAGACCTGGTAAACGGGTTAATCGGGTCGGGTCTGGGTCGGGTCATTTCGGGTTTGATTGAAGTATCATATCGGGTCGGGTCATTTCGAGTTCGGGTCAATTTGGGTCGGGTCGGGTCAAATCTCTTTCGGGTCAAAATGCAAATTTTTGGTAAAAAAGACATTTTTTTTCGTCAAAAGGTTACTCTTTAAGGTTTTATGTATATAATTGGCGGTAACTGATTACGTGATTTCATATAAGTTATTTTTAAGTAATTTGAAGTCACGAATAATATTTTGTATCGGGTCAATTCAGGTTTCGAGTCAATTTCGGGTCAAAGCATAACGGGTCGGGTCTGGGTCGGGTCATTTTGGGTTTCAAGTCAGTTTCGGGTTGCGATTATCGGGTCACTTTCGGGTCTCGAATTGGCCTTATCGAATTCAGATGCATTTTCTTGCGCCTACTTATAGCAATATTAGTCTTACGGAGTAATTAATTTGTATTGACTACAACTTCATTAATTCAACTTCCAACCTTTTCATTATAATCTACCGAAGTTACTTAAAAAACAAATCCCGTTTTCATGATAAAAATGAAATGGGGTGTAATCTTTTCTTTGTTTTTTTCCTCAGCATGTAATTTTTTGTTAGTAGGGAGTAATGTTATTGTACAATATGTGTTTGGTTTGTAAGATATTAGTATATTACAAACTAGTTGGCGTGCCCGTCCCCGTCCGGGCCATCTATCATTATTATTAAGATTTAAAAATAAGTATAAAATGTTATTTTTATATATTTTTTCTAATTTATATATTTACTAATTATGATATAATTTTATATGATATTTAATATGACAAAATTTCTAAAATATAAATACTAAGGCCATATTCTTTTTGGCTTTTACTGTATTTAATATGATAATTTTCTAAAATCTATTATTTATCATATTTGTTTTTCGTTTATTTGCTAATTTTATAACAGCTAGTCTTGTGTGAAACGGGTCAACCCGTTTCACACAAGAAACGGGTCAAATATGGCCCATTAACCCTTTTTTTTTTTTTTTTTTTTTTTGAAATTTTTTTTTGAAATTTTTTTTTAAGACCCAAAATTTTTTTTTTAATCTTTTATCGAAAATCGTATTTATAGGGTAATTAGAAATGGTAACAAAGTAGACCAAAATGGTAACATATTACATTAAAATATTGTCATAATATTTGTTTAATATGTTACCATAATTGTTTAATATGTTACCATAATTATATAATATGTTATCATTTAATATTAACCTATTTTGGTAACATTTTAACCTATTTTGGTAACATATTACATAATTATGGTAACATATTAAACAATTATGGTTACATATTAAACAAATATTATGACAATATTTTAATGTAATATGTTACCATTTTAGTCTACTTTGTTACCATTTTTAATTACCCTATAAATACGATTTTCGATAAAAGATTAAAAAAAAAAAAATTGGGTCTTAAAAAAAATTTTCAAAAAAAAAAAAAAAAAAAAAAAAAAAAAAAGGGAAAACGGGTCATACCCGACCCGTTTCAAGCTAGAAACGGGTTTTGTGGTCTCAAACAAGAATTTGTGATTTTATAATACTTACCTAATACTCCCTCCATCCCACCTTTTTCCTCCCATTTACTTTTTGGAGGTCAAACTTCGCAAAGTTTGACCGTCAATAACTAAAATTACAATATAAATTTTATTATGAAACTAACATATTATGATTTGTCGTTAAAATATCTTTTACAAAATTATACTTTTGACCTGAAAAAGTGGTGTATTGATACAAATAAACACGGTCAAAGTAGTGCCTAGGAGACCGTGAAAAAAGTAAATGGGAGGAAAAAGGTGGGATGAAGGGAGTACTATTTTTTTTTCCCTTAACTTATTTATTAAATCAACAATTATTTTACTTTTTAAAATTCTATAAATTACCATATTTTTTTTAATATATATTTTAAAATATAACTTACTTATATTTTTCTCCCTTAACTTGTATATTTAATCCAATATATTTAAGGCAAAATATATATTCTTCAATTTTGGTATCCTACAATTTTAAGGATTCCAATTGTAGAATTAGTGTTATATTTTAGATTACATATGTTAATTATATTACACCATCTTTTTCTTTTTTTGGTTAATTACATATATTCTCTTTTTTGTTACGTTAAAATGAGGTAATAAAGAAATTGGAATTTTGTCATTAAATCAAACTTTACCCTATCATTATACTAAACATGTTTTTTTTTGTTTTTTATTCTTAATTAGCAGATGTTCTCATACAAAATTGAGATGAACAATCGAATCAAAACTTAATACTATTAAACTAACTAACAGATTATGCATTAAGCATTACAAATATTATTATACAACCATATCTAATTAATTGATTTAAAAATAAGATAATCGATAGATATTGTACATCACTTTTACCTTTCATGTTACATATTCTTACCTTTCATGTTACATATTCTTACCTTTCATGTTACATATTCATTAGTTTTGCTATTGGTTTATAATCAAGTTTGTTCAAGAAAAAATTTCAAATCTTGAACGTAAAATATAAATCTATGACATACAAAGAAAAAAGGATCATCAGTAATTTAATCAAGCTATGTTTAAGTATCAAACATAATAATTAAGAAATTAAAATATTCAAAATTTAAACACTCTTATCAAATACACCGTAAAAAAAATTAACACAAATTGTAATCATAATTAAAACATAATAAAGTAAAACTATTTAACATAGTACGTACCTAGAAAGATCTAGCTAAAGTTTTTGATGTATATATATAAAAAAAAAGGGATGGAGACTTACATAAATATTAAATAAGAAAATTATGTGTCATATAATTGTTTATTTCGAAATTATAATTTTTTTTTCTCAATTAAAAACATCTTCAATTAATTTTTTTTGGAAAGTTCTAATATAGTAAAGATTTCAATTGTAGATTTAGTTTTATATTTTAAGTTACATATGTTAATATTTTTTCATCTAAAATCCTAGCAATAGTAGAATTATAAATAATACTAATATTAATTTTTTAGACCAATTATATTGCGACAAATGTCGACCATAGAGACCATGGTTTCGACTTTATATATATATATATATATTAGATTAACTAATTTATCGAAACATACTTCGTAAGTGAACTGTATTATGTCATTACGTAACTATAGTAATTTATCATATTAGTGACCTCTTCGTTCCTTGTGCACCCTACTTATAGTAATTGACTAGTTATTAGACCTTCAAATTTTCCTAAAACTTTCGCCCCTGGTTAGAATCAGATCCTAGCTTCGTCCCTGTCCATACAACATGCATCCACCAATGCAGGGAACAGAAGTTAAAAAAAAATTAACCAATTTAAAAGTGAAAGTTTTCAGTTAAAAAATTTGAGGTTATCAAGTAAATATTGATCTTTAAGAGTGTGTTTGGATAACAAAATAGGAAGGAAAGGGAGGGGAAGTGAAATGAGGAAAGGGGAAGGAAAAGAATGGAAAGGGAAAGAGAATGAGGGACGCGGATTCCCAGCAGTTTATTCACAACTGCTGTTGTGCATTTAAATCAATCACAACCATTCATATAATGGAAGGCTTAGATCATTTCCTATAAAAAAGGAAACAAACAAAATAACAAAGGAAATCTCTTATACGTGTTGTATATATGCATATATTCCTTGATTTTTCCTTGAAAATTTGACCAAGTTAAAATAAACCTTTATACTTATATTTACCAAATTATTTTAAAGAATATTATTACGTATAATTTAATTGAATTCAAATCAATACAAAAAATAAAAATAGGTAATGTCAAACGGTGCTTATGTTGATGCAAGTACACAAAATACGGAGTCATTCGAGAATTGGACTTGATTCAAGGGAATATGTTGGTGTACCTGTGAGGCGTGCATGTCCAATGAACTTGATTTTAGTTTAATTTCACAATTTTTTCTATTGATTGATGACAATTGCAGAGGAGGATTGATGATTGCAAGGAGTATAAAGTGGTAGTTGTAACTTTCGCTCTATGTAGAATTGCTTTTGATAAATTGGTTTTAAGTCTCCCTCTAATTTTCCCTTTTTTTTTCTCTTAAATAAATTACAATCAATCTGGACCCTCCAATAAATGAACGGCTAGGATTATAACAAATGCACACCTGCAGTTGATATAGGACTGCTGTGAATCCAAGTCCGAGAATGAGATGTTGGTATTTGGATAAGTTTCCCCTCCAAATCTTTTCAATTGTGGAAAGATTTTGATTACACTAGGGGGAGGGAAAATGGATTCCTCCAAATCCCTCCATCTCCATTTCCCTCCTTTCATTTTTTGTAATCAGACGACGAAAATTTAATCCCTCCATTTTCCTCCCCTTCATTTTTCCTTAATTCTCTTAATCCAAATACACCATTAATCTTCTAAAAACTCAAAAGTAAATTCGTGATAATTTGGCCTAAAACGAATAATGTTATACTATTAGAATGAACACAGACACAGTAGTGGCCCAACATTAATTACGATGGGCCTAATTATTAAATTAGAGGCATAGGTACATGGCCAGCCTAAAGGTACAATTATATGTAGTCACTAGTTTGCATGTCCGGCCCCGTCCGGGCCATCTATCATTATCTTTTAAATTTATTCTTATATAAAATACTCCGTGTATATTTGTCTAGTTATTTATTTACCAATTATGATACAATTTAATTTAAATATATAATATTTAATATATTGATTTTTCTAAAATATGTATACTAATTTCATATAATAATATAAATTCAAAACTATTCCTCAATTTGTATTTTATTGGAAACATGAGGTTTAAAAAAATTACCTATCGAGTTAAGGTATAATTTGTACTTCCATTGTTACTACTATTAATTTAATTAGTATTGATCTTATTATTACTTTCACTATTATTGCTATTATTATTGTTAATTACTATTATGGGCAGTTATAGTGTTATTACTATCAATTTCACTACCCACTTTATTAGAAATGTAACTTATACAATTGCATTCACTACCCACACTGTTATTATCACCAATTTCACAGTGTTACTTGCAATTTATATTATATTATATTATATTATTATTTAATAATAATATATTGCATCTTTTAAACTCATTTACAATTACCATATATCTTTCTTTATTAAAAATGTGACAATTATTATATCATATCATAATTGTACTATAATATTACTATTATTATTATTATTATTATTATTATTATTATTATTATTATTATTATTTTTATTATTATTATTATTATTATTATTATTATTATTATTATTATTATTATTATTATTATTATTATTATTATTATTAGTGTTATTATTATTATTATTTATATTATCACTACTTTTATTCTTCTATAGGTTAAAATTATTGAAATTGTCTAAAATCCAAATTATTTAACAAATTTTCAAAAAGTTAAGAAATGTTAAAAAAAAAACTTTAGACAACTTCAAAAAATTTCAAATACTTATAAAAAACTTTAAAACGAAAAAAAATAAGATTTTAGACTTCAGAAAAAATAAGGCAAAGAAAACAGACCCTTACTACATAAAGAAACGTCTAATGTCCACAATGTTTTATTTACGTTGGTGTGATGTGTAACATTTGAACTTTCGAAGTAAAAAGAAAGTGATAGTTCATGAGAACTCCATACGAAAGAGTGGTATTTACACGTTGAATATATATAGAAACGTCAAATGCAGGGATCGGATTCTCAACCTCGTTGGTGATATTATACTGTTCAATTTAAATGTGGTCATATTTTATGTTTATAACTGATTACAGAAAGTATATGTTAGTAATAACACTTATATATGAACACTCTAAATGTGATGACATTTTATGAATAAACAAACTCATTTTTACTTTGTTATTGAAAGACAGTTTTTGACGGAACGTTCTCATGATACTACTATTCATTGTTTGGAAATTTTTTCCAAAATAATAATATTCAGCCAAAAAAAAATGTATAAACGCACGTAACATAAATTATTGTGTAAGACGTTCTCACAACGAACATCATTGTTGTGAGATCGACGACCTCTCACATTTAAGGTGGTTATTGAGTTAGCTTTAAGTGATTACCTTGATAACTAGTAGGTTTCGCTCACATGTGAAACAATCTCATGAAATATTTAATGTACGTACAAGTAAATATGTTACATCAAACACTCATCTAAGAAACTATTAAAAGATACGAAGTATATATATATGAATGAAAATTTCTTAGGATGTGTTCATTGGACATATGTTTAAAATAATAGTATATAAATTTTAACCATTATTGGTAAAATTAACCTATATCATTTGAAAATTATTGCTTTCTCTGTTTTAGTGAATTTTTTACGTTTTGACTTTTTTAAGAAGAAAAAATAAAAAAAAGTGTAAATAAATAATCGAGACGAGACATGTAGAATATTAAAAAACACTAATACCTTGGGGGACTTAGAAGGGACAACCATGGTTGAGAGAGTTGTAGGGGTTGTACTCGGAGAATGCTCACCCATTGGCTATAAAATAAATTGTTTGGATGTACAAAATACTCCGTAAGTAAGTATCACTAACAAACACTGCTTGGTTTTTCTGATGAATAATCGTCGTATGTGTGCTAGCTAAGCTGCCCATTAAAAAGGCAATAACTTTTGTAGGGCACGATTTTATAATAATTTATTTAAAAGAAATAAAATGGAACGGAGCTCGAGAATATTACGAACAGTTTTAAATATTACTTACTTTTTATCCATGTGATTGTTTACTTTGGATCACCTTACGTGAGGGAAAAAATGGTCCTCATGCAAACAAATAAATGGATACGAGAGAATACTCCATATAATAAAAGAATAACACTATTTGATACTCCCTCTGTAGCATGGTTACTGAAAAAAATACTTTGATAGTTTCAAATATAAATTAGATGGATGTAAATATTATTAAAACGACAATAAAGTACTCTATAAAACAATTATTCATCCAAGGGGAATTTTTCTGGTGATTTTTTTTACAATGTACAGCGTATTGAATAAAATATAGTCATGCAGAATTTTATTCAATACATAATCGTATAATAAAAAATATAAAATTTTATAAAACACATACTATTATTGACGATAAATTATATTAATGACAATATTCTTGGTACTTATAACGTTATTTAAAAGGGATATTTCTCATGCTAGCCTTGAACTTTGTCAAATTATACATGGTACCCCGTGTCTGAGGTTTGTGCATATATTACCTCTAAACATGGTGTTTATGTGCCCAATATGCTGTTTTTCTAACCAAAAACTTAATTGTTGGACATAATATGAACAAACTTACTTATACTTGGCTGGTAGACGTTTTTTCGACTCTTGGTTAGAAAAAAGGCATATTTGCACCTTCTTCATAAAAACTAACGCCGTCAAGTTTTTTGTTAGGAAAAGAGCATATTGAGCACATAAACACCAAGTTTATGGGTACTATGTGAACAAATCTCAAACATGAAATATTATGTATAATTTGACAAAATTTAAAGGTACCATGAAAAATATCCCTATTTAAAAACATGAGAAAAATGGAAAAGGTTAGAGCACCCACATCAATGGGGCTCCCCAAAACTTCTCTCTCCTACTTTCATCAACTTTTTACTTAACCTCCCTATTTCATTTACATGTTTTTACATTGATGGGGCTCCCCATTTCCACCTTTTCAAGGTCCACCATATTTATTTTTTAAATTCTAACATTAATTAATTACTTATTATTTGTGTAGATACCCGTATCCGTACCCCCCCAAAAAAGCAACCCGATGATGAAAATGGACTTTTATGCATGTTTTATAAATGGACGAAACGGTACAAAGTGTCTAAAACATTTTAGTCGTTTTTAACGTATTTATTTAAATTTGCATATTTCGTAAAATTGAACGTTAATTTTGTCGCCTATTTTAAGCTAAAATACGACACGATTATTTCACTCAAAAGCAACTCACAAAAAGCAACCCACAAAAAGCAGCCCACAAAAACGGCCTCACAAAAACAACCCGCAAACCACAAATTACGCACTCAAAACGAGTCAACACGACTCCCGAGTCACATTTACGTAAAATCAACTTTTACGGTATGACTAAATAATACAAAACAAGACAATTTTATTTCAAGCCAAAATCGAAAAACACGACAAAAACCGAAACACGAAACACGAAACGCGAAACACGAAAATCGGAGAAGGCTGAAATCAGCCCAAATCAAGGGAAAGGATCCCTTAGGCCGTAGCCCCCCGACAAGATTCAGCCCAACACATCACCTACGTCATTTTGAGAAAAACAGCTCCCCAGACAACAAAAAACAAGTCGCCAGGTGGCAGAGGGCTCAAAAACAAGTCGCCTGCCACCAGACGACTTGTTTTCAAGTCGTCTGTCAAGAGACGACTTGTTTTCAAGTCGTCTGTTGACTGACGACTTGTTTTGGGCCTTGTATGCTGCTGTTTTGATTTGCTACGAGCCCAACCCTTCCCCTATATATACATACTCCTTCAAACACTCAAAACACATCTTTCACTCCTCTCATCTTACACTCTTATGCATTTTCGAATTGTCGTCTTTGCATTTTAAGGTAAACACTTTACCTTCGGATTAGACTCGGACAAGGGTTACATTAACCCAACCCGATATTGGCACAACGAACCCGTATTCGTAATACGGTTGTAGTAATTCGGATTCCTAATCCGTCTAAACCCCGCCAATATCGCATAAACAAACGACTCAATCGTCACTAAAGCAAACCGACGTTACATTTTACACTTAAGCAAATTCTCATTCATGCATTAAATATTGACTAAACACGGATTCGACATAAACTTGTACCGTTTCAACTAGTCTTTTAAACATGCAAAACTGAGGGTTTTCAAAATACTAGAATTAAACATGAGTCGGAAAATAACGTTTTATATTAATTCAAATCAATGAATTATTATTTCTCGTATATTTCCTAAAGCAAAACGTCGTTAACTTTAACGACTCACATGCATTACTTTGCATTTTTATCGAGTCATATTCGCACTTGTACGTAGCGTTTTATCTGCTCAAACATCGAAATTAAGCACTTGTTTTCAAATTAGTAGAGACTACTTTACGTAGGCTTTTCAATTTCAGTTTTTCATAAAACATTTTGATAAAACTTTTGAAAAGTAACCTTGCCCCGAATCCACTCTGGTTTCACAATAACCTTAGGAGGAGAGGTATCGACGCGCCTTGAATTCTAAGACACGCGTCTTATAATTTAAGACGCATCGAAAAGGTCCAAATTCCTTTAAAATTTGGTGGCGACTCCAAAAGCAATTTCAAATCGATTTTCAAGCATTTAAGCAATGATATCCCCCATAGCACTTTACGCACCCATTTTGCACTTAAGCAAATTTCTCGCGTAGCGTCCGCCCCCTCATCGGGCGGGCCCGCGCGAGGCGTCGAGGAGGTCCCGATCCGGGTACATTCAGTTGGCGACTCCGCTAGGGACTTAGCTGTTTTTATTTTTAAGAAAAACTTTTTCTTTTATTTTAAAAACACAAAGAGGCAAAGCTTGAAAACTTGAAAACAATTACGCTTTCGATGTTTGGGCAAATTTTACGTCGAGTCGCATCCTTCGGGATTGCCTAGCCATGCACCCTCGAGAATCGACCCCTAATAGCGCTCCCTTCATAAGCGAGACTATTCCGGACAAATCGAGTTCTCACCCCTTCACGATTACAAGTACGGTATCCGTACAAGTGAATCGTAGCAGTCAAACTCGAACGCTCTAGACCCCGTATTGAATCCACACTGATGTGTGTGATCTTGCGGATAACTCTACACAAACGTTGCGGGAATGACCGAAGGGAACCTTACCCAAAAGCCAAAAACCCATGTCATATACGCACAAATGCGAAGCTATAGTACCCTCACTATAGTAGTCTTTCAAACAAACTTATGCAAAACATTTTCAAGGCATATGCATTCATAAACGTCTATTCAAAACGCATTTTCAAACTTTTTTTGAAAAACATGCTTTCAAAGACATTAACGTCAGGTTTATTGATCTATAGTCAAACGAACCAGACAAACAACACACCACTGCATTCAAAATCGTTCGGAAATAATCACTACATTTCCGAGCCTTTGCAAAACATAAACGAGTTATACGGCTGACGTACCGTTATAATTCGCTTATCGCAAAATTTTTCACAAAGCAAAACCCGAAAATGACAATTCATTTCGGATATTTCACTAAAACAACCACTTTTACGCTATACATTTTACACCATGCATTTAAAGCAACTTCGGGCCGAGTGACTCTCTAGTCATTTCGACCTACACAAACACCTTTTTCAAAAACAAACAAAACACGGGATCGTTCAAGCACGAACCCGTCATTTTACATGTCAAATCAGCTGGCTTATCGTCATTTTGGTTCGACTTTCTATAGCACATGTGCACGTAAAAGGCAAGCAACATTTGCCTTTTACTCGTTTTAACATCCTCAAATCGAGTAGCCTATCGCTATTTCGTTTTGACTCCTTTTCATTTCACAATCTAACGATAAGCCCCAAGCGACATACTGCTAACCAGGGCTAATCAGATGTGATCATACAAAACCTTTTTACATCGAGACTAGAGATATGTTGACCTATCTCTACCTCAAAAGCCTCCCGTGTCTTTTCAGCTAAAAAACACGAGTCGAGTCCTGCACATTTCTTTATACACTTTATTTTGGGTTGCAAATGCGAGATTTGAGTCTTTTCGGGTCACTAAGGTTTGAAACTTTGACAGGTTCACCCTCCTAAAACCCCGGATACACGGCTCATAAAAGCAATATGGATCCCCATTTCAACCCCGCAAATGACAAAGCCGCCCCTCAATCGCCTCCGCAACCGCCCGTAACCGC
Organism: Dianthus caryophyllus; assembly: GCA_023091065.1. Classification (NCBI taxonomy): domain Eukaryota; kingdom Viridiplantae; phylum Streptophyta; class Magnoliopsida; order Caryophyllales; family Caryophyllaceae; genus Dianthus; species Dianthus caryophyllus. The sequence continues at coordinate 52,661,098 of CM041516.1, read as the reverse complement.
TGAACACATGCAACTGCTCAACGACAAGGTCACCAATCTTGCCGCTTTCGGCTTGAGCAGGTTGGCCGAGTCATGCAAAAATTCGAAACCGAGAAAAACGCTAGACGTTTTTCCAAAGAATCTGCTCAATACGTCCAAAAAATCCAATCTCTGGAGGACGAACTCCGCAAATACAAGCTGGCTAAAGCTACAGGCCGTGGTCACCGAGGCGGCATATCTCGAACCGCTGCAAAAGCTAAACCAGCCAGCGCTGTCGACTCGAATACACTAGCGGTATCACCTGTGTTCACAACACAGCCTACGCTCGCTACGCCCAAATCAGCATCTGCTGGGTCATCCTCGTCGAAACAGCGACGACACTTTGACCCCCTCTACATGTCTTACTCCAAAGCATTGGAAAAACTCGTAAAGAGAAACCTCCTACGGCTTCCCAGCCCTACGAACGCACCACCTAAGCACAAGAAAACAAAGTCATGGAATCAAAACGCCTACTGTGAATTCCACAGGGGAGCAGGGCATGACACTGAAAACTGCTCCCGTCTAAGGGACGCAATCCAAGACATGATCGACAACAAGACGATCGAAAAACCAAGCATGGCTCCTAAGCCACCACACCAGCATAACACGCTCCATGCTCGCACTATCTTTGTAGGGACGCATCCCATACTCAACTGGGTTCCCACAGACGACCATGAAGTCAATGTCGTTTACGACATCACCAACGACTACGACGACAGCCCCAGGCGCACTCGCAAAACAAAAACTAAAACAAAAACGAAAGCAAAACACACAGACGAGAAAAGGGTCTTCGTGCAGATCCCTTATCAATATCCCGTCAGACCGTCCGACAACGACGGTAAGGCTGCACGCCTCCAACGCCGGTACCAGGCTCCTTTGAAGCTACTAGAACCCCCAGGGTTCCCTTCAAAACTCAAAAACAAAAACAAAGGCAAAGGCATACTCACGGATACTCCTTCACCCAGCACAACCGTGCACGGAATCAAGGATACGCCACCCAAGCAACTCCCCAAAACAAAATCAAGCACTTCAATATGGCAACTCTTGCAGGACTCGCCAGGGCATCGCAAGGCCCTTCAACAGGCCCTACAAGTCACTCCAATCGCAACAAAGACTCCTCCGACACAACTTGTCAGCCACATCATCCGGGACTGGCTACCGGGTGCCATAACTTTCTCTGACGCGGACTTGCCACCCTTTGGGGATAGGCACCATCTAGCACTCTATATAAACGCAGATTGTCGTGGCATAACATTACCCGTTACCCTCATCGATAACGGCCAAAGAATGAACGATTCTCGCTTTTAAAGAACCGCCATCAAACTGGGACTAAGGGAGAGTGATTTCACCCCCCGCGCCGGCAGCATAAAAGCATACGACGGTACATGTCGCGACATAAAGGGTAGCATCTCATTATCCGTCGTGACGGAATATGTCGTGACAGAAACCGAATTCCAGGTCATGGACATTCCCCCGGCATACAACATGTTCTTTGGCGGACGCACTGGATTCACGATGCCCGAGCTATCACATCAACTCTACACCAGAAGGTTAAACTACCTCAGGACGGTGAAATCATCACCATCAAAGCCTCGAACTTCCGAGCCAAGCTTCGACGACTAAAGTCTAAAGAAAGCACCAACGAATCCACCAATGACGCAGGTGGTTTCATTTCAAGCATTTACAGGTTTAGGGTCCCACGTCATCATGACGCCGGGTCTTCTAAGCCAACCAAGACGCGCAACCACATTCCTAAATAGTAGACCTAGTTTAGGATGTTAGAGTTTGTAGGTTTGTCCTAAGCTCTATAGTCTGAGCAATTTTCAAATGTAACTGCTTTTAACAACATTAATGACAAGAATGTTTTCGGTTACTCTTTGCCTCGTTTTTCCTCTTCACTCTTGCACACTCTAACGTTTGCATTTCTCCGCATATTCTAACATTTGCGATAACATTAACAAAACGACATTGCATCATATGAATACATTGCAGGCACTGTTTCCAGACCTAAACAGCCTCCCATCCCTGAACATACAACAACCATCCACACCAAGACACCCCATGAACCCAAGGAAGTACCACCGTGAATTTCCTTAAGCACTGACAAAAATATGCAGCCTCCAAGCTACTTACAAAAATCAAACGACACTTCCATATGGTCTCGCAAAGACACACCCGTCTTTGACCAAACACCACACAACAACAAAAGCCGGGTATCAAGCCCGCCAAGCAAAAACCAAAACACATAATCCAAGCCAACAAAAAAGCTAACTGGATATCAAACACAATTCCAGCCACGAAGAAGAACGGCAAAGTTCCAGTGTACATTGACTGCCACAACCCAAACAAAGCATGTCCAAGCGACAACCCTTTATACATTGACATCCCCGTCGATAACACCACAGAAATACAATCGTTAAGGACTCCACAATCAGCCAGGGGTCCGACCACTACAATTATAGCGTAGGAATACTCCCACTAACCACAAATGACAACCATGCACCCCTCTCTTTCAAAACTTCAAAGCCAACACCGCATCATACGAAGCACATGTCTACAACCAGCAAGGATCCACAGACACATCACTTGACCTTTCATCCCTGCTAAACAAACCCCTACACATCCAGATACTGCCCATTGACGCAAAATGGCACAGCAAACCCGCATGCTACCAACCCCACTGGGGGCTGAACATACAAAACCCTGGTATCAAACCATTCCCAACTACAAAACAACCAACACCCATGAAACATTCCGCAATGTATTTATAAGATGCAAACAGACAAAATGTTAAAAATCGCAATGTACGGACCGGCATGTCCTTAAACCTGCACAAACACAATTCACGGGCCGGCATGCCCTTAAACGTGCATCACTCACAAAAAACACATCTCACGGACCGTCATGTCCTTAAACATGTACCATGGGCCGGCATGCCCTTAAATGTGCACATTCACCACAAAAATGCAAACACAATTCTTGGACCGGCGGGTCCTTAAACACGCACATTTCTATAAAACACTCTTCACGGACCGACATGTCCTTAAACGTGTACAAACACAATTCTATGGACCGGCATGTCCTTAAACGTGCACCCCTTTTACAAACACAACTCGTGGGCCGGCATGCCCTTAAACATGCACTCCCTGTACAAAAACAACACAAAAACAAAATTCCTGGGCCGGCATGCCCCTAAACGTGCACATTCAACACAAAATGCAACTCCGAACTACGTCGGTCTGATTCCACTCACGTGGATACGTAGGCAGCTTTACGAAAAGCGCGACCAATATACAAAATGACGCGCCCGAAGCTTAAAAAGGTCGAGGGCATAGTCCACACAAAACATCCGTCTGAAAACCCAAAGGGTTAAAAAGACGACAATGCACTCACAAAATGACACGCTCAAAGCTTAAAAAGGTCGAGAGCATAGTCAACACAAAATTGACACGCCTGAAGCTTAAAAAGGTCGAAGACTCAGTCAACACAAACGCAAGATCACGATCCGAAGCTTAAAAAAGTCGAGGATATAACTCTTTTTACAAAACAGCAAACGAGGCAAACGTAAACAAAAACGTTCATTTCACTAACTATAGTCATAAGCAGTTACGTTTTGGATTTTCCGTCTCTAGGGCAAAAGACAAAACTACAACCTCTGATGTCTCCTTAGGTCTTAGGAATGACAAAGCAAACTACAATGTCACCAGGGTTTAGAGTTGACGACAAGCTTCCTTCGACGCCATATCCACCAGCGGCACATGTTAATCTCGACATCCCTTCAATTCCACGGATCACAGATCACAAGCGGAGACCACAGCTTTCCAACACCAAACACCACCCTCTCGGACAACGCATCGTCCGACCGCAAACCCTCGTCATTACGGCGATTACACCCTTTGTTTGCGCCAAAAAAACACCTCCCCTTACTCAAAAGAACACAGTCGTGTATCACATCGCCTCGTTTTACGCCCCGACTTTACGTTTTTTTTTGTTTTTCACATTCAAAAAACCCGTCATCTTCAAACACGTTTTCAGCTTTACGCAGATTACAATTCTCGCATTTCGCAACTCATATTTAGCACAATTTTTATATGGCGTTTTCATCAAAACACTCTTTGCAAACTTCATACATCATTTCTGTCGAAACACGTTTTACACATGTTTTCACATAAAGCACGATGCATTTTCTTAAAACTGCATTTTCACGCATTTCGAGGCCCATAATCTCAATCGAGATTCGCGGTTTCGCCCAACTAACATTACATTGCAGGTCTCAAAATACAGCCACAAGCAAGGTCAGCCAACGACCACAACCACCTAACGGCATCCATGCAAAGACGCTAACACAAGACATTTCCTGTACTGAACGACGCAACTCGTCACGCAACGTGTCAAGGTAGGCCTGGTAGTCACTTGGTCTCCGTCTCCACCTACACCTCGGCCGTCAAAACGGAAGATCAGCACGCTGGGGGCTAAAATCAAAAGCAGCTACAACGAGTTTGACTAACGTTTTACACTAAAACCTAAGTCGAACTGGGGGCTAAAATCAAAAGCAGCTACAACGAGTTTGACTAACGTTTTACACTAAAACCTAAGTCAAACTGGGGGCTAAAATCAAAAGCAGCTACAACAACAAACACAAAACACAAAAACCTCTTCACGAGTCAAACAAAACACAAAAACCTCTTCACGAGTCAAGCAAAACACTAAGCCTCTTCACGAGTCAAACAAAACACAAAACCTCTTTACGAGTCTCACAAAAAAACCCAAACCTCTTCACGAGTCAAACAAAAACACTAAACCTCTTCACGAGTCCTACAAAACACAAAAACCTCTTCACGAGTCAAACAAAACACAAAAACCTCTTTTACGAGTCAAACAAAACACAAAAACCTCTTTTACGAGTCAAACAAAACACAAAAACCTCTTCACGAGTCAAACAAAGCACCAAGCCTCTTTTACGAGCCCAACAAAAGCACCAAGCCTCTTCTACGAGTCACACAAAAACACCGACCCTCTTTACGAGCCCAACAAAAGCACCAAGCCTCTTCTACGAGTCAAATACATAAACACAAGCCTCTTTTACGAGTCAAGCACCAGACGCAAGCCTCTTACACAAGTCGTACACTTGTCACGAGAATGACATTGAAGCACGGGTACCAGATCAAACACGCAGCAAGCATTCAACACGCAGAGTTCGGCTAGACTACAAAACGCCGGCAAGAAGAAATCAACATCAGCAAACGCCTCAAGCAAACCACCAGCAAGTAGCACAAGCATTCGCACACAAGCACAAGCAAAGCACCATCCAGAAGCATCCAAGCAACACGCAGGCTGGCATGCCCCTAAATATGCAGGACCGTCATGTCCTTAAACATGTACTGAATCCTCCTCAAGATTTCCGGCACTAAGTCCTCGTCTCTCCCCGAGACACATACTTAGCGCCGCCAGGTAGTATCGAGACTGTAGTGGTCCGGATACTATCTTCTTAAGTTTGACTAGCGCTTTAGTCCAAGCTCGACCAAACCTGGGGGCTCAGAATACCCGTATCCGCACTACCCCCAAAAAAGCAACCCGATGATGAAAATGGACTTTTATGCATGTTTTATAAATGGACGAAACGGTACAAAGTGTCTAAAACATTTTAGTCGTTTTTAACGTATTTATTTAAATTTGCATATTTCGTAAAATTGAACGTTAATTTTGTCGCCTATTTTAAGCTAAAATACGACACGATTATTTCACTCAAAAGCAACTCACAAAAAGCAACCCACAAAAAGCAGCCCACAAAAACGGCCTCACAAAAACAACCCGCAAACCACAAATTACGCACTCAAAACGAGTCAACACGACTCCCGAGTCACATTTTCGTAAAATCAAATTTTACGATATGACAAAATAATACAAAACAAGACAATTTTATTTCAAGCCAAAATCGAAAAACACGACAAAAACCGAAACACGAAACACGAAACGCGAAACACGAAAATCGGAGAAGGCTGAAATCAGCCCAAATCAAGGGAAAGGATCCCTTAGGCCGTAGCCCCCCGACAAGATTCAGCCCAACACATCACCTACGTCATTTTGAGAAAAACAGCTCCCCAGACAACAAAAAACAAGTCGCCAGTTGACAGACGACTCAAAAACAAGTCGCCTGTCAACAGACGACTTGTTTTCAAGTCGTCTGTCAAGAGACGACTTGTTTTCAAGTCGTCTGTTGACTGACGACTTGTTTTGGGCCTTGTATGCTGCTGTTTTGATTTGCTACGAGCCCAACCCTTCCCCTATATATACATACTCCTTCAAACACTCAAAACACATCTTTCACTCCTCTCATCTTACACTCTTATGCATTTTCGAATTGTCGTCTTTGCATTTTAAGGTAAACACTTTACCTTCGGATTAGACTCGGACAAGGGTTACATTAACCCAACCCGATATTGGCACAACGAACCCGTATTCGTAATACGGTTGTAGTAATTCGGATTCCTAATCCGTCTAAACCCCGCCAATATCGCATAAACAAACGACTCACTGTCACTAAAGCAAACCGACGTTACATTTTACACTTAAGCAAATTCTCATTCATGCATTAAATATTGACTAAACACGGATTCGACATAAACTTGTACCGTTTCAACTAGTCTTTTAAACATGCAAAACTGAGGGTTTTCAAAATACTAGAATTAAACATGAGTCGGAAAATAACGTTTTATATTAATTCAAATCAATGAATTATTATTTCTCGTATATTTCCTAAAGCAAAACGTCGTTAACTTTAACGACTCACATGCATTACTTTGCATTTTTATCGAGTCATATTCGCACTTGTACGTAGCGTTTTATCTGCTCAAACATCGAAATTAAGCACTTGTTTTCAAATTAGTAGAGACTACTTTACGTAGGCTTTTCAATTTCAGTTTTTCATAAAACATTTTGATAAAACTTTTGAAAAGTAACCTTGCCCCGAATCCACTCTGGTTTCACAATAACCTTAGGAGGAGAGGTATCGACGCGCCTTGAATTCTAAGACACGCGTCTTATAATTTAAGACGCATCGAAAAGGTCCAAATTCCTTTAAAATTTGGTGGCGACTCCAAAAGCAATTTCAAATCGATTTTCAAGCATTTAAGCAATGATATCCCCCATAGCACTTTACGCACCCATTTTGCACTTAAGCAAATTTCTCGCGTAGCGTCCGCCCCCTCATCGGGCGGGCCCGCGCGAGGCGTCGATGAGGTCCCGATCCGGGTACCTTCAATTTGATAATTAACACAAAGATACATAATTTATATTATATTATGAATAACAAAAATGCACAATTTATTGGTTAAAGAAAGAATAATTATATGGAGCAATTAATACTACTAACTTTTTTTTTAATTAATAAAAAATATTTTTTTTTTAACAATTTTTTCCGAAAACTTACTAACTAATTTTTTTTCAATTTAAAAAAAAGTTAATTAAAGAAAACATACATTAGAATTTGCACTAGTTGAAAAGTGGTTAGTAAGTACTCCGTAATTAATTGGATGATAAAATAATTAATTGATTTTAATCAACTAATAATAAATACGAGTAATAAAAATAAAATTTGCAAATAGGAACCCTCCCAATGTAGAGGGGCTCCCTAAATTTTGGGTCACAAACCCAAAATTTGGGACACCTCCCACATTGGTTGACCTCCCCACAAGCGTATATTTGACACTTTTGGGTCACTTAGCTCCCCATTAATGTGGGTGCTCTTAGTACGACAATGAGTGGCATGCATGCCAACGGTGACATTGTGCACTGTTTTGTGGAGTTAGTCTTTCCGATCCCAAATTCATGCATGGAAAAAGTGTCTTAGGATGTTTAATTTTTCGTTTGAAATAATTTTGGCGAATTTATTTAAGGAACTAAAATTTGTTTAAAAGTTATTACCGATTTACCATAAAATGTCACATCTAAATTGTGAATAATATTGATATCAATTTTAGGATATACTCCGTACATTGATATCGATTTTTATTCATGGGACAAGTGGATTATTATATTTAGGATTAATTGTCAACTCTCACATTTTCTAAACACAATTTAGAAACCCTCACCAAAATTTCAATTTCACCATTATATTGTCTCTTCAACAAAACTTAAATTATCGTTTTATTTTTTTACATCTTCAGTTTCGATGGACGATAGATTACATTTATGATGAAAATATTTAATAAAATTTTCTTCATTTTCACAAAAAATTACATTTTGGTGGGAGCTTTTTTAAGAAAATGTTTATGAAAGCAGAAGATTTAAAAAAAAAAATTACAAAAGGTAAGACTTTTCAAAATTATAATTATAAAAGATGGGGATTGTCATAGTGATACGAGTGTTTGATTTTAAAGGAATAATTTTTTTTTTAATCAATGATTTAAAAGAATATAATCTCCTTTGGAACATATAATTTTTTTTTTTTTTTTTTTTTTGTTGTTGGAAACCGTTGACTTATATTGATAATATACTGTCACAATAACCTTAATTATCTCATGATAATAGGATGGAGTGAGTAGGTTTCATGATGTGAGACAATCTTACATCAAATCATTGTAGGATGATATTCTTAATAAAATTGATCTCACAAATATTCATGTATTGTTGTTCTACGTAGTACGGAGTAATAATATTACTCCGTATTAATTATTATCGTAGGTCGGTCGATAAATTTTTTTTTGTCACTTTTCATATTAAAGTTTCACACTTTCAACTTAGCTTAGCTTATACATACGAAACAGAATCAAAGGCAACTTTAATAATAAAATCAGTTTTATATGTGAAACAGCCAATAAATTTATTACCGTTTCATTTGATTTTCAAATTTAGGGTCAGATAGTAACTTTTATTTAAGGTCATTTGTGAGATAGTACCCAAAAGTTGACTTTTTTTGGCCGAATTTTGCTATTTGGTACTCCCCCCGTTCCACAATGTTAGTTTCATTTACCTTTATGGAAATCATAATTTCTTAACTTTGACCGCATTTGTTATGAAATTTTCTTTCATAAAATTTTATCTTCAATTAAAAAAGTTTACATATAGACTGAGTAAATGCGGTCAACATAGTGCATTACAAACCGCATAAAAGAGAAGTGAGATGAACATTGTGGAACGGAGGAAATACTTTTTAACAAAATTTGAAAACAAAAGATATCAGATCGAAAAAAATTAAAAGTACTACCTTATAAAACCCTCAATAAAATATACTAAACGATAACAAATCTCATAATAAAGAAAACATTGAGTTATTTTATGTATCTAACGTTTTCAAGATCAGTAGTTCTCCTGAAAGACGGGCCTAACGATAATTAACGTAAGACACAAGCAAGAAAAGAAAAAAAAAACTAACTCGTAACTACCTTGTGTGAGAGGACTTACGATAAATTTATCGTTAGGCCCGTCTCACACAAGAAATTGTGTTTCAAGATAGGGTTACTCAATCACTCTATTCAATTTTATTTTATTACTTGTAGTTGACTTTTTGTTTTTATGTTTGTTTATACATTTTTTTTTTTTGCTACACATGTTTGTTAATACATGATACTACGATATATGTACTCTTATTACAAAAAGTTACTCTAGTCGTTCCACTTTAATGATAAGCTTTTAATTTTTTAAAAATCCCAAAATAAACGGTTTAATTTTAAATTTAGTATTGCAAACTTTAAAATATTATATTAGTCTTCTAAAATGAAGTTATATTGTTCAATATACCCTTTTTTAATTCAATATTAATGGGAACGAGGGGATGAAAATGGTATTTAATTTGCATTGGTTGACGGGTCATAAATCTATTATTTACTTTTACATGATAATTATTAAATGTAAAATAGTTTTACATTAGTCGGAAGAATATAATTGTCGAAGAAAAGACATAAGGGGTAGATTCGCTAGTAAGAGTAATAATGAAGATGTTTCTGAAAATTATTAGTGGGATTGAAAATGATTATTCTAAATTGATAAGTGGGGGTTCAAGTGTATTTTGGTGTAGATTTTGTACAAATGAATCAGCATCCATGAACATGTGTTTAACGTTTAACTTTAGGCTTAATAAGACGTCTTACACTGTGAGATTTACTATATGTAAAATTTACAAGGAAATAATCAAGAATTTGTCTCATATAAGAATTTGTGAATAAGAAAAGGCTGGATCATTTTCAATTGTCATGGTCCCGAAGAGTCTTATAAGTTTATTCTTTTTGCTCTAATGTTTGGATTTGTTTTTCAATTGTATTGATTCTTTGTAACTATAGCTTGATATAAAATATTTACAAACTTGTCTTTCTTTTACAAACAATGAAGATTATAATACAAAGATATAATTACGACAATGTAAATAATTACAATTACTATTATAACACTAACTAATATAATTATTTGGATATCTGATTGAATCTCGATTTAAAATCGCTTTCCTTAAATAGTATTTCGACCCTTATAATTGCCTTGGGTATCACGAGATCTTTTCGGCGATAAGAAAATCACCACCCTCTTATTAAAGGCTTGAATCAAGATAAATTTTTAAAAAATTATTATGTTTGCTTTAACTATTTCAAAGTGATCTTTCATCATCTTTTTTTTTTTTTTATTATCATATGCAAGTATATATAAACAAGTAACAAAGAGATCGATGCATCCGTTGGAAAAGATAAGGGATTGGTTATAAGAATAACAAACAAAAACCACGCCAACAATTTGACCATCTACGTCGGGAGCATTAGCCAAACGTGAGGCTACAGTCGTGCTGCACGACTACTTCAATGACCAACAATCTGATTCAGTCGCTCAGTGAGGCTAGCTACCTATAGCCGCGGTGTGCGCCTAATTCAGAACACCATATTCTGATTTTGCCACTCTGTCATGAACTCCTAATACATTTATTTGAGCGTGTTCTCCACACCTGCGTAACCTTAGTAACGACTCGAGATTTTGCCACTTGAATAAATCTCGACGACACTTAAATCCTGTGGTGCCTTTTCTTACCCACAACACCAACAATTTTAAAGTAGTTTAATTATAATTAAGTTGTCAAACTGTGATAAAAATTTGATCCATTCGAATTTGACAACAATATTACTCCGGCAAAATTTAACTGAAAATCGTATCTATTTATGAAATATGATTTGTCACGTCATGAACGACATAATTCGCTTAGGTTTTTTCTAATTTAATTTATCTCCTTGTGAGTATGTTTTATATGTTGTGTGTTGTTACTATCTTTAAGATTTTGACAAACCTTTACTTTTAGATCGACCAATTACCAAATTAAAGAAAAAATATTCCATAACTTTGTTTATATTTGATTTTTTTTTTTTTCACTAAAATTGATAAATTGAAGTTATTTTAAGGAACATTTTCAATGTAAATTGCTATCATATCAAAGGAGAGCGGATCATCTGTCCCATTTTTGTGTCCCACTTGGTGTCCCATTACCACATATGGTAATAAATCTCATAAATATAAAAGATTATTGAATAAGTAATTATTTAAAAGAGAGATTTATAACCATATGTGGTAATGGGACACGAAGCGGGACACAAATATGGGACAGAGAATCCGCATTCATATCAAAGGTTGTTTTGTATCTTTCTTTTAATCCGTACATACTTAAACACCAATTTTTATCGATAGTTTGCATTGGCCGTTGGAGAAGTCTATTGTCTATCTAAACAGTCAAGTATTTTGTGAATATATGCTACGCTGTTTATTATGTCTCTTGAATTTGACAGAAGCCACAAGATTCTACATATAATTTCTATACTTAAAATACTCCCTTCGATTTTTTCTAGTGAATTGTTCACACTTTGATTTTTTTATAGGGGATTTAAGACAATTGTTTACAAATGACTGGGACAGAAGGAGTATGTTAGTTTTGAGATGCCTAGTTTAGAGCGTTTACAATGGTAATCTACAATACAACGAAGCACGTTAACAATTTGTCAAGCAACATGTTCCGTAGCATACAACATGCTTCTCTTATGGTGAATACTACGGAGTAGTTTTCTTAAGCGGGTGTAGCTTTCATGGTGCTTGTTATTTTTCAGCTCTGATGTTAAACAACTTGCTTAGAAAAATAAGTGACAAAAGAAACATAACTGAAACAATGAAGCATGCGTACTATTGTACGTAAGGAAATTAAATCTTTTTAAATATCTTTTTACGCAAATGGATTTTGATATTAAAGATATGTTTTGCCGGAATTACATCTTAATTCGTGATTCGTAAATATATTTCATCGATCTCAATCAAAAGTTGATATATATGCACATCAACACATGATTGAAGCACGATTAATTTCTCTCACAAGACATTAATACATAAAGTTATTCTAGATATAATCAATTATTATGGACAAATTAGTATACAAACTACTCCGTATGTACTTTCTCCATTACACAATGTTAGTCTCATTTACCTTTTCGAAAGTTGTTAAGATATATCGAGATATCGTATTTTAGGATTTATATATTAATATACCACATCTTAAAATACGATATCTCGACATATCTCAACAAAAGTCAAAGTTTTGTAACTTTGACCGTATATAGATTAAAATATATAAATAGTTGTTTGTTATATAATAATAAGATATCTACATTTGTTATCAAAATATTTTTCACAAAATTTAATCTTCAACCAAAAACAATTGCATATAAGCGATGAAAAACATGGTCGAAAAGGCGTGTTGGAGACCGCGTGAAGTCAAAGTGTGACTAACATTGTGGCACAGAGAGAGTATTAAATAATGAATTTAATTTAATTACTATGATGCATGTAAGCAACGTCTAACATATATAGATGATTTGTTGTGTTGCGTCCATCAAATCGCAAGTAGAAGCATAAATAAAGAAACACAAAACTAAGTAAGAATCTAATAATTTGAGGCAATACATGATAAGATGCAATTAAGATATGGTTTTGCAGAATTCTTAATAAGACCACTACTTATTGTCTACACCCCCCAGGCCCCCATTGAATAATGCCTATAACAATAACAATATAATTTAACACGTTTGTTATACAAATGTGGATTTCCAACTTACAAACAATCTAACACGTTTGTTATATATACTTTAGAACGTAACGTAGAGTTATTTTTTAAGAGTATTTTACGAGTAATATTAATATTAGATCAATATAGAATTCATTTATTAAATCTTAATCATTCCCTTATATGAGTAATTTCAGTGTAGACGATGATCTTTTAACGTAATATGAAAGTCAGATCAAAATGTCACGGGCTCCAATTTCAATCCTATTTATAAAGTTAAACAAGAGCAACTCTCATCTTATAACCGATGTGGGATCATATGTGAGAATGTACATTAGGCTGTATTCATCTCCAACAGAGGGAGTATGTTGTAGACCTGGCCATGGGCAAGGCTAGGTTGAGCCCGGGCCGGGCTCAATTCTCAAACCCAAGAGAGACCCGTTAGGGTGGCGAGTCAGGCTTGAGCCGAGCCGAGCTTCCATATCAAGGCCCAAACCCAATTATAAACTGTCTTAAAATTAAGGCCCGGAGGGGTGGTCTCATTAATAAGCCCATGCACGGCCCGTTGTTTGGGCGGGCTGGCCCAGACTAGGCCGCACATTTGGCTATCTCTGGGTATGTGTAAAGAAACTTGTGTTAAATTACACAAATGCAAATAATATAAGTGTAATTATTATTAATGAATTGCATAATACGGAGTATTAGAGTTACAACATAGTTCTATTTATAGACTAAGTACACATTAAGGGGTGGTTATATTGGGAAGATATATTGTCGTCGTTCTTCGTATCTCGTGTATGCGCGCCTTGTATTTGTCGGTACACTCAAATACCGTAGATATACTCGTAATTATACTCCAATAACTTGTCACTAAGGTAGTAGAATAGGAGTACATATTAACATCACGCATGAATAGTTTATCATTGCAACTTCAACTAACAGTTTAGATTTTTAATCAATATATTTCATGACATTATTAATTTGCTTCAAAAGTAAATTATCGTCTCAAATCACATCATGTGGTCATGTTAATTACTAACTTATTATCCATTTATATATCCATTTCAAATATCATCCTACCGTAGAACTGTAGAAGCTAAATACTCTTCAAATAAAATTAATTTTATCATAAAACTGTCTCTTATTATACGTAGTATATAAATACGAAATTGAGTAACCGAAGTACTTTGTACTTAGTATTAATAACAACTTTTATTTCATCGTAATAATTTTTGTACGACAGTTTCCATTAACAAGAAGTAAAGAACAAGAAATACTACACGTACATGCATGCACGACTTATAGTATAGGACAACCAACTACAAGATCATTTCTTAAACCCGTCGTTGATAGAAAGATCATTCAAAGGCGTACTGGATGTAGGTTGGGCCGTGGTACCATTGGGGGTGTCGCCTGTGTCGTGACTGAGGTGGGTGGCGGGTGGCGGAGGGGGGTTACGGGAGGAGCATGCGGCAGTGGAGATGGCTGTGGCGAGAGAAATGGGCATGAGACATAGACCTTTGCCTTGGAGATATTGCATGGCTGAACCCATGTCTTCTTCCATTAATTTGGCCACTTGGTTTTCGGCAATTGCCATATTGCCGCTGTTGTTGTTGCTGTTGTTGTTGTTGTTTAATGATAACGGAGTTTGATTTCCGGTAATGTTTCGTCTTACTCCACCTCCCTGTTAAAATTTTAAAGTGAATATTGAAAAAATAAGTTCTTATTTAAGATAAAAAAAAAATATATATATATATGCGACGCCGATCGCCAATAACGATAATATATAATTTGTCTATATGAGAATGTTCTTATAGTGTGTGTAGGATCTTTTTACATGAGCCATAAATCGACGACTTCTAAACGCCATAATAGAGTAATGAGGTGAGAAATTAGTCATTGAATTGATCACCCAATTAAAGTTTGGATCAATCAATCGATCAATCCTTTATTTTGATTTTGATAGATTAATTAATGTGTATCGTCGTAGACATTCGTTTATACGTATCAAAGTCAAAAGAAAATAAACATATGGAGTAGTAAGTTTCAGCCTTACCTTTTGAATGAATATCGTCTGAAACTTTTAAAATTATTTATATATACGTGTATTAGATAACCTATTACGGAGTAGAAATTTGTCAATACTTGTGTCTTATTTTAAAACAATTAAAAGAAATGGCTTGAAAGTTCCTAAAATTAGTCACTTAAGTCATTAAAAAATTTTGTTAACAAGTGTATGATCACAAGTCCATATTACTCAGTTCCATTTCCAATTAAATAATTTATATTATTGTTTCGTTTGCTTTTAAAATATGATAAGTATCAATTGATAATATTATAGGTGAGTGTTTTTTTTCGTGAGAGATCAATGAATTTCAATTGATGTTCGACATTAAATCGATGACATTACTAACACGACGAATAAATCAATATATATGTGATTCACGTTTTACTATGATATTAATAAACTCTACTACTCCGTACTAGTTCTTTTGTACAGAATAAAGATCAAAATTTATCAAAATACTTATTCTAAAAAAAAATGTTTTAATTTTATGTAATCAAAAGTCAACGTGATTTATAAGAACTAACTTCATACTCGTTCTACTTTAACACGATATCATACAATTTTTTTTTCATTGCACGTAGTTTAGTAGTCACATACTTTGTACATTACCATTTTCTCACAAGAGTATAATAATAATAATAATAATAATAATAATAATAATAATAATAATAATAATAATAATAATAATAATAATAATAATGTGTAGATAACACCATTGACCTATACACCTCAAGAGTCAAGTCATATTCTTGTTTTTGTCTTTTTTGGTGCCTAAAAAAAACAAAACTCTTACTTAAGTAAATGATTTAATTAATCGATCGAGTTTTGACTTTCTAATGACGTTTCTTTAATTCATTTCCTTAATTTTTGGAATGCTAAAAGCTTATTAGCAAGTTGATAATTTTATTTAATTAGGAAAATAATTCAAGAATTTTCAGGGTTAGTAGTAAGTAAATTGTTTAAAATCGTTATCATTGGTATCGTACATACTTTTAGAAGTTGGAGTGATATTTTTTGTTATTTTGTAAATTTATGTTTGTCTGAACAGAAATGAACTTTTACGAGGTTAGTTGAACTTATAAGAAAGAGTTTTGTCTAACTTATAAGTAGAATTAAAATTCAGTCGAAAAGAACATAACCTTATTTATTCGACCTTCTTAAAAAACTGTCTCACTTGATATCGAAATGTGAAAATGTAAAACAATAAAATAAAAGGCGTACCTCGGCGGACATGTCAGCAACTAAGGGATTCATAGCAGCTACACCACCCAATCTACTCATGCTTACAATCTAAAAGCATTATATTTACAAGTTAACAATTTTGGCATCGATCAGAAAATTAAATTTTTTATTTCCATTGGCGTAAGACCATCTTATTATAATATAATATATGTTTATACATTTCGTCATTACTGAGGAAATTAAAAGTTCATACAATATGTTTGTTACCGTCTAATCTTAAATTGGGTTTTTTTAAATTTAATCATTACTCTTTCTTATACATCGAAAATAAATAAAACGGGATATACGGACTATGTAAATAGTAAAGAAAGAAAGGAACCTTGACTTGAAGCTGTAAAAATTTAACATAATCGATGATCTCGTCAAGCATAGACGCTTTATCGGTCTGTCCTTACAATTAAAAGTACAAAAACATATCATAAGTTTTATCGATCAATCAATTAACTTAAACTACTCCGTAACATATATGATAAAATAAAATAAGTAAATAATTAAAAAAGAATTACGTAGTACTCGTATACTATTATTGATACAGATTCATCTTTTAATGTTTTCTTAAAGCTTTAATTTGAATTTATAAAGTGAAGTGATTGTATGCCCTTTGGCCTTTGAGCACACAACAAAAGAATCAACGATAAAATAAGAATAACTATGTGTAGTTAGAATATCATTAGAAAAGAATTAATTATCATTACTCGTAAAAAGTGTTGTAACTATTTTACCCTAGAAATTTGTTTTGCATTGATAATATTACTGAATAATAATATTATTATTATTAATAATAATAATAATATTCACGTGGCCTATTTCATGTACTTATCATAAAAGATAAACGCGTTTATATATATACATATATATTATTACTCCGCAGTAAATTTATGTAACATCTGCAATTAAACGTGTCATTCTCCACCGTTCTGTAATCACAAAATAATCATACATTCGTCTACTTATGTACTAGATGTATCATGTAATAATAATAGCCAAGAGATTGATGAAATATAATATAAAAAAAAAAAAAGGACGTGCAAAGAAGTTGAGGATGTTCTATCATAAGTCAGTAATAACAGAGATTCCTCCTCAAGTATTATAATTATATGACTTATAATATTAATTATTAATTAACCTGCCCTCTCTAATGCTATGTCTGTTATTATTATTATTATTATCATTCTTGTCGTTAACTTGTTATTAATTTATTATTATCATAAGACCGAAAATATTTAAGTCTAATCGTTAGACAAAGGTATTGAAACAGAGACGGTTACGACAAAGGTATTGAAACAGAGACGATTACGACAAAGGTATTGAAACAGAGACGATTACGACCAATTATTATCATTAGACCGAAAATATTTATTATCATCATTCTTGTCTGTTATTCGATTTTATTTCACTTGTCGCTTCATAAATATAGGTAAGATATAAGAGTAACTTTTATAACTAAACATACTACGGAGTACTCCTAATAAAATAAGAAAATAAAACATAGACAATTACGACCAATTCAGCCCTTTTTAATTTACCCTCCTTTATAATTTATCCTCGTGATTAATTAATGTAACTATGAATTTTACGTTTATTTTGCTATAAACATAACTTATTGAAACATGATTACAAAACCCTAAAAAAACATGAAACATGAGACATGTGATCATAGGGACTTGAGTAGTTATACCTTGTTAGCATTGGGAACCAATTCTTGCAATGCCTTCATTCTCTCAGCTATTCTCTCTCTTCTAAGCTGCACATAAATTTAAGACGGTTTTACAATAAATTAACTAATTGATAATATAATTTAGAATTTAAAGAGTTATTATTTTATTTTATTTTAAGAGATCGAGCGGTAGTACTCTTTCGGCGATGCTATGAGGGTCGGTGGCCTGTCCTCGCCGTGCCCTAACCCTACTTTGTTTCTGTGGGGTCGCTCCACTACTTCCTCCGGTTGATGCGCTCGCAGGCGGCACTGCCGCTGCTCCTCCACCCGCTACACCGCCGTAATTCTGTCCAATATCAACAAATTACATACTCGTCGCTGTTATCTTATTACTCCAATTTCACCATATGAATCCACATTTAAACATTTAAGGTAACGCATGTAGAGATATATTTCCAAGAATTTATAGTCAAAAGTTTTCCAAATTTACGTTGGATTTTAAATAGATAGAACGGATTCAATTCATAATAGTTACGGTCCAAAATTTTACAATAATAAAAATTCATATTATTATGTCAAATATTTACGGTCAAAGTTTCTCCATCAAGAAACGTATGTACCTGAGGAGGAGGATGAGGAGGAGGATGAAACGGGTGCTGCTGTTGTTGTGACCCGTTTCCATTACCATTACCATTACCAAACCCGGCGCCAGCAGCAAACCCGTCATCAAACGGGAACTGGAAGGCGCCGGGTGGAGCAGTGGTGGCCCGCTCAACTGAACTCGAGTTTTTGAGTTCAGTCGGGTGAGGCGGCCAGGAGCAATTGGGCAAAGTTGATAATATTTGGTCGAGGAAATCCTCGTTCGGGTGGTGCTGGTGGAGCTGGAGCGGGTCTTCAAGTACTTGGGTCGTATGCGGGTCGGGTATCATTCTATTCATTCCTCCTCTTTCCATTGTTTTTTTTTTTTTTTTGAATTTTTTGTTTGACTTTTTTTGTTTTGGAAGGAAGGGTTTTGGGTTCTCGAGGTGAGATTTGCTGAAACTTGGTGGTGATCATGTCTTCATTATAACTACCACCGTTTTCTACGCCGAATGTTTTCCCTTTTTCTTTTCATTTTTTTTTTTTTTCTAAATTTTTGTTTTTCTAATCGTGTCATTGACTCATGGTGTATTTGTGTGTGTTAATTGGAGTGATAATTAACTACGAGTTTTTTTTTTTTTTTTTTTTTTTTTTTCTTTTTTGGGTATGTGTGTTTTTACAATAAGTCTCTTGTAAAACGGGTCAACTCGTCTTAACTTAAGACGGGTCGAATCTCAGCCCAAATTGAGATTCAAGCCCACGTACAAACCTTTAACCCTAATTTAACCTCACCCTCTCTCTTCCATTTCAGTTGAACCTCACCCTCTCTCTTCCATTTCATTTTTTCCTTTCTCCCTCTCTCTTCCATTTCTCCTACCCAAAACCTTTAACCCTAATTTCTCTCCCTCTCTTCCATTTCGAGCTACCCAAAACCTTTAATTTTCGAATTCGTTTCATATGAGGGTGAAGACAATGGCGAAAAAAAAGGGTACAGAAGAAAAAAGGTATTATTTTAACCCTAATTTGCTTGATTTTTATGATTTTTGTTTGATTAACTCCGTAAATTAAACTTGATGGGGACAAATTTTTTTTTGTGTTTTGATGGTAGAATAAATATGAGTCATTATTTTCCGTTTTCACTAATAATAAGTTGATTTTATGTAGATGAAGTTGGTAGTGAAGATGGTGACGATGAAGGTTCTGATGAAGGTGATGATGATCAAAGATGCTAACATTGTTGTATTAAATGGTGACCTGTTTATATAAGATGAAAGATAATATGCTAACATTGTTGTATTAAATGGTGACCTGTTTATATAAAAGGACAACATTATCTTTCCAGGAAAACAAACCCATTGATTTATTAGTTTAAATTAAAAATGAGACAGAATATCATTGTTGTAAAGGGTGACCTGTTTGCATAAATGGGTAACCTTTTCTTTCAAGTAAAACAAACTCATGGAAATAAGATGGTAACATAATTTTACTAAATGGTGACCTGTTTGTATAAAATGACAACATTATCTTTTCAGGAAAACAAACCCATTGAAACATTAGTTTAACTGAGAAATGAGATGGTAACATTGTTGTTGTAAAGGATGACCTGTTTGTATAAAAGGACAACATAATCTTTTAAGGAATACAAACCCTGAAAGCTAACATGGTAACATTATTTTACTAAATGGTTACCTGTTACTATAAAAGGACAACATTATCTTTTAAGGAAAACAAACCCATGAAAACTGAAAAGTTGAGTCTTAAAAAAATTTTCAAAAAAAAGATAATATGTTACCAATATAATATAATATGTTACCATTTCGGTCTACTTTGTTACCATTTTTAATTACCCTATAAACACGATTTTCGATAAAAGATTAAAAAAAAAAATTTGGGTCTTAAAAAAAAAAAATAAATAAATAAAAATAAAAGAGAAAAACGGGTCATACCCGACCCGTCTTAAACTTTAAGACGGGTCTTCCGTCTCAAACGAGAATTTGTGGTGTTTTTAATAGTGTACTCATTTGTAAATCTTGGATTTAGTTGTATTCTATGTACGAATTACATTAGTGATTTCAATATAGTGTTGGTATTTAGTGCCTTAGACCAAGCGCAGCCGTGGTTTTTATTCTCGAATTTATCGTCAAAAATTTTATTTATAAAGTTTATCTGCGGCATAATAAGGTTTGTTCTTATTTATAGGAACTGAGTTTTTATCATAATAATTAATTTGTAGAGAAATTAATGTATTTTATCATTCCCATGATAAATCCATTTTACATAAAAAAAAAATGGGTTTTTTGTCAGATATTACCTTTTATTTAGGGTCATTTGTGAGATAGTACCTTTCATTTTATTTTTTGTTTTATAGTACCTTTTATTTTCAAAATTTGTTAAAAGGTACCAAACTAAGAATTCCGGCGATGAAAGTCAATTTTCCGGTGAAAAAAGTCAATATTCCGGTGATAATTTCTATTTGGCAATGAAACCTAATAAAACTATGTTAAATCCTATTTTTATCCTACTTTCTCTCCAATATTAGATTTACCCAAAAAATTTCCCCCAAATTTTGTCAATCTTCAATCTAAAACCTAAATTCAAACTTTTCTCTACAAATTTTCTACCGCTTTAACATTTCCCTACAAATTCCAAAAATTGTTTTTGTCACAAATGACCCTAAATAAAAGGTACTATCTTACAAAAAACCCAAAAAATATTCATGAATAAAAATCATTAAAAAAAAGTTATATTGTGAAAAAAAAATTATTTTTTTAAGCTTGATGATATGAATAATGGAGTTCATCAATGAACTTTATACAAAGTTCATCTATTGTAGGCAAAAGTTCTTATTTTTTGAGTTTGATGTAAAATAACATGGCATTGGAAGAACTTTTTATAAATTAAAGTTCGTCTATTGTTAATGCTCTTAGTGACAAATTTACCAATGTTGATTATTTTAATTCAATTTTCAATTAAAATTGTTACTCAATACTTGTAATTTGGTTAAACGATGATTTTATGATTGAGGTAAACCGTAAAACTATGTACAGTATTAGATTTGTTACATGTCCTTCAGAATAAGAGAGATAGTATATCATAATTTCGAATATCTATCCCAAATCAATTTTAACTTTGTATCTCTTTATAACGTAATCAAATACTCCCTCCGTTTCAGTGAATTGTATATAATTTGACTCTTTTGTGAATAAAATTTGAGAGAAGTGTAAACCTAAGACATAAGGAGTATCAATTCTTTTTTAATCTTACATGTGTAACTTTCCTTACAAGCTCCTCAAAAGTAATTAATTATGTTCTCATTTTTAGACCGTAAATAGGGACGTTGCTTTTTTCAAATTTGTAATTTGAATCGTGTTATAATGACATGCATTCTTTTCAAACCCACAACATAGAAACGAATGAACACAAGCCACATAGAATCAGTTTTCCTTTTAGTTAATAGATCACCACCAAGTTCAACCAATCTCACTTCGAGGAGTTAGAGATTCGAACCTAAGATCTATTACTCATAAATCAAAAGACCTCTGTCTTAATCATTAATCTAAAAGATCTTATCATCTTAACCGAAGCATAGAATTAGTAATTAAAGGAATCATTCACCTAAATAATTAATGAACTAACAGACCTAACAAACATAGGAGTAATGAGGAGAACAACGATACTAAAGAGATAACATAAAATGATAGATATGGTGCGTAGAGGTAAGGATATGCAATTATGGAGTATCAATTATGCATGGCGAAGTGTTAGTAACAACAACATAAACGAGAGATGTGGTGGTGTCACCTACCATGGCTACCAACCCTACCCTTTTATATGCCTTTTCTTCTTCTTCAATCATTTTCATATCATTCTCATCTCATTAACTACACCTCCTCACGTTCTCTACCTCTCTTTTCTTCTTTTGCTTGCTTCAACTCTTTTAGACAGTGACGTACTCCCTCCGTTTCAGTGAATTATTTACACTTTGACGTTTTTATGAGGGAGATTTGAAAAAAGTGTAAACAAATGACTAAGACAGAGGGAGTAGTTAAAATTTATCATTGTTGCGGTATTTTATATACTATTGTAATAAGGTATTTGAGAG
This sequence comes from Dianthus caryophyllus, assembly GCA_023091065.1. Classification (NCBI taxonomy): domain Eukaryota; kingdom Viridiplantae; phylum Streptophyta; class Magnoliopsida; order Caryophyllales; family Caryophyllaceae; genus Dianthus; species Dianthus caryophyllus. The sequence goes on along the minus strand of CM041516.1, from coordinate 52,638,417 downwards.
AAATATTTGAAAGATATATACAAAATTCTTTACTTTCTTTTATAATTCGGGGTGTGATTGCTTGTGCTAGTACATGTGATTGTCCTTTTAACTCCAATTGCTGATGCATTTAGTTCAGTTCAGTTTAATTAAGGTAGAACAAGTCCTTAGTGTTTAATTAAGCTACACGTTCTATCATTGTATATATGTGGCTTGTCTCCTCCAAAATTATGTCACATTAACAATGTACGCTACTAGCTAGGACATAAGATGATATAAACATTGATCTACTAATTATTGTCAATTCGTGTAAACCAAATTTGAATGTGATTTTTATCATTGAAATTTACATACTCCATATATAGGTGAAAAAAGAAGGTCTCATCGATTATATGGATATTCAACTTTTCTAACAATTTTATCTCGATTTTGAATTGACGAATATCCAAATTAAATCTAATCAATTGAGCAAGGAAAGGTCTTGACCTACCTTGTCTATGGATTTGGGCTTTACAATGACCCAAAATCATTTACTACCCATATATAGAATTTATTAGTCCCTCTATTCCAAATTTAATCAATCGCATCTTTCATAAAATGGTCGTTTGTTTATACTTATCTCAAATTCCCCTCACAAAAGTCAAACTGTAAACAATTCACCAAAACGGAGGGAGTATGTACTTGGGCATGTTTTAGTAGTCCCTCAATTCCATTTTTAATATTCCCTTTAAAATTTTCAAATAAATCTCAAAACTATTAATTTAAAGGGTTAAAATTATTACTCCCTCCATTCCATATTATTGCCCATATGCGTTTTTAGATGTTAAAGTTTTGAAACTTTAATTACTTATAAGTTACTCCTTTTAGGGTGTGTTTGGTTGGAAAGGGGGAAAGAGAAAGGGAAACACAAAGAGAAATACGAAGAAAGGAAAAGAAAAGAAAGGTATTCCCATTGATTAAAAAAATTGTTTGGTACATGTCAAGGAAATCTACCTCACCCACCATAAACTCAATAGACACACTTAACCACCCATCAATACACCACTATCGGCCGCCACCACTACACTACCGGCACCATTATGGACACCAAGACACCACGCCGACGCATTCCTCAGGACACAACCACCATCGTCGGCGTCATTTTTGGTCTCATCTCTCACTTTATCTAACCTAACTCAAAAAACCTACAACCACCATTAAAATAGACCACCACAATCTTAAGATCCCAATTACACCCTCAAAGCTCTTGCCCCACCTCAAAAAATAGTAGATCTAATGTTTTAGTGATCTGAAAAGAAGTTTTGAAAGTGGAAATAAGAATTCTGGAATGACGGGGTTGTTTTTGTGGTGGTTTTAACATTTCCGGCGAGAAAAATGGGTCACCAAGAAGGGTCGATCGGAAAAACAACCGGCGATGAAACTTGCGGCTACAAGGCAAGTGAGTCAATGATCTACGAGTAGTGGCCTAAGAGCATACTCTTGGTGTATGGTGGTACTTTGATGACAAAGTAGGGAATGGAATCCTAATCCTTGGGGTGGGGAGAAATTAGAGGGTTTAGGGGGATTGAGGAGTAATGGAGAGGGGAATAAAAATTGAAAAAATAGCAAAACAAACATGAGCAAAGGGATTGGGGAGTTTTAATTCCCTTTCTCTTTGTTTTAGCCCCTCAACCAAACACACCCTTATTTCAATAGTAAGCCCCATTAGAGGTTGACACAAAGTTTAAGAAAATGGAATAAAGTATGGATAAGATGATCTTTTTATTGAATGTAAGAGCTATATACTTATATCTATGTGAAATGTGAAAAAATAGGGTTAGTATGGTCATTTTCAATGCTTAAACTTGATGCATTTGGAAATAGGGCTAAATGAGTGAAAACTTCTTATAAAGTATATGATGCTAATTGAATGAAAGAAGTGGAGGGAGTATAACTAAAAATGTATAATTAAATTGAATATGATAATAACTAAAATGATAGAAAATGCACTTATTCGATTAAGAGAATCGATAATCTACCCAACAATAGAATTGTGGTGAGATAACCTAGATTCCAATTATAACAAAGGGTGTTCAACTGTAGCCAAGTTTTACTTACTTGTACCCAACATTTACAATTTTACCCTTCTCATTTTACTCCCACAATTAATCATCTTTGTCTGATCTCTCTTCTCCCTCTAATTACCCACACCATCATCATCATCATCATCATCCTCAATAACAATAACAATAACAATAATGGTTTTTATAAAAAAAAAAAAAAAAAAAAAAAAAAACAATTTTTAACAAGTACAATGATAATGTTAATAAAAAAATTGACAATTTACAAGGAAAAGATAAAAAAAAATAAAATACAAAAACACACAAAGATGCACTGCATCATTGCATTCATCTCTGCCCCACCCTTGCCCACCCTCCCCTAAGAGCCTCCCCGTCTCAGCCGACCTCTCCTCCGGCCAAGTAAATTGTACCTGGGTGACATGTCGCTTCATCGTACTCTCCACCTTGATCCATCGTTAATTGTGAAAGTTCAATTTTTTCAACTTTTAAAAACCCTAATTGTAAAAATTCAATCAATAAAATTGCGAAACTTTAATTAATATAGGAGTTTTGAAAATTAATAAACTGGGTATTTGATTTATAATTGAATAATTTGAATTTTTCTTTAAAAATTTAATTAATTTTGAATGAATTTTAATTAAGTTTAATTAATGGAGTGGAAAAGAGAGAAAAGTTAGATTGGAATTTGGGTAAGGGCATGAAATGGAAATTTAAGTGTAAAAAAGGGTACACATGAGTAAAACTTGGGTACAATTGAACAATAACGATAACAAATGAGATAAATCCCACAAGTTCATTCATAAAATGCATTCCTTAATTATTACTAGGTGACTAAGGCTGTCATTGGGGCGAGGCGGGAGCGGGGAAGTATTCCCTACATCCGCATCCACCAACAAAAACTCACCTCCGATCGTATCCCCCTCCGCCCCATCACCCACGACGGGGGACCATCCGTCTTCAATTCTACCACCCGCCTGACGGTGAATCTTTAGAATCCACCACCGCTCTACCACCCGCCACAGACTCGCCTCCCCCACCCCAAATCCGCCACCCCACTAACCCCAAACTTATTTTATTTGGGTGTATCGTATCACTCATTTGTTTATCTTTCTATTTTGGGAGCCTTGTATGACTTTAATAGACAATCCTACCCCATCTCTTTTTCCACAAATGTAAACAAATAGGATCCCACTGGAAAGTAGTTTATCCATGACACAAGATTTTTATTGGTTTTTCTTATCTTTGTGCCAAAATGAAAGGTAAACAAATGATTGAGACGAAAGGAGTATTATCGTTATCTTAAAACTGTCATCAGAATAAGCTTCTATAAATCTTGATGTACCATTATACTCGTTATCTTAAAATTGTCATCAAAATATTGCTTCTAAAAATATTAACATTTCAAACGAAAAAAAAAAAGGTAACACTTAAAAGGGCATTTTGAAAACGGTAAAATGTCAAATGTCAAGATAAATGACTGTGATTTTTAATTTAAGGCAAAATTTAAAATGTGATCATTTTATGCGTAACATATGACCATTTTATACTAAAACTAGTGATGCGACCCGTAGTATTCACGGGCCGGCTCATTGTGTTTGTCTAGTTGTCGTTTTGGTTTAATGTCTTCATATTTATGGTGTTGTGAACATTGTTTATGGTTGTTGTCCTTAATTGTTATTGCGGTTGAATTACGAATAGTGTATCGCAATGTAGTAGTCTTTACTGACAACTTGTTTGCGGGTAATCGTTTTATTGTACCCCAATTCGAAAGTACATTTGTTTGTCTATATCTGAAGTTTTTGAATCGAAATTTGCTAAAATAGTGTTAGTACTGTACATAAGCTGCTTAAAATTGATTGCTCAATGATCCCTCGTATGTAAAATCATACACTTCGTCAGCAATTCCTTAATGGACATTATTATCATACCTCGAGAGCTTTGCACATATAATCATCAGACTATTCAATGTTGCAGCTATGTTTTCTATGATGAAGTGGAAAGGTTGTCTCAACAGAAAAAGCTTGATTTCAATGTGCAACATTGCAACTTTACTGAGTTTCTGCCAAATATTGAAATCACTGGTTTGTTCAGTGGTTGGAGAGCTTTTTGGGTCAGGATCTAATTCCCTTGCACTATAAAGGTATATTAAAGAATGCCAACACATAAACTCGCTCGATTGAACAACACTATTTTGTGAATTAAACCAAGTAGACACATCTTCCTTTACAGACAAGTGAAGTAAGATGAAACTTAAACAGATTTCACCACTTCTGACAAAAGTCACATATATCACCCATGTTTCAAAACTTCAAAACAAAGTACCTATCTAAGATCCCCTTTAACAGCCACTTTACTATGGCTAAATACCTACAACAACTACATATTGTTACTTAGACTCTTCGACACGGTATCGTGTCCTACACGTGTCGGAGTGTCAAACACAACTATCATCATATATAAACTTTGGTCCATGTCAGTAACTTCCCCCTACCATCATAACTATAAACTTCCTTACTTTTGTCCACTTTCCCTCTACAAACTTGTCCTGAGGTACCAGATAACAATTTATTAGTTTCATTAACTTGATAAATATATAGTTATTTAGAAATCATACAACCTGGAATAAACAATCCAAAATAAAAAAAAAATAAAAAAAAAAAAAACAAAACCTTGAAACATAATTTACAAATGTTCCATCAATTTCACGGATCTCATCACTGGCCAGGGGCGATTAAAGGGGGGTGCCGTGGGTACCCGGCACCCATACGTTTTTCGGGAAAAAAATAATAATGGTCCAAAAAATTAAAAATTATAGGAAAAATAAAATAAAATGTCTAATATTTTTGTTTGTAGTTTATTTTTGGCACACACGATTATAAATCTTGGAATCGCCACTGTCACTGGCTAACAAATAAAAATTACCCCGTAATAAACATATAACAAATTAACAATCAACCAACACTAACAATTTTTTTTAATAAAAAATAAAAATGTTAGGAAACAAAAATTCTAATAAGCTATACCCTCGGTTGCTTGTGTCCCTTCAGTTCTAACCTCTGCCACCCCTGACCTCGATACCAATGCCTCCGTTTTGGTTACAATATTAACAACGATTTGAATTCAAAATCCTAGATAGATCTCCTTTGATAAAATTATCTATCAATTAGGTAGTTTTAATTGATTACATGCATAAGAAAACGTCGACAAATAAAGAAGAAAAAGGCGAAGAAGAAGTGTCGACCTCCATGAGTGCTCTGATAGTGTCAAATGGGTTCCAATAATGTGTGCTCCAAGTCGGCAGGGTCAATTTTTAACATGTTCAATGTGTTCCAAAAGCACGGATCCCAAATATTTGAGATCCCCAAAAAATAGAAGTGTAGTTCATATATCCAATATTCTCATTTAATGATACTTCATTCATCCCAAAATAATTGTCCCCTTTTGGTTTTGAAAATTCCCAAAATAATTATCCCCTTTGGAAAAATTATTAAATTACCCTTAGGTCATCCTTATTGTGAGAATATGTATTTGCTCAAGTTCAAGATGGGTACTCTTCTATTAAATTCTCTCGCTCATATTAGTTTAGGGGTAAAATTGGAATTATAAGCAAATATTGTCAAGATTAAGAGAGCAGAGTGACATTTTTCTAAATCCCTTAAATCCAAGGTTTAGGTAAAGGGAACAATTATTTTGGGATGGAGAGAGTATAAAAGTTGATAAAATATTTTTTATTTTCATTTGTATACTGTAATGTGTAGATAAATAATTTTCACTTCGAAAACAAAGTATTTTTTAGTTAGTAACAAATTTTCAAATTTTTATTCAATAAGAGGATGGTAAAACCAATATTAGAGGCCGGCCTCAATTAAATTACAGAACACGGGCCCCTAAAATGAATCTACGACCCTGCAAGTCGGTTGCATTAGTCAATAATGAGAATAGTGACGGTGAGTGGCGGTGGTCGTTTAGAGCGGGTTAGAGTAAGTATCAGTTGAAGGTGGCAGAGGTGGTACAACGGTAGGCGGCACCGTAGCGTTTTTAATTTATCAATGGTGGTTTGCTTGTGGTAGTTGGCATGAGAGTGGTAATTTTGATTAATTAACATGCATGAGAGATGGAATTGTAGAATTAGACATGCAAAACAGATCCGGTTCGAATGAACCGTTTCGATAAGGTTGACCCAAAATCCGAAAGTGGCCGATAATTGCAACCCGAAATAATCCAACCCAACCCGCAATGCGTCGACCCAAAATTTACACGAAACCCGAATTGACCCGATATAAAGTACTCTTGGTAATTTAAAATAACTTTAAAATTTCTTATTTGATATCGTGTAATCAATGAACACCAATTGTATACCTAAAGAGCTTAAAAAGTAACATTTTGACATAAAAATCGTCCTTTTTAACCAATATCTTGCATTTTTGACCCGATAGTGACCCGACCCGACCATAATTGACTCGTACTCAAAATGACCTGGTAACAGCTGACCCGACTCAACTTGATCCACTACATTGATCAGATCCAAAATAATCTGACTCGAATTGAGCCGACCCAGACCGACTTGATTGATCCGTTTGCGAGGTCTACGTAGAATGGTAATTACACAGTTGAGTAGATTGGTAGCTAGAGAAAAAAGCGAGTAGATTGGTAGCTATTAAAAAAGCCGAGTAGATTTGTAGCTTAGAGTAGAATGGTAGCTTAGAGTAGATTGGTAGATTGGTAGAATACCAGTCCAAGTACTAGGGGTGAGCACGGATCGGATATCCGATCCAAACAGGTAGTTCGGATCGGATATCCAAACTCAAAATTTCTAAATTTTAATATCCATATCCGATCCAAATATTTCGGATATCCAATGTTCGGATATCCAAGATATTTCGGATCAGAGGCGGATATCCATTCGGATATCCATATAGCGCCATTGCATAAATAAATGTTGATTTATCGTTAAATTTATCGTTATACCCGTTCATTTTTTTTTAATTTTTTTCCTATTAAGTTCGGTAATGTACTTTAAAGTATGATTGAAATTAATATCTTCACATATCACATTATATTGCTTATATAATTATTAGTTCTCTGCATTTTAGATTTAGACACAAGGCCCCGAACCCTATTTTTCGGATATTTTTCGGATATCGGATATCCAAAATTTCAAAAGTAAATATCCAACGGATATCCAATATCCATAAACTTCGGATACGGATATCTAAAATTTATAAAAAATCGGATCGGATATCCAAAAAAGCGGATCGGATATCGGATCAAAATTTTCGGATTTCGGATATTCGGATATTTTGCTCAGCCCTAAGTCCAACCCTCATTGACTCTATAAATAACGAGTATTCTAAGCTATCCAAAATCATTCCCTCAAAAAAATACCAGACCACACAAAAAAAAATAAAAAAAATAAAAAAATGAAACAATAAACAAAGATAAAATACTAAAACTAGGGTCTGTTCTCCTCATATTTCTAAATTTGATATTTCTAAATAAATAAATTAATTAATTAACTAATAATAATAATAATAATAATAATAATAATAATAATAATAATAATAATAATAATAATAATAATAATAATAATAATAATAATAATAATAATAATAATAATAATAATAATAATAATAATAATAATAATAATAATAATAATAATATCATATTATTTCCAAAAATTTCAGAAAACTTAAGATAACTTCAGACAACTTCGGATTACTTCAGATAACTTTAGAAAACTTAAGATTGGTTCAGAAAATTTCAGACGAAAAGAACATGCCCCTACAATGGAGGTCTTCTATTTTTCCTTGTCACTACTATGGCACCTCATTCGCATAATATCGCTTATGGCCTACCGAACTCCTCCGTGCCTACCAAAGAAGACACATTGAACGCGTACAAGGCGGCTCTTAAGGAGAATAGGTTTTATGGCCTACCGAACTTCGTGCCTACCAAAGAAGACGCATTGAACGCGTACAAGGCGGCTCTTAATGGGAATAGGTTTTATGGCCTACTGAACTCCGTGCCTACCAAAGAAGACGCATTGAACGCGTACAAGGTGGCTCTTTAGGGGAATAGGTTTTATGGCCTACCGAACTCCGTGCCTACCAAAGAATACAAGGCGGCTCATTCGCATGATATTGCTTATGGCCTAAAATGGAGTGTCGTACACGACACATGTCTGACACGCGACATGGCAACTAAGTGAAGTGTCGAGGTAACATAGAAAATCAGAGGCAGAAAGCAATTGACGCATAAAAAAGATACCTTAGAATTCATCATGTAACTCTACAATATGCCAAACTACCGGACACTGCGAATCGAGAACCGATTTGTGCTAATCAACTGTAACACCCCGTGTTATTTTAACACAATATTATAAAAGAATTTAATTCCTTAAATTAAATTCATCCTTTTCCTTATAATAAAAATGTGTCTAAATTTTTTTCGTCAAATAACACTATCTTTCTTGTGTTCAAATTTTAAATTTTTGAAAAATAAAATAAAATATATTATCCTTAGAATTCAAAATAAAACACATTGTAAATTTTTATAAAAATCGACCCTCAAACTAATGTCGCCTTTCAAATTTCGAAAAAGTTTAAGTCGAGTTAACTATTCATAAAAATAAAAGAAAAACCTTTTATTCACAGAATTCATCAATTTCGAACATTTTTAGTTTTCGAATAAAAATGGACACTTAAACTTTTCCCGTCTTTGAAATTCAAGTCAACGATTCCAAACACGCAAATCAAGGTGAAGTGTGTTGAGGAAGACTCAAATACTTTATGTCATTCCAACATAATGAACTTTCATCATTATGTTTACTTAATTAAAAATAAAGTTTAATCTTTATTAATTCAACTAGTGATGCGACCCGTGAATTCACGGAACCATTTTAATTAGACTATTCTCTAGTTCTTTGAATACATTTGAAAACGTCCACCTTCTACACTGCCTTTGCATTCAAAAACCCACAAGAATACAAGACTCCGAGCAATTTAAAAGACGCAACAAAATGAACAACTTACTCAAATTTCAGAATATTAATATTCTTATGTAAGCCTAGGCTGACAAACTTAAACATGTCTTAATTGAGAGCAAAGTACAGTGACTTTGATATCCCTGGGTGTAAATATCTAGATTAATTCCACCAAAACAAATTGTGTGAAGGGCACAATACATTTTACCAAATTTCCAATCATATCAGCCTCGTTATTGATCAACGCTCCACCAGATACTCATTGAAGGTACTCACGGATACCACAGCCATAGCGTTTGCACAGTGCTTACACATTCTGATTGTAGTAGTGCGTGGTTTCATTGAAAGGCTTTGGCCGGCTTTCCGACAACTTTCGTAGGAAGTAGGCTATCTTTTTATGGTATTTATAACTGCGAAAAACGAATAAATGGATGACCACGAAAAACAAATGAAAACTTCTGAGATTGATTCCTTGAAACAAACACTATATTTTTGACAGGATCAGCGCTTCAACGCTCCACCAAAACTACACTGCAAACCGAAAAAACACATACATGTTCAGCAAAATGTACGGAGTTACCCTTCAATCATTGATTTAACAAAACTATTCACCTTACTTTATATTTATCTATTCATATACAATAAACTCATACATCAATTACCAATATGTAAATGTTACTCTTATATATAGTCCTATCCCTTACAAATCAAACATCACAAATTATAGATGAACCAATGAATGTCAAGAGCGAGAAAATTAATTATTACGGAGTAACAACTAAAAACGAATCACTAAATACATTTTCATCATCTCGAGCTTTTTTTTTAGTATATATATATATATAAGTAAATGAACTCTTTTAAGCATAACAAATTCCCATAAGGCAAAACTCAGTATCACATCGTAAGTGACATTGATTAACAACTTCAGTCAACGTACAAAATGCGCATCTAACGCAAAATAACAAACTGATATGAATGCAAGGGGTAAAAGCTAAAAAATTTGGAGTATGCATAATCTAAGGCTTTATGCTAGACAATCGCAAGTACCACAACACCTCCTACTTAATTTTAGAACTTTGAGACAATATTTATGAATTTTGCACACTTGTACAATCAAAACCATCAATTAAGTACTAAACTTCTACCGCAGTATTAAGAGTAAACTCACACACAATGGCATGGTGAAAAATCACAGGTGGCGAAGTATAAAAAGTTTATATAGAGAAAGAAAGAGAGAGCGCGAGAGAGATAAAAGGATCCACCCCCAAAAGTTTAGTCCGTGAGTCCACTTGCTTTAAGTTGCATCACATTTGATAAAAGTTACATCATTTGACCTTGACGTAACACCCCCACACCCCCACAGCCATTTGCTGAAGGTTACATTTCCTAGCTTGAATTCACATTGTGCTTGAAGCAAGTGTAGCTTTTAGCAAATGGCTATGGAGTGTAACACCGATATCAAATGGTGTAACATTAATCAAATGCAATTTAACTTCAAGCAAATTGAGTCCACGGACTCTACTTCAGGGGCGAACTCATTTGAGCCTATATATATGCAGACATACAAAGTTATACTTATAAAGGGATTTTGTGAAAATATATTCGCCAACAATAAAACCAAGTGACGATCCACAGTTTAGTAATTCAGTATGACAAAGAAACTGACCCAACTTTTCCAGAATAGGTTTCATATCAGCTTGTGAATCCTGTAAAATTGTACAGCTGATTAGTTAAGACCTGAGAAAAAGTAATATAGGACTACTGCAGATAAAAGCTCTAGAAAAGGATAGAAAAGAAAAAAAGAAAAACATTAAAGATGTACTCACCCCCAAATAAAAAAATTGCTTAAGGGGAGGTGCAACCAGACACATAGGCAGAGTAATTCCTGATGTTGACCACAAACTTGTCGATGCTATGACCCTGATATTTTTTTAGTTTCTTTGATCATGCCATCTAATGCAGGATGCTCAAACTACATATACGACACAATATATACCTCTATTGGATAAGATAGTGGGATGATATAAACTTTCAGCCCAGGAACATAACCAATCGTTAGTGAAAGCCCTTGGTTTTCAGGATTATGAACCATCTCATCATCTTCATCATAATATGGGAAGATTACCTGAGTTAAAATAAAATTAACACAAACTACCCCAAAATTGTGTAATGGAGTAGTATTAATGCCGTAAAATTTTGTTGAATTTTATTGTACAAATTAGTTTGAGCAAAAGTGCAAAACACAACACTACGGATCACTAAGTTAACAGTTTTGTTTTGGCAACAAAAATCTTCCTAACATTTTGATGGAATAAAGCAAAATCACTCACTAAAGTCTATGTACTATCCAAATCATGAAGTTCAAGCCATTACAGATTTTAATCATCATCAGTTTCTATCATTTTCTATCACGAGTCATTCAGTAACAATTTGTTTGTCATCTCGCAGGAGAGTAAGTACAAGAACTGACCGCCCAACAAAGACAATAAGCACATGCCTCCAAGGTTATTCAAGGTATAATTGTTCAGGTGTCATATGCTAAAGTTGTATAACATAAATTATGCTTGGAATCCATGCTAAAGTCGAATAGGGCCAGAAAGAACCTTCCCCACCACCTCCTTCATCGCTTCCTGAAATCACGATTAAACTCAATTCAATATCGTCTTAAATTAATCAATAAAATCTTTACACTCCCCTATTCTTCTTATACCTCCTCATTTAACATATCACTGTAACACCCCCAATTTCCTAAACCTTTAATAAATGATATTTTCAAAGAGTAAAAGTGGAAATTGAGCGTGTTACCTATACGAGTTACGTATATAAATGGTATGTAAAGGTAATCTAGGCGACAGCGGAAAAAGTTAAAAACAAAATCAAAAGAAATACAAAGTCCCAAAAACAAAACTCAACATTAGCGACAGTTTATTATAGTGTCCAAAAGTTTAAGTGATAATCCTAAGTCGTCGGCGCACTCATTCCCATCCCGAGCTAGACAACTGTGGGTACCTGCGCCTAAGAAAACATTTAAAATATCAGCTAAACGGGCTGAGTAAGAAAGAACTGTAACCAGTAAGATCATTTTTTTTTAGAAACATTCCGTGTAAACAAAACAACGTTTATTTTAAAGGATCTCAGAAGAAATTCCATTTTCCGGCAAAACCTTTTGTAATCATCTAAACAAACGAAAAAACTTTAAAACCACTCCATACACCAGTTCAAATTCAAGGTAGAGGTACCAGACATAATGTAACCCCAAGCCAGAAGTTCCCGAATGCGCGCATCCCTCAGTGAGCCAACCCCAAAGAGGAGGAATCAAATGGCGAGACCGCGATCAACCTACTTCAAATATCAATATACTCAAGCAGTTTACAACCTACACCTACCCCTCTGCCTCATTCGACAGAGGTACCAATATAACTCAAAGGTAAGGATATACCTTACACCTACCCTCTACCAAGTTCAAAACCACCGCCTCAGAAATCATTAATTCGCAAAGCAAAACGAAGCCAAACCAATTTCAAAATAAAACCAAATCTTTAAATTCGATCCTTCATTACATACAAATTCAATAACGTTTCCAAAAGTATTCCAACCAATAAAATCGAATAAGAGTTGAATTTAAAATAATACTTGTACAAAATTATTTATCGTTCCGAAAGCAATTATGATTATAATTAATTTTTTTGAAAAGCATTTTAAAAGGGCTACACATTCTTTCTTACCTCGACAGTTGGTCCACATGACTCACTGGCTAAAGCTCCAATGCTTCCTCTATGAATCCGGAGTCTACAATTAATATAAATTACAACCATTACTCATAACGCCACAATTATATGTAACCGTTCTAACAAAAGTCTCTAAACGGGTCTGTAACTAGCTCAACCATTCCCCACACCCAACAAGACGATAATAACAACCACAACATCATATCACATCACATTATAAATAATTGAGCACAAGAAAGGTGAGCATGACAACAACAAGACGGAGCATACTTAATTATATTACGTGTTAGCACCAATAAAAACAACCCCGACAACAACCACCTTAGGCCACCACACACATCGACACACAACCCACTTTCTGCCGTCCTAGACCAACGACCATAATTCACGGCAAGAACAACAGAACAACAGCAATAGATCAGAACTGAACCGACAACAACAACAACCATAACTACTCCACGGCAACAACAACTACAACCAAATTTTAGCGCTTAACACGGCCGCTACTGAAACCACCCGTCTTCATAACCACCCTAAGACCCTATACTATCCCAGTACGACTCATGACGCTTACTCCAGCAACAAAAACGACAGAGAGGAGAATAAACATACGAATCAAAACGCAAAGAAAACAGGGACTCGAAAATGGCACATACAAAGCAATTACAACATATTATTGACCATAAAACGATCCCAATTCGACCGTACACAATCCCCACAACATACCCCAACAATAACACATCAAAACCAGCCCATACACGCAGGTTACAACCACAAAAACGACAGAAAACAGCAGCAGCCCGTAGCCAAGAAAAACAGAGCATAGAATGACACAAAATCACTCAAAACGCTACGACAAACCCCGAAAAAACCCCCCGACATGATGGGTAATAAGCCTAAGGACGTGTGTACAAAATTTGGGCCAAAAATATGTAGAATCGAAGGAGAAAACGAGCAAAACAGACAAAGAGGGCAAAGAAAGAAAAAGGCGAAAAACGGGTATAACCAACGCTTTAGGCTAAATAGAGACGGGTCTAGGGTACAAGACGATATGGGACATCCATACTAACCTCGAGGATGGAGTTCAGGATGAAACTAAGCAATAAACGCTTAAAAATGAGCCTGGGAAACGGATGGCCAATTTGCTCGCTTTTGTCATGCTTGTGATGCTGCGTGTGATTTAGTGAGGTTCATTAGGGTTAATTAGGGATTAGGGTAAGTATATAGCATTAAGAGGGTGATTATGGTTAATTAGTGGGCTTGGGTTTAATTAGTTGGGCAAGAAAGTTTAAGTTGGGTTTAATTAGTTTAAAACGTATTTAGATAGGTCCGACTTACTATTTACTATTACTAAACCTCGTATACGTACTAATATTATTAAAAAGGCTTAACAATGTAATTATTTAATTTACAAATATTAAATATAATAGGCCAATTTTATCGGGTATTACAGTCTACCCCCCTTAAGAACAAACTTCGTCCTCGAAGTTTAACTACCAAGGCAATGAAAGAACCTAACCCACTTTATGAACCTCGCCTGCTTGACTTAATGCATGCTCACTCCACACTTAGAATGTGAAACGAAGGTTCTATGTTCTCTAATCGAAAAAAAAAAAAAAAAAAAAAATAACAAAACAAGCTTGACAAAGCAGAGAAAGCACAAAACTATACTTGACCAAAACAGGACGGGCGACATCCTCTCCCTCCCTCATAAAGAAACTTCGTCCTCGAAGTTTAAATTATTATAACACCTCTAAGCCTACCCATTAATCGCTCTATACATTCTGCATCTCAACGATACAACTTACTATTCCCCTACATCACCCAAGCTAAAATATAAATCCTAACAGAGTCGGGCCAGATCTTCGCTTATTCTATGCGCCTTTATAAACATCACAAAACTCTGCTAATCTGTTATCCAGCATGTATAATTCAAACCCTACGTCACCTTAACCATATGTTGTAACTACCATACTACCATGTCTACTACTACTAACTACCAAATCAACAGATTAACATAAAACTCCAAAAATATTATTTTGTAATTAATTAAACAACTCCACTCCCTCTGTTATCCATAGCCATCCACTCTATAATTGTCATCCTAGCATTCTATTTTGGTCATCCATCTCCATTATTCTTCACTTAACCTTCCTAACATTCATACCATTGTCATCTTGCTAATGTTATTTATGTAGCACTATTATGTTATCTATTTTACCTTCCTCTCTCAAATATCTCTCTATCCATATCCACATCTGCTATTTTTGCTTTCCTACCCCATTAGTAATGTATCAATTCGTGAAATTACATGCGTATCCACACTCATTCCATAACCACCATATCTCTTTTATTCTTTTTTTTTTTTACTAAACATTCTTGTCATGACGTGCTGTCACTCGGTCCATTTTGGCTCAATCTACACTCTCACCGACTCAGATGATTCACGCTGTAACCAAAATGTTGTATATCACCGACACTCTTTTGTTTCCTCATACTCAAGCTATCAAGTCTGTCATTAATCCATTATACATCAAGTTACTACTAATCCATAATAATCCATTACATTTGTCATCCCAGAAAACCTCTCTGTGCCCTTCTCCTCATTGTTATCAACGACTTTTCTAAACTTCCTCACATCTCTTATGTCACAAGTTATGATTCTTATTACTTTGACTGACTCTCCCTCGTGATCTTTCACATCAACATTTATGTAACCTTTCACTCCTATCTTATTTCTTATCAAGCTACCGAAAATTCTCATTTATACATATGTCAGCCAACCTATTTCCTTATTCTTAAGCATAATGTCATTCCTTATAATCTAAACACATATCCACTTACTCACTTAACACTATACTCATCTCTATTCGAACATACAACCAGATAACGCTTATACCTACATGCTAACTTGCTTTTATATCTCGTCATCAACCTTAAAATACGTGCATAGAAGCACTGCACCAGAAATGTTTGTCTTACCTTTATGGATTATCCACACGCTTATCAAATCGAGTGGAATTATGCTTATACTTAATTCATCTCGCCCTAAACACGCATTCATCCACTCTACTTATCTTTTACTTCCCACGACATTACATATTTTGAATCACTCATGAACCTATCACAACCACTCTCAAGCTTCACCTGACCACTACCCATAGCCTCTCATCCATAAAATAATTACGACTCACTTATAACCTTTAAGTCACCTCTCCCATCCAAGATCCCACTTAACACTTAGGACAACCACGTAATATAAAAGCTTCCAAATTATAACTTCACAATACCAAGTCCTTAGACAAATTATACACACAACTATCGTTAATGAATCAAGCAAACTAGTATTCATCGATTACACCAAACCACTTTTTCCTAACATATTCTACGATATATAATACTCACAACAATCCCAAAACATACGTACTCTAATGACCATATGGTTTTAAAACATTCTCCATATAATCACAACTGATCTCTCAGTTCAAATTTTTTTTTTTTTAACCACTTGAATAAACCAATCATACGTTTAACGATGACCATACACACAAGAAACTCTATGTTACTCGTGATAACAACATGGTACTATCAACCTAATAAATCTACAGCAGACAACATCCATCCCTGCCAGTCTATGTGTCCATCCATAACATGTGTCAAAATCATTACAATCAAACAACGCGTGAATCCCACCTACCCAACACTCTTCTCACCGAGGTGGATTCATTTTATGATTCTAAGGTTCATTTTACTCATTTTAATTATTTCATTCATTTTAGTTATCCTAAGGTCACTTATTGCTGGCGATGATAAGATATGGGGATCTCATCACCTAACTAAAACAAAACCCGCTCTGATACCACTTTGTAACACCCCCAATTTCCTAAACCTTTAATAAATGATATTTTCAAAGAGTAAAAGTGGAAATTGAGCGTGTTACCTATACGAGTTACGTATATAAATGGTATGTAAAGGTAATCTAGGCGACAGCGGAAAAAGTTAAAAACAAAATCAAAAGAAATACAAAGTCCCAAAAACAAAACTCAACATTAGCGACAGTTTATTATAGTGTCCAAAAGTTTAAGTGATAATCCTAAGTCGTCGGCGCACTCATTCCCATCCCGAGCTAGACAACTGTGGGTACCTGCGCCTAAGAAAACATTTAAAATATCAGCTAAACGGGCTGAGTAAGAAAGAACTGTAACCAGTAAGATCATTTTTTTTTAGAAACATTCCGTGTAAACAAAACAACGTTTATTTTAAAGGATCTCAGAAGAAATTCCATTTTCCGGCAAAACCTTTTGTAATCATCTAAACAAACGAAAAAACTTTAAAACCACTCCATACACCAGTTCAAATTCAAGGTAGAGGTACCAGACATAATGTAACCCTGCCGTAAGTTCCCGAACGCGCCAGATCCTCAGTGAGCCAACCCCAAAGAGGAGGAATCAAATGGCGAGACCGCGATCAACCGGCCCCCAAATATCAATATACTCAGTGCAGGTTTACAACCTACACCTACCCCTCTGTCTCATTCGACAGAGGTACCAATATAACTCAGTGTAAGGATATACCTTACACCTACCCCTCTACCAAGTTTGAAAACCACCGTTCCTGTAAATCATTAATTCGCAAAGCAAAACGAAGCCAAACCAATTTCAAAATAAAACCAAATCTTTAAATTCGATCCTTCATTACATACAAATTCAATAACGTTTCCAAAAGTATTCCAACCAATAAAATCGAATAAGAGTTGAATTTAAAATAATACTTGTACAAAATTATTTATCGTTCCGAAAGCAATTATGATTATAATTAATTTTTTTGAAAAGCATTTTAAAAGGGCTACACATTCTTTCTTACCTCGACAGTTGGTCCACATGACTCACGGCTAAAGCTACAATGCTTCCTCTATGAATCCGGAGTCTACAATTAATATAAATTACAACCATTACTCATAACGCCACAATTATATGTAACCGTTCTAACAAAAGTCTCTAAACGGGTCTGTAACTAGCTCAACCATTCCCCACACCCAACAAGACGATAATAACAACCACAACATCATATCACATCACATTATAAATAATTGAGCACAGTAGCAGAGCATGACAACAACAAGACGGAGCATACTTAATTATATTACGTGTTAGCACCAATAAAAACAACCCCGACAACAACCACCTTAGGCCACCACACACATCGACACATTAACTCCACTTTCTGCCGTCCTAGACCAACGACCATAATTCACGGCAAGAACAACAGAACAACAGCAATAGATCAGAACTGAACCGACAACAACAACAACCATAACTACTCCACGGCAACAACAACTACAACCAAATTTTAGCGCTTAACACGGCCGCTACTGAAACCACCCGTCTTCATAACCACCCTAAGACCCTATACTATCCCAGTACGACTCATGACGCTTACTCCAGCAACAAAAACGACAGAGAGGAGAATAAACATACGAATCAAAACGCAGCAAAACAGGGGACTCGAAAATGGCACATACAAAGCAATTACAACATATTATTGACCATAAAACGATCCCAATTCGACCGTACACAATCCCCACAACATACCCCAACAATAACACATCAAAACCAGCCCATACACGCAGTGTTACAACCACAAAAACGACAGAAAAACAAAGAAGAAATTTCGTAGCCAAGAAAAACAGAGCATAGAATGACACAAAATCACTCAAAACGCCGCGACAAACCCCCAAAAAACCACCCCACATGATCGGTAATAAGCCTAAGGACGTGTGTACAAAATTTGGGCCAAAAATATGTAGAATCAAGGAGAAAACGAGCAAAACAGACAAATAGGCAAAGAAAGAAAATGTGGCTAAAACGGGTATAACCAACGCTTTAGGCGAAATAGAGACGGGTCTAGGGTACAAGACGATATGGGACATCCATACTAACCTCGAGGATGGAGTTCGTGATGAAACTAAGCAATAAACGCCGAAAAAATGAGTCGGGAAACTGATGGCCAATTTGCTCGCTTTTGCTTATGCGTTTGTGATGTGTGTGATTTAGTGAGGTTCATTAGGGTTAATTAGGATTAGGTAAGTATATAGCATTAAGAGGGTGATTATGGTTAATTAGTGGGCTTGGGTTTAATTAGTTGGGCAAGAAAGTTTAAGTTGGGTTTAATTAGTTTAAAACGATTTAGATAGGTCCGACTTACTATTTACTATTACTAAACCTCAGATAATGCACTTCAATATTATTAAAAAGGCTTAACAATGTAATTATTTAATTTACAAATATTAAATATAATAGGCCAATTTTATCGGGTATTACAGTCTACCCCCCTTAAGAACAAACTTCGTCCTCGAAGTTTAACTACCAAGGCAATGAAAGAACCTAACCCACTTTATGAACCTCGCCTGCTTGACTTAATGCATGCTCACTCCACACTTAGAATGTGAAACGAAGGTTCTATGTTCTCTAATCGAAAAAAAAAAAAAAAAAAAAAAAATAACAAAACAAGCTTGACAAAGCAGAGAAAGCACAAAACTATACTTGACCAAAACAGGACGGGCGACATCCTCTCCCTCCCTCATAAAGAAACTTCGTCCTCGAAGTTTAAATTATTATAACACCTCTAAGCCTACCCATTAATCGCTCTATACATTCTGCATCTCAACGATACAACTTACTATTCCCCTACATCACCCAAGCTAAAATATAAATCCTAACAGAGTCAAACAGATCTTCGCTTATTCTATGCTACTTTATAAACATCACAAAACTCGCTTAACTGCTATCCAAAGATGTATAATTCAAACCCTACGTCACCTTAACCATATGTTGTAACTACCATACTACCATGTCTACTACTACTAACTACCAAATCAACAGATTAACATAAAACTCCAAAATATTATTTTGTAATTAATTAAACAACTCCACTCCCTCTGTTATCCATAGCCATCCACTCTATAATTGTCATCCTAGCATTCTATTTTGGTCATCCATCTCCATTATTCTTCACTTAACCTTCCTAACATTCATACCATTGTCATCTTGCTAATGTTATTTATGTAGCACTATTATGTTATCTATTTTACCTTCCTCTCTCAAATATCTCTCTATCCATATCCACATCTGCTATTTTTGCTTTCCTACCCCATTAGTAACAGACCACCTGTGAAATTACATGCGATCCACACTCATTCCATAACCACCATATCTCTTTATTCTTTTTTTTTTTACTAAACATTCTTGTCATGACGGTCATTACCTCATTACCCATTTTGGCTCAATCTACACTCTCACCGACTCAGTATGATTCACGCTTTTCGTAACCAAAATGTTGTATATCACCGACACTCTTTTGTTTCCTCATACTCAAGCTATCAAGTCTGTCATTAATCCATTATACATCAAGTTACTACTAATCCATAATAATCCATTACATTTGTCATCCCGTAAAACCTCTCTCGTGCCCTTCTCCTCATTGTTATCAATCGACTTTTCTAAACTTCCTCACATCTCTTATGTCACAAGTTATGATTCTTATTACTTTGATCGACTCTCCTCGTGATCTTTCACATCAACATTTATGTAACCTTTCACTCCTATCTTATTTCTTATCAAGCTACCAAAAATTCTCATTTATACATATGTCAGCCAACCTATTTCCTTATTCTTAAGCATAATGTCATTCCTTATAATCTAAACACATATCCACTTACTCACTTAACACTATACTCATCTCTATTCGAACATACAACCAGATAACGCTTATACCTACATGCTAACTTGCTTTTATATCTCGTCATCAACCTTAAAATACGTGCATAGAAGCACTGCACCAGAAATGTTTGTCTTACCTTTATGGATTATCCACACGCTTATCAAATCGAGTGGAATTATGCTTATACTTAATTCATCTCGCCCTAAACACGCATTCATCCACTCTACTTATCTTTTACTTCCCACGACATTACATATTTTGAATCACTCATGAACCTATCACAACCACTCTCAAGCTTCACCTGACCACTACCCATAGCCTCTCATCCATAAAATAATTACGACTCACTTATAACCTTTAAGTCACCTCTCCCATCCAAGATCCCACTTAACACTTAGGACAACCACGTAATATAAAAGCTTCCAAATTATAACTTCACAATACCAAGTCCTTAGACAAATTATACACACAACTATCGTTAATGAATCAAGCAAACTAGTATTCATCGATTACACCAAACCACTTTTTCCTAACATATTCTACGATATATAATACTCACAACAATCCCAAAACATACGTACTCTAATGACCATATGGTTTTAAAACATTCTCCATATAATCACAACTGATCTCTCAGTTCAAATTTTTTTTTTTTTAACCACTTGAATAAACCAATCATACGTTTAACGATGACCATACACACAAGAAACTCTATGTTACTCGTGATAACAACATGGTACTATCAACCTAATAAATCTACAGCAGACAACATCCATCCCTGCCAGTCTATGTGTCCATCCATAACATGTGTCAAAATCATTACAATCAAACAACGCGTGAATCCCACCTACCCAACACTCTTCTCACCGAGGTGGATTCATTTTATGATTCTAAGGTTCATTTTACTCATTTTAATTATTTCATTCATTTTAGTTATCCTAAGGTCACGGTCAAGCGGGCGATGATAAGATATGGGGATCTCATCACCTAACTAAAACAAAACCCGCTCTGATACCACTTTGTAACACCCCCAATTTCCTAAACCTTTAATAAATGATATTTTCAAAGAGTAAAAGTGGAAATTGAGCGTGTTACCTATACGAGTTACGTATATAAATGGTATGTAAAGGTAATCTAGGCGACAGCGGAAAAAGTTAAAAACAAAATCAAAAGAAATACAAAGTCCCAAAAACAAAACTCAACATTAGCGACAGTTTATTATAGTGTCCAAAAGTTTAAGTGATAATCCTAAGTCGTCGGCGCACTCATTCCCATCCCGAGCTAGACAACTGTGGGTACCTGCGCCTAAGAAAACATTTAAAATATCAGCTAAACGGGCTGAGTAAGAAAGAACTGTAACCAGTAAGATCATTTTTTTTTAGAAACATTCCGTGTAAACAAAACAACGTTTATTTTAAAGGATCTCAGAAGAAATTCCATTTTCCGGCAAAACCTTTTGTAATCATCTAAACAAACGAAAAAACTTTAAAACCACTCCATACACCAGTTCAAATTCAAGGTAGAGGTACTGCACATAATGTAACCCTGCCGAAGTTCCCGAATGCGCGCATCCCCCAGTGAGCCAACCCCAAAGAGGAGGAATCAAATGGCGAGACCGCGATCAGCCGGCCCCCAAATATCAATATACTCGGCAAGGTTTACAACCTACACCTACCCCTCCGTCTCATCTCGACAGAGGTACTAATATAACTCAAAGGTAAGGATATACCTTACACCTACCCTCTACCAAGTTCAAAACCACCGCTCCTCAGAATCATTAATTCGCAAAGCAAAACGAAGCCAAACCAATTTCAAAATAAAACCAAATCTTTAAATTCGATCCTTCATTACATACAAATTCAATAACGTTTCCAAAAGTATTCCAACCAATAAAATCGAATAAGAGTTGAATTTAAAATAATACTTGTACAAAATTATTTATCGTTCCGAAAGCAATTATGATTATAATTAATTTTTTTGAAAAGCATTTTAAAAGGGCTACACATTCTTTCTTACCTCGACAGTTGGTCCACATGACTCACGGCTAAAGCTACAATGCTTCCTCTATGAATCCGGAGTCTACAATTAATATAAATTACAACCATTACTCATAACGCCACAATTATATGTAACCGTTCTAACAAAAGTCTCTAAACGGGTCTGTAACTAGCTCAACCATTCCCCACACCCAACAAGACGATAATAACAACCACAACATCATATCACATCACATTATAAATAATTGAGCACAGTAGCAGAGCATGACAACAACAAGACGGAGCATACTTAATTATATTACGTGTTAGCACCAATAAAAACAACCCCGACAACAACCACCTTAGGCCACCACACACATCGACACACAACCCACTTTCTGCCGTCCTAGACCAACGACCATAATTCACGGCAAGAACAACAGAACAACAGCAATAGATCAGAACTGAACCGACAACAACAACAACCATAACTACTCCACGGCAACAACAACTACAACCAAATTTTAGCGCTTAACACGGCCGCTACTGAAACCACCCGTCTTCATAACCACCCTAAGACCCTATACTATCCCAGTACGACTCATGACGCTTACTCCAGCAACAAAAACGACAGAGAGGAGAATAAACATACGAATCAAAACGCAGCAAAACAGGGGACTCGAAAATGGCACATACAAAGCAATTACAACATATTATTGACCATAAAACGATCCCAATTCGACCGTACACAATCCCCACAACATACCCCAACAATAACACATCAAAACCAGCCCATACACGCAGGTTACAACCACAAAAACGACAGAAAACAGCAGCAGCCCGTAGCCAAGAAAAACAGAGCATAGAATGACACAAAATCACTCAAAACGCCGCGACAAACCCCCAAAAAACCACCCCACATGATCGGTAATAAGCCTAAGGACGTGTGTACAAAATTTGGGCCAAAAATATGTAGAATCGAAGGAGAAAACGAGCAAAACAGGACAGCAGGGCAGCAGCAAAAACAGGGGCGAAAACGGGGTATAACCAACGTTTTAGGGCGAAATAGAGACGGGTCTAGGGTACAAGACGATATGGGACATCCATACTAACCTGAGGATGGAGTTCAGGATGAAACGGAAGCAATAAACGTCAGAAAATGAGTCGGGGAAACGGATGGCCAAATTTGCTTCGCTAAGCTGTTTGCGTTTGTGATGTGCGTGTGATTTAGTGAGGTTCATTAGGGTTAATTAGGGATTAGGGTAAGTATATAGCATTAAGAGGGTGATTATGGTTAATTAGTGGGCTTGGGTTTAATTAGTTGGGCAAGAAAGTTTAAGTTGGGTTTAATTAGTTTAAAACGTATTTAGATAGGTCCGACTTACTATTTACTATTACTAAACCTCAGATAATGCATTTCAATATTATTAAAAAGGCTTAACAATGTAATTATTTAATTTACAAATATTAAATATAATAGGCCAATTTTATCGGGTATTACAGTCTACCCCCCTTAAGAACAAACTTCGTCCTCGAAGTTTAACTACCAAGGCAATGAAAGAACCTAACCCACTTTATGAACCTCGCCTGCTTGACTTAATGCATGCTCACTCCACACTTAGAATGTGAAACGAAGGTTCTATGTTCTCTAATCGAAAAAAAAAAAAAAAAAAAAAATAACAAAACAAGCTTGACAAAGCAGAGAAAGCACAAAACTATACTTGACCAAAACAGGACGGGCGACATCCTCTCCCTCCCTCATAAAGAAACTTCGTCCTCGAAGTTTAAATTATTATAACACCTCTAAGCCTACCCATTAATCGCTCTATACATTCTGCATCTCAACGATACAACTTACTATTCCCCTACATCACCCAAGCTAAAATATAAATCCTAACAGAGTCAGCGTATCTTCGTTTATTCTATGCGCCTTATAAACATCACAAAACTCTGCTAATCTGTTATCCAGCATGTATAATTCAAACCCTACGTCACCTTAACCATATGTTGTAACTACCATACTACCATGTCTACTACTACTAACTACCAAATCAACAGATTAACATAAAACTCCAAAAATATTATTTTGTAATTAATTAAACAACTCCACTCCCTCTGTTATCCATAGCCATCCACTCTATAATTGTCATCCTAGCATTCTATTTTGGTCATCCATCTCCATTATTCTTCACTTAACCTTCCTAACATTCATACCATTGTCATCTTGCTAATGTTATTTATGTAGCACTATTATGTTATCTATTTTACCTTCCTCTCTCAAATATCTCTCTATCCATATCCACATCTGCTATTTTTGCTTTCCTACCCCATTAGTAACAGACCACCTGTGAAATTACATGCGTATCCACACTCATTCCATAACCACCATATCTCTTTTATTCTTTTTTTTTTTTACTAAACATTCTTGTCATGACGTGCTGTCACTCGGTCCATTTTGGCTCAATCTACACTCTCACTGGACTCTGTATGATTCACGTTTTCAGAACCAAAATGTTGTATATCACCGACACTCTTTTGTTTCCTCATACTCAAGCTATCAAGTCTGTCATTAATCCATTATACATCAAGTTACTACTAATCCATAATAATCCATTACATTTGTCATCCCAGAAAACCTCTCTGTGCCCTTCTCCTCATTGTTATCAACGACTTTTCTAAACTTCCTCACATCTCTTATGTCACAAGTTATGATTCTTATTACTTTGACTGACTCTCCCTCGTGATCTTTCACATCAACATTTATGTAACCTTTCACTCCTATCTTATTTCTTATCAAGCTACCGAAAATTCTCATTTATACATATGTCAGCCAACCTATTTCCTTATTCTTAAGCATAATGTCATTCCTTATAATCTAAACACATATCCACTTACTCACTTAACACTATACTCATCTCTATTCGAACATACAACCAGATAACGCTTATACCTACATGCTAACTTGCTTTTATATCTCGTCATCAACCTTAAAATACGTGCATAGAAGCACTGCACCAGAAATGTTTGTCTTACCTTTATGGATTATCCACACGCTTATCAAATCGAGTGGAATTATGCTTATACTTAATTCATCTCGCCCTAAACACGCATTCATCCACTCTACTTATCTTTTACTTCCCACCACATTACATATTTTGAATCACTCATGAACCTATCACAACCACTCTCAAGCTTCACCTGACCACTACCCATAGCCTCTCATCCATAAAATAATTACGACTCACTTATAACCTTTAAGTCACCTCTCCCATCCAAGATCCCACTTAACACTTAGGACAACCACGTAATATAAAAGCTTCCAAATTATAACTTCACAATACCAAGTCCTTAGACAAATTATACACACAACTATCGTTAATGAATCAAGCAAACTAGTATTCATCGATTACACCAAACCACTTTTTCCTAACATATTCTACGATATATAATACTCACAACAATCCCAAAACATACGTACTCTAATGACCATATGGTTTTAAAACATTCTCCATATAATCACAACTGATCTCTCAGTTCAAATTTTTTTTTTTTTTAACCACTTGAATAAACCAATCATACGTTTAACGATGACCATACACACAAGAAACTCTATGTTACTCGTGATAACAACATGGTACTATCAACCTAATAAATCTACAGCAGACAACATCCATCCCTGCCAGTCTATGTGTCCATCCATAACATGTGTCAAAATCATTACAATCAAACAACGCGTGAATCCCACCTACCCAACACTCTTCTCACCGAGGTGGATTCATTTTATGATTCTAAGGTTCATTTTACTCATTTTAATTATTTCATTCATTTTAGTTATCCTAAGGTCACGGTCAAGCGGGCGATGATAAGATATGGGGATCTCATCACCTAACTAAAACAAAACCCGCTCTGATACCACTTTGTAACACCCCCAATTTCCTAAACCTTTAATAAATGATATTTTCAAAGAGTAAAAGTGGAAATTGAGCGTGTTACCTATACGAGTTACGTATATAAATGGTATGTAAAGGTAATCTAGGCGACAGCGGAAAAAGTTAAAAACAAAATCAAAAGAAATACAAAGTCCCAAAAACAAAACTCAACATTAGCGACAGTTTATTATAGTGTCCAAAAGTTTAAGTGATAATCCTAAGTCGTCGGCGCACTCATTCCCATCCCGAGCTAGACAACTGTGGGTACCTGCGCCTAAGAAAACATTTAAAATATCAGCTAAACGGGCTGAGTAAGAAAGAAACTGTAACCAGTAAGACCATTTTTTTTTAGAAACATTCCGTGTAAACAAAACAACGTTTATTTTAAAGGATCTCAGAAGAAATTCCATTTTCCGGCAAAACCTTTTGTAATCATCTAAACAAACGAAAAAACTTTAAAACCACTCCATACACCAGTTCAAATTCAAGGTAGAGGTACCAGACATAATGTAACCCTGCCGGTTCCCGAACGCGCGTGCCGATCCCTCAAAGGAGCCAACCCCAAAGAGGAGGAATCAAATGGCGAGACCCCGATCAACCGGCCCCCCAATATCAATATACTCTCGGTGCAAGGTGTTTACAACCTACACCTACCCCTCTGTCTCATTCGACAGAGGTACCAATATAACTCAGTGTAAGGATATACCTTACACCTACCCCTCTACCAAGTTTGAAAACCACCGTTCCTGTAAATCATTAATTCGCAAAGCAAAACGAAGCCAAACCAATTTCAAAATAAAACCAAATCTTTAAATTCGATCCTTCATTACATACAAATTCAATAACGTTTCCAAAAGTATTCCAACCAATAAAATCGAATAAGAGTTGAATTTAAAATAATACTTGTACAAAATTATTTATCGTTCCGAAAGCAATTATGATTATAATTAATTTTTTTGAAAAGCATTTTAAAAGGGCTACACATTCTTTCTTACCTCGACAGTTGGTCCACATGACTCACGGCTAAAGCTACAATGCTTCCTCTATGAATCCGGAGTCTACAATTAATATAAATTACAACCATTACTCATAACGCCACAATTATATGTAACCGTTCTAACAAAAGTCTCTAAACGGTCTCAGAACTAGCTCAACCATTCCCACACCCAACAAGACGATAATAACAACCACAACATCATATCACATCACATTATAAATAATTGAGCACAGAGCAGAGCATGACAACAACAAGACTCGAGCATACTTAATTATATTACGATGTTAGCACCAATAAAAACAACCCCGACAACAACCACCTTACGCCACCACACACATCCACACACAACCCACTTTACGCCGTCCTAGACCAACGACCATTACAATTCACTGCAAGAACAACAGTAACAACAAAGAATAGATCGTGAATCGAACCGACAACAACAACAACCATAACTACTCCACTCAAGAACAACAACTACAACCAAATTTTAGTGCTTAACACGGCCGCATCGAAACCACCCGCCTTCATAACCACCCTAAGACCCTATACTATCCCAAAGACGACTCATGACGCTTACTCCAAAGAACAAAACGACAGAGAGGAGAATAAACATACGAATCAAAACGCAGCAAAACAGGGGACTCGAAAATGGCACATACAAAGCAATTACAACATATTATTGACCATAAAACGATCCCAATTCGACGGTACACAATCCCCACAACATACCCCAACAATAACACATCAAAACCAGCCCATACACGCAGTTACAACCACAAAAACGATGTAAACAAAGAAGCAGAGCTAAGAAAAAAAAACAGAGCATAGAATGACACAAAATCACTCAAAACGCCGCGACAAACCCCCAAAAAACCACCCCACATGATCGGTAATAAGCCTAAGGACGTGTGTACAAAATTTGGGCCAAAAATATGTAGAATCGAAGGAGAAAACGAGCAAAACAGGACAGCAGGGCAGCAGCAAAAACAGGGGCGAAAACGGGGTATAACCAACGTTTTAGGGCGAAATAGAGACGGGTCTAGGGTACAAGACGATATGGGACATCCATACTAACCTGAGGATGGAGTTCAGGATGAAACGGAAGCAATAAACGTCAGAAAATGAGTCGGGGAAACGGATGGCCAATTTGCTCTGCTTTTGCCGTTTGCGTTTGTGATGTGCGTGTGATTTAGTGAGGTTCATTAGGGTTAATTAGGGATTAGGGTAAGTATATAGCATTAAGAGGGTGATTATGGTTAATTAGTGGGCTTGGGTTTAATTAGTTGGGCAAGAAAGTTTAAGTTGGGTTTAATTAGTTTAAAACGTATTTAGATAGGTCCGACTTACTATTTACTATTACTAAACCTCGTATACGTACTAATATTATTAAAAAGGCTTAACAATGTAATTATTTAATTTACAAATATTAAATATAATAGGCCAATTTTATCGGGTTTTACAATCACGGTCAATGATAAATAGAATTACTTCCGTGATCTCATTTATATTGTTCACACTTGATTTTGACGGTTCTAAAGATGTCTTAAACCTAGAACTTACTCGATTCATATTACGCAACCAGGTTTGACAAAGTATACACGGGTGATTTTGTGGAAAAATTTCATCAACCTAGTTGAAGGACATAAGTAACTAAAACGTGTTTGGATCCTCTCAAGTTGATAATCAGGGTTTGTTTACCTCACTTCAGGAAACATCAAACAACTCCCAAAAAACTTTAAGAGTTCTATTTCTTAAAATATGCCAAACTTCACAAAACTTAAGCAAGGAGAAAAGGCCATGATACCTTCAGTAATCAAATTATTATCCCCCGTTTAACGATTTTTTTTTTTTGAGACGAGGCACAAGGCCATTAAAACGGGAGAGGGAGATTCGAACAATCGAACTTGATACCTAGTGCTCATGGTAGCTCCGTCCTGAGCACTAGGCCATGACATCTTTCGGTAAATGCATCTAAATTTACAGTTACTAAACTAACTATTCATTTACTATAAACTTTAACAACTCTACCTAAATTGATTAAAAATGTCTTTGTCAACATTTAAATGGGAGTGCAAATTACTCCGTAGAACATGCTATCTTCGTCTTAAATCGTCAGAAGTCTAAAGTACATTGTCCACATACAAAATACCTACGATAAATTCCAAAAACGATACTTAGAAAACAGTTCTTCAATTTAGAAAATAACGAAAACAAAAACGGCGAAAAAAAGAGAGGATATATACAGGAAGAGATGGATTGAGAAAGATGGCGGAGGCGATGACGGGACGAGAGAGGATACGGCAGCAGACGTCATTCCAGGTGCGGCTGACGCAAGCTGCAGAAGCGAAGGATTATGCTGGTAATTTGACGATGATGCTCTGAAGAAGATCGTTATCCAGATTAGATATTCCGCACGCGCCGGCGGATGGGCTTGCCCGCGGATTTGCTCAGCAATGAAAACAACTGAATTGGTCAATTTAACACATAACTTAAGTTAACTAAAGCAATCAATTGAAATAAAATCAACAAAATGAAATTGCTAAACATAAATTGATCCTAATAACAGATCGCAATTTAACCAATAATTCAATCAACAAAAATGTTTTAGGAAACTATCAAACACATACACGATTATTGAAAAGCAACTCACTTTGATTTGCTACAACTTTTCTTTCCTTATTCATCATCTTCTTTTTGCACTTCTTAGATTAAAGCAAGTTCTGAAACAATGATTGAAGCTGTGTGTTGTTAGAATTTGACGTACATGTTGTAGAAATCATTAAGCATCAAAGACAAAATCAAATCCAATTATACAAAACAATTCTGAAACAAATCATCAAAGAAAAAAATTGGCATTCATCCACTCAACAACTAATTAAGCATTGAAACCGAAATCAAATCAAAGAATACAAATACCAATACCTAAGATGCAATCATTTGGTGTAGCCGTGGTAACCAAATCCACCCGTGGCGGAGGATGTTGGTGGTTGTTGATAAGGTTTTGAAGATGAAGAGCGAGAGTAGAACCAAAAATTACTCTGTAAATGAATAACTGTGAGACTTTTCATCTTCTACTGCCGTTACCCGTTTGAGCCCTTCAAAGTGGAACTCTTGACAATTTGACATGGCATGTTTCTTTGAGTTTTAGCTTACGTGGCACATGGAGAAGAGTTTGAGGAGGGATTTGGAGTCAATGTCTAAGTCAATGATTTAGATTTTAAGTTTATTAGATTTATCGAATTTCTCAATATTTATCCTTTAACTTTTCTTATCTTTCTCGAGTTTTCTTTTCTCGCTAAATATTTCTAAAAAACAATATGTTTCAAGTATTCAGTTTCATTAACCATTATCAAATTTCAAATCGATTAATTTCATTAACTATTCGATTTTATAAATCTTTAGCCTATCCTTATTTTAATAAAATTATATTAAACCATTCTTAATTTTACACTTATAAATATTTTATAAAATCATTTCTAAACTTCATATTTAAAACAAAATATAATTAAGTAGTACAACTCAATTTCTATACGATTAAACATTTATTGTACCTTTCGACCAATTAAAATCACTTTTAGCAAAAAAATTCGTTTTGAAAATTTTATCGACGTTCCCTCACTTTTAAAAATTTTCTAAATTAGTAAATAAAATATTTTACTCTTAGAATTCCAAAATAGATATTTTTCGGAAAATCGTCAAAACCGCACACTTTAACATTTACCGTCTTTAACACCCGACTTATTTCGGAAAACGTTTTTCGAGAACGAGATATTTTGAAACATCGAGGCGAAACACTCTTAAAATTAGTCAAAGATGATTATTAGTTTTAATTTCTTTTTAATTAAACTTTATTTAATAAATCTTATACTTAATATCTATTTTTTTTCATCTTACATTACAAGTTTCACAAGAGCAAAATCCTCACCATTTCTCTCCAAATTGACGTGGCATATTACTCCATTTTCTCTCTTGATTTTTCTTCCAAAAACAAATCAAATAAAAACCTTAATATTATTCTAATAAATCCTAAGTATTCATAGTGCTTTAGTGGGTATTTGGAGCTAACTTTCAAACCGGGTTTTCAAGGAGAACATGGGTTTTGGGTGAAGACTTTTCCGGGTATAAAATTTATTTTAGATCCCCTGACGATAACCATTTAATTTAAGGTGCCCCCACCCACTAATTTATTTTCCATGTATTATGATTTATTTTATGTGTTTGTGAAAAATAATAATTTCTTATAATATGTATATTTTGATTTTGTGCTAAGTTATGATATGTGTGCTTGTGTGTTTATGTGTTTATGTGATGCATAATAAATGATAATAACTAATAATAATGCTAGTATGTTTAATGTGTTTCATTTTATCATGTTGTTATTTTCATCTTATTTATGCACTTTAAATTTTGTTGTATATTTTAGTTATGCTTTTATGAGTTTTAGGCCCTGTTCTTTTCAGCTTAATTTCAGTTCTTATAAGTTCAGCTCAGCTCCTATAAGTTCAGCTCCTATAAATTCTATTATGTTTTATTTTTATATAACTATTATTATTGCATAATAATAATAATAATAATAATAATAATAATAATAATAATAATAATAATAATAATAATATGTTTCTAATATTATTTTTTTTGTGGAATAAAAAAATTAAGGGTCGAAAATGAGTTATCTTTAAATTGACACCTATAAACCATTTCTACAAAATGCAATACTAAAATTCTCGAGAAAATAAATATAGTATATTAGAATATTTAACCGAGCCAACTTATTTATAATCAACTATATATTGAGATATTTAACTATACTAGACCGCAAAATCGATTTTGAACACTATTGTTTATTATTAGTAAAATTAATCATTTTGAATAAATTAAAAGATTTTAATTATTGTAATCATCATCATCATTACTATAAATATCATTGTTATTATTGTTATTAATTTAATAAAAATTTTCATATTATATTAATATTTAATATTTAAATTATTATTATTATTGTTATTGTTATTATTATTATTATTATTATTATTATTATTATTATTATTATTATTATTATTATTATTATTATTATTATTATTATTATTATTATTATTATTATTATTATTATTATTATTATTCAATAAGTTTTAAATTCTAATAAATTTAACTCCAATAAGTTTCAGCTCCTATAAGTTCAAATTTCTATAAGTTCAAATTCTATAAATTCAAATTCTCCTATAAGTTCAAATTTCACTCCTATAAGTTCAAATTTCACCCTATAAGTTCACTCCTATGTTTCTAAAAGAACAGGGCCTTAGTTGTATTATAAGTTTATATAAAAATATGTGAATTTATTAACTATGAGTTTAAAGTGAAGAAAATCGAAAATAAAAATATAGTAATTGTAGTTAAAAACCACGACCTACCCATTTAGTTTTGATCAATTTTTATTTTTAATTTTTGTAAATGATATGTTATATAAATCATGTTAAGTATGCTTGTGTTCATGTTTGTAAAATTAATTTAGGAAAATAAATTATTAGGTGTAAAATGTTCATTTGTGTTCTTGATGTGTTTTTGATGTTCATATGTTGTTCTTGAGTGTTCTTCATGTTCTTCATGTGTTCTTCATTTTTATGCACATTTTGATTCATAATATTTTTATGTTTGTTGTTATTTACTGTTTTATTTCACTAGTAAGTAATCTAATAACTAATAACATGAATTAAATAAAGGGTTTTTTTTGTCAACAACTACCTAAAGTTTACGCCATTTGTCATACGACTACTTAACATTTTAAAATTTAATCATAACTACCTAAACTTTGTTTCCTTTTGTCAGACAACTACCAAAGTGAAAAAATCCGATATTTGGAGTCAAACTCCGGCGTTGACTAACCTTTCACACGTGAGAATTTCATTAAACCCTCTTATACAGTTAAAAAAAAAACATTACTCCCAAAAGATTTGATTCAAACATTACCTCATTACTTCATAAATCCACAAAACATCCCAAAATTACCACAAAACATCCCAAAACTATAGTCACACTCGAATTATTTGACAACAAAGAGCTACTTGGCATCGTAAAATATGTTGATTAATTGATTTTCATTTAGGTAAAAGAGGGGATTTTGTTGAATTAGAAAAATTAGGGTAAAATAAGGAATTTTAATTTAGGAATATTTTTGATGAATGAGTGTAAATAAATGAAAAGTAGGTGGGGGAGAGGTTTATATCAGTGCTGCTGGAAGTTTTCACGTGTGAAAGATTAGTCAACGCCGGAGTTTGACTCCAAATATCGGATTTTTTCATTTTGGTAGTTGTTTGACAAAAGGAAACAAAGTTTAATTAGGTAGTTATGATTAAATTTTAAAATGTTAGGTAGTCGTATGACAAATGGCGTAAACTTTAGGTATTGTATCACACGGCATTTATATTTAAAAAGGACCTAATTTGATAAAAATGTATTTATCATTATGTCACTAAAATTAAATAGATATTAGAATTGAATTTTAGTGTAAATCGAAATCGTTATAAAATAAATATGATAAGCCGATTAAATTGAGTTACCAATATAAAAATGAATGAAATCGTGTGCTACTGCCTTTGCATAATATTGGACTGTTGGACTTGAACGATACGGACTTAATGAACCAACCACGACACTATCTTTAAAAAATGAAAATCGCTAAATTTAGTTAAATATCGTATGAAAATAAATAGTGACCGATGTGAATAGTGACTGAGGTGAATAGTGACTGAGATGAATAGTAACATAGGTGAATAGTGTCGATGAATAGTAAACTGGGACGAAACTTGTTAAACAAGTAACATCCCAAAAGCTTAAATAATAATCTTAGGTGAAACTTGTTGAACAAGTAACGTCTTGAAAACCGAACCGATGAATAGTAACCCGGGACGAAACTTGTTAAACAAGTAACGTCCCAAAAGTATAAAAAACTTATTAAAAGGAGAATTAGAGGTAACTTGTTGAACAAGTTATCTTTTAAAATCCCGAGACGTGAATAGTGAAAAATTCACGAAACTTGTTAAACAAGTTACGTCTCTAAATTCAAAGATACTTCAAATTTCAAAATTTGAAATCTTGTAAATAATTGAAAATTTACCTAAGTATATAAAACTGAAAATTAATAATTTAAATAACTAAAGTGTTTCGAAAAACATTTAAATAAAATTGGACATATTAATAAACGTATCAACTTAGAAGCTTAAAAGCGTTAATAATCAACAATACTTCAAATAATAAACGAACATGTTATGTGATCATATGAAACTGAATACAAAATTAAACGTTTGACGATACGACTAGGAGAGTCTAGTAACATGTGATATAAAATATCAAATAAAATAATAAATCATAAGTAAGTTAAAGAACGAGTCAAAAGCTTGGGCCTCTGTTATGAAAACGTCAATCGTGAGTGAAGTGATGTTAAGATAGTCTTGTACGGATACCACTATCTCGGCCTTATTGCTTAGTCATCCCGGTTAGTGTGGTCTCTCAAGTTGGCGGCCTTATTGCTTTGTCATCTTTCCCACGCCTTTGCGCCTTAAGTCGCACTGCCTAAGCCGTACAAGATAATGAATATGTCAACTCTTTTGGGTTTGTCTCTAGGAAATAGTCGCTTTATTCATAGTTAAGGTGCTCTATGAATAGCATAGCCTACACTTAAAGTAAATATTAGAATATGTCTATTAGACTAGGGTTGATCCCCCTATTTCGCTAGAGCTAACAGGGCCACCACGGCCTTATCGCTTAGTCATCCTACGGTTCTGTCTCCTTGCCACGTTTCGTTCTTAGTGGACGCGACGCTTGCATCTGCTCTTGCCACATGTAAAGATCACTTGACGGGATTGTAACAGAAGTTCGAATCATTTCGAACACTAGAAGATGAGATGCAAGTAGTCTAGTATTCGGCGTGGTTTACGAGTCGAGTAAGTCGCTGCACTATTTTAGCGAGAAGTAAGCGATCAGAGTATAAAGGTCTACTCAGTGATCAGGCTAGTAAGCAGTATGTGTTTGGTGATTAAATGAAAGTGAGTCGAGACATCTTTGAAAATTAAAGACCACAAATTTCCGAAATGATCGAGTCTACATGATGTGATTGATATAGTATTGTCTTATAATTTGCGATCTAATATCGCACCGTAATCCTGCTGAATGCTTATTATACTATTGATATGAATTTACTTGTTAATTGCATTATAACTGTATATCATGTTTTATATGATTTATCGCTTTAAATCGCATGCTTATGTGGGATTTATTAAGTCTTTAAATGCTATATGTTTACCGCTATGGGTTTATATGGCTTAGCGTGTGCGGGTTGAAATCGAGTCTGACGGAAAGTTACCGTAGGTACCCCGAGGTTAATTGACGATGAGCACCATGGGATGAAGGTCTACTTTTTTATTTCGAGAGATTGTAATTTAATGATGACCATGTTTATCTATAACTCTGGTTATGTATTTTGAGTTGTAATACGATAACATCCGGTTTTGTAATACAAAGTACTTAATTAATATTTCCGCCTTGTTTAATTAAGTCACGAAAAGCCGGGTTGTTACATCAACTACTTTGTATAATTTTGTTACTCATCAATTTGCCTGAGCATGCTTATATACCCCTAAATTTATGAATTAGTGAGTTCATGTTGTGAAGAAAAGTAAAATTGAAAAAAATCGTAAAAATCAAGATTCAATGTGTTGTTAAAAGCCTAAAAATATAGAAGAATGGTGAATTTAATATAAGGAAGACAAGCACTATACGACGCATAAAACAAATCAGTAAACTTCTTATAAGTGTGATCCATTCATGTAAACATACCACGCATAATACTCGTTTCTAAACAACTTCAAATCAGTCACTCCTAGTACATACAAATTGTTGTTTCAGTTGCATTTTAGTAATTGGAACAAAAGAGTATGAATAAGTTCCATCTGACGTGTTGATATTCATCCACCCATAACCTTAATGTTAAGATTGATACCTTATAGAAAGTTTGATGCTTTAGAAGGTTAACATCGCCTCTTGCTAAACCGTACGAAAAGAAAGGGAAATAATGAGTCTATCAGCGAAGCAGAACCATATAGTCAGTAGTATTGGCAAACCTAAAAAGCAAAAACCGACCTTGTTGAGTTTGATCATTTTAGTTCAACAAATTCCTAGCTCCTAAGACAAAAATTAGTAAGAAAAAAAAGGGCACGAATATACCAGAGTAGCAAAACAGAACAGTCGAGCTCCACGAACAGTCGAGCAAATTCCTAAAGTTGAAACTCGTTTCGTGTCGGCTCCACGAACAGTCGAGCAAATTCCTGTATGGCATCCCCTTCACTGTCCCATTCTTCGAGCGTATCCTGTGCTTTAGGATCGTCACCCAGCTAACTCCTTTTGTGGAAAAGGTGGAACTTCTTTCCAGCTACAATAATCAACTCTGTAATAGCAATCGTAAAAATAAGGCCGAATTAGACTTAAAACACTCTAATAACAATACTGCCAACTACAATATTCAAGGGACAAATCTTTTACTCATTTATGCCCCGCCCTTGGTCGCAAAGTGAGAAACCACAATTGTACAGAAGTCCGTCTTTCTCGAGTATCTTCCCTGGCCTCCTTGTTGCTGCAACAATGTGTCTTTGTCCACACCTCTTTTTTCGTACATTTTAAGCTAGGAAACAAAATACCCATATCAAATATCCAATAACGATCCAACATTCTAACAAATATGAAGTTATCTACTTAGGTAAGCACCTAGCTATTAGGATTTCGATGGCTTATTCGCTAGGATCTTGTCCATCCGAAGGAATACCGTTACTGTAAGTCGACAGATCCGCGACACAATCATATGCTTCCAACAGCCGAGGCTCTTGCTTCTCAATGCTGTCATTCAACCACGCCTTTCGTTATTGATATGCTTCTTTCTCTGCTCACCTCAAATATCACATAACGTTTACAACGTGGCCACACAACAAATGCTTTTCAAAAAGCTGTAAACACTTACAATGCTCCAGCCACTTTGGACGACCTGTTATAGCGGAAGCGAACAAACACGGCGAGAGCAAGAAAGAAAAGAACGACACAAAAATTTTACGTGGTTCACTAACAACTTGTTAGCTACGTCCACAACCGAATGGAAAAATATTTTTTACTATGGAGAATGCAAATTACAACTTTTATGAGCTATCTTTGTCAATACACAAGATACTCAACTTAAAGATTTTGGAGTGTGAGTACATATGACAAATGAGCCTCCTATATATAAGTGTAGGATAACCCATTTTCATTTTCCTCACCGATGTGGGACATTGGTACCTATTTATATTAAGTACACTACCCATAACTTATTTGCTCAACCAATGTGGGATAAAGCAACATAAGCCTATTCTTCCATCTTCAAGTCACATTTTAACAATTCTCCACCTTGACTTGAACGATCGCATCTTTCAACGGTCTTCAATCAAAGGTCGCATCCTCCATTCCCTCTTGTACCCAAGTACAAGACCGCTTCAGCTCGTCAGCCCGAAGCACAAGAGATCTTCAACGGGATCTCACTTGTCTTTTTCCACCCAAGACACGGGTCTTGCTTTTTCTCACCCAAAGCACGGGTCTTGCCTCTTTCTCCCGAGACACGGGTCTTGCCTTTTTCACCCAAGACACGGGTCCTTGCCTCATTCACCCGAGAAACAGGTCTTGCCCTTTTCACCCAAGGCACGGGTACCCTCCACCTACGGCTCAAAGCCCTCCGTGGAGCAATGCTAAGCCCCAAAGGGCTTACACATAGCTATCAACATTTAGCAAATCCAAACAGTGTTTGAACTTGCTAGGCGGAACCGGTTTTGTGAACATATCAGCGGGATTATCAGCTGTCCCAACCTTTTTCACCACGATGCGCTTCTCACTACGTAGAAAATGATACCTCACATCAATGTGTTTGGTTCTTTCATGATGCACCTGATCCTTGGCAAGACATATAGCACTTAAGTCGTCATTAATACACAACCAAGCCGATCATGATGTAGCCCAAGATCACTCACTAGCCCTTTCAACCATATACCCTCCTTAGCCGCTTCAGTTAAAGCCATGTACTCACCGCTGCTGACAAAGTAACAGACGGTCAGAGTAGCCTTCCAGCTAACAACAGAGCCACCAAGAGTGTATACATAGCCAGTCATTGATCGTCTACCATCTATATCAGCAGCATAATCAGAATCAGAGTAACCTTTCACCAAACACTCTGTATCACATCCATATATGAGACCAACATCCGCTGCTCCTCGGATAATGGAATATCCGCTTCACTTGTTGCCAATGTTCTCGCCAGGTTGAGCCATAAACCCGCTCACAACACTAATAAAGATGCGCAATATCGTGCCTAGTGCACACCATAGCATACATCAAGCTACCAATCGCACTAGCGCATTTTAACACTTGACATGTAGGACTTTTCACCTTTGGCGCTAAGCAGCAGATAAGCGAATATTTGCTGCTGCTGGAGTGTTTATAGCTTTGGCGGTGCTCATCCCAAACCTGGATAACACCTTCAGTATGTAGCTTTTCTGTGACAAGAAAAGCTTCTTCTGCGAACGATCTCTATAAATCTCCATGCCAAGAATCTTCTTTGCAGCTCCTAAATCTTTCATATCAAATTCTGAACTGAGAAGTACCTTGAGCTCTTGAACGTATGACATCTTCTTCGCGGCAATAAGCATATCATCTACATACAGGACCAAGTATATATATGATCCATCCTCCACCTTGTTGTGATATACACAACAATCATAAGGACTTCTTATGTAACCATGCTCCACCATAAAGCTGTCAAACTTCTTGTACCACTGCCTAGGTGACTGTTTCAGTCCATACAAGGACTTCTTCAACTTGCAAGCATAGTTTTCCTTCCCCGGAACTTCGAACCCCTCTGGCTGACTCATCAAGATATCTTCCTCTAACTCCCCATGAAGGAAAGTTGTCTTCACATCTAATTGCTCTAGTTCTAGATCATAATGAGCAACCATCGCAAGAATAACTCTAATCGATGTGTGTCGCACCAAAGGAGAAAAAATCTCATTGTAGTCGACTCCTTTTCTTTGACTAAAACCCTTGGCGACTAGACGAGCCTTGTATCTGATGTTGTCACCTTCTGTTGTTCCCTCTTTCCGTTTGAAAACCCATTTGCAACCAACCACCTTTCTGCCTTGCGGTACTTTAACTAGCTCCCATGTCTTGTTCTTGTGAAGAGACTCCATCTCTTCACTCATAGCAGTGATCCATTGCGCCAACTCACTACTTGAAACTGCTTCTCGATAAGACAATGGTTCCGATGACTCAATTTCGTCGGCTACCTGTAGTGCATAACCCACCATTTCTTCAGCATAGCAGTTTTGGGCACGAAATTTTCGCCCCTCGATCTCTTGGATAAACCTACTAGGCTCTCGTACTGTCCTCTTCGGACGACCAACCGCAGCCTCTGGTTCATCAACACTGGTTATTTCTGGTTGACTTTCCTCCCCAGCCGGAGTAGTCTCTGGAGCTTCAACCTCAACTTGACTCGAGGCAGAAACACGGCTGGCGCTACATCTAACTCCACCTGTTTCTCGAAACTATCATTCTTGTCATGGCTTGTTGAATTATCACTTGACATGAACATAGAGTTTTCATCAAAAGTAACATCCCTGCTGAGGATGACACGATTCTCCGACGGAGACCAAATGCGGTATCCCTTAACTCCATCTCCATATCCCATAAAACAACCCTTCTTGGCTCGCGGCTCTAACTTACCCTCACTCACATGATAATAGGCAAGACAACCGAAAACCCTTAGACCTGAATAATCAGCTTCTTTACCGGACCATACCTCATAAGGCGTTTTGCAGTTAATACCCGTATGAGGTCCACGATTAATCAAGTAGCAAGCTGTCTTCACAGCTTCACTCCAAAACTTCCGAGTCAACCCTGCATTAGAGAGCATGCACCGAACTCTCTCAAGCAATGTCTGATTCATGCGCTCTGCAACACCATTCTGCTGTGGTGTTCCCCTAATGGTATGATGCCTAGCAATACCATGATTCTTGCAAAGCTCGTTGAACTCAGTCAAACAGAATTCCAGACCATTATCCGTTCGTAGCCTCTTGATCTTCTTGCCCGTTTGATTTTCCACCAATGCCTTCCACTGAACGAAGGTTTTAAGGACCTCACTCTTATGCTTCATCAGATAAAGCCATGTGTATCTGGAGTAATCATCTATAAATGTGACAAAATAATGAAAACCTCCAATACCCTCTACACGAGCAGGACCCCAACAATCTGAATGGATATAATCAGCTGCACTTGGTAGTATGCACCCCTTTGCCAAACTTAGCACGATGCTTCTTCCCGAACACACAATGTTCGCAGAAACTAAGATTCTTCATCTTAAGCCTACCCAGAAGATCTCTATTGGATAATATCTGCATCCCTCGTTCACCCATGTGACCAAGTCGCATATGCCACAACTTAGTCTCATCTATCTGGTGATCCTCAGATGCTACACCTGCAGAACCTGTCAGCGTAACACCTTGCAATATGTACAAGGTATTTTTCTTGATACCCTTAAGTATCACCTTGGAACCCTTTAGAACATTCAATGTCCCATCTGAACCCGAAAAACTGAAACCTCTTTCATCTAAGACACCTAGAGATATCAAATTCTTCTTCAACAAGGGAACATGTCTTACGTTCATCAAAGTACGAACCATACCATCACATGTCTTAATCTTTATTGATCCTACTCCAACTACCTTGCAGACGGCGTCATTGCCCATGACAACACTACCACCATCCAATCTCTCATAAGTTGAAAACCAATCACGATGTGGACACATATGGTATGAACAACCTGAGTCTAAAACCCATTTGTCGGAAGGATGTTGCACCTTATCAAGTACTGTTAAGGCCATATCACTCTCCGAATCGTACGTTTGACCCTGGACAACAGCTGCAGTAGAAGGCTTTTTCTTTGGACAGTTAGCCTTCCAGTGTCCCGGTTCCTTACAAATGTGGCAAAGGTCATTTGGGCTTGGTACCTTAGGCTTGAACTTAGACTTACTCTTTTTCTTGCCTACTTGACCCTTCCCCTTAGTCGTGTTAACAACTAACCCAACATTATGACTACTTTCACCCACATCAACACTCGCCTTTTGACGCAACTCCCTAGTGTGAAGCGGTCGACTTCACCTCTTCTAGGGTCAAGGTTTCTTTCCCAACAACAAATGACTCAACAAAGTTTCCATAGGAATGGGGCAAAGAAACAAGCAGATAAGCGGCAAAGATCTTCATCATCTATCTTAACATCTATATTACGAAATCAAGCAATATAGTATTTAAACGATCTAGATGCTCTCTAAGGGACGTACCTTCTTGCATACGCAGACTAAACAACCGTTGCT
The DNA here is from genome assembly GCA_023091065.1 of Dianthus caryophyllus. Lineage (NCBI taxonomy): Eukaryota > Viridiplantae > Streptophyta > Magnoliopsida > Caryophyllales > Caryophyllaceae > Dianthus > Dianthus caryophyllus. Next base: position 52,596,615 of record CM041516.1, on the reverse strand, counting down.
TCATAAGCAACTTGTTGGTGAGCGACTTTGTCATGTACAAAGCCTCCAGCTTCAACCATAGCCCCGCGGCAGTTTCTTCGTCAGCCACCTCAGTGATGACGTCATCTGCCAAACACAGCAAGATGGTGGAGTGAGCTTTCTCCTCCAACACCTCCAACTCTACAAGACTTATCGCCTTGCCGAGCCGATTCTCCTCGCCTACAACCTTAGTACCCTTCGTCAAGGGACTCCAAATGCCTTGCTGCTTAAGCAAAGCCCGCATCTTAATTTGCCATAGCCCGAAGCTATTTCTCCCCGTAAACTTCTCAATCTTCATACTCATCGCCGACATTTCTCCCGGGATCAAAACTCCCGAAGTTAATCTCTAGCTCTGATACCAGTTTGTTATAGCGGAAGCGAACAAACACGGCGAGAGCAAGAAAGAAAAGAACGACACAAGAATTTTACGTGGTTCACTAACAACTTGTTAGCTACGTCCACAACCGAATGGAAAAATATTTTTTACTATGGAGAATGCAAATTACAACTTTTATGAGCTATCTTTGTCAATACACAAGATACTCAACTTAAAGATTTTGGAGTGTGAGTACATATGACAAATGAGCCTCCTATATATAAGTGTAGGATAACCCATTTTCATTTTCCTCACCGATGTGGGACATTGGTATCTATTTATATTAAGTAGACTACCCATAACTTATTTGCTCAACTAATGTGGGACAAAGCAACATAAGCCTATTCTTCCATCTTCAAGTCACATTTTAACACGACCCTTCAAGCTCGCATTCTATAGGAGAAACAACCAAGCACGTTACACCAACAAATTTTTTTTAATTTTTTTTTTTGGTGTTATCGCAGTTCAATTGAACACTGAATTGAAAAAAAGACTCGGACAGACAGCGAAATAACCATGGCAGTGCGTGGCTTTTGCGCGGGCGTTATCTCCTTCCGGTGACGCTGATTCGGGTCTTGATACTTACATCAGAGACGGGGGATTTGTGCACGGAATCAGGAAGTTTGATAGGATCTTCCTTCCGAGGAGGGTTCTTAGTTTTGTAAGTGCATGTCAACCATTCGCTTAACGCACCTGTGCACGAGTAGCCAAGAACCGAGAATTCAACCGGTCATAAATAGGGTGAAGAATTGTCCGAGTTTATTTAGACTCACAAAAAAAAAAAAAACAGAGCATACCTGACGACTATGGCGGGGTGGGATTCGATCAACCACGGTGAGCACAAGGCATTGACGGAGGTACAACAATGATGACAATAATCGGTGAATAATTACCATGAGTTGAAAAAAAATGTCAATTAAATGGGGGTGAGTTGAATAAAACCGGTAATTGAAGTGATTAGAAACGCATTGAATGTGGGCCTTTTGGATTTCTATGGAAATGTACAGTACGCAGGAGGTGAGGAGCTGTATTCACCTTTCTTGACGTGGCAAACATACTCTCAACACAAATTGTTATGATGTGGCAGCACGAGAAACAACTTTGGTTTGTTTTCTTTGAGTCAAGATTTACTGTGAATTGCTCAACTGCATCTGACTTTTTCTCAAGACCAAAAAAAGACATCAATGCCCTTTTCATTTCCTTCCCTCAAATTTGTAAACCAAAATTTTTCTCTCTTCTCTCTCCTTTTTTCATCCTCCCTCCTCTATTAAACCACCACCACCCACCACCCACCACCACCTCTATTAAAAAAAAAAAAAAAAAACAAAAAACAAAAAACCAAAACAAAAAGCTGCATTCACGTGAAGAGCAGCCGGCAACCACCACCACCACCACCTGCCGGCACCCTCTCCCCCACCACGGCCGCCTCGGCCACTGACACCCCCACCACAGCCGCCTCCGCCACCCTATGCCCCACCATCAACCTAAACCCTAATTCAATTAAAAAAAAAAAAAACACAAACGTGAAGAAATGCAAGAACCACCACCACCACCACCGCCGCAAGAACCTCTCCCCACCACGGCCGCCTCGGCCATCGCCACCCCACCACACCGCCCGCCACCCTATGCCCCACCATCAACCTAAACCCTAATTCAATTAAAAACAAAACAAACTTGCTGCAAGAACCTCCACCACCGCCGCCGCTCTATCACGCCTAAGCTCAGCCACGATACGGCCGCCGCCATAGCCCACCGCCCCGCCACAACCGCCGCCAACCCAACTAATTCATAAAAAATAAAAATAAAAAAACAAAAACAAACAAAAACAAAAACAAGATGAATGATAAAATTAAATTAATGAAAGAAAAAAAGTAAATTACATTAAATATATCGTCACAAGGATTCATAGGTTAAGAATTAAATAAATTATATAAGTAATTGAATTAATTGAAGAAGAAATTGGTTGATTTAAATTGTTTTAGGGTTTTTTTGGGTGGAAAGAGAAGAGAGAAAAATTGGGAAAGAAGGGTAGGGGAGGGAAAACAAATGACAAAAAAGGGTACAACTGAGAAAAAGCCGGGTACAGTTGAGCAACACCCTTTACTTTTAATATATTACGATTACGAAGTATATTTATATTTATATTGATATTGATATTGATATTGATATTGATATGACCATTTAACAACAAAATATATTTAAAAAGTTTACACCTAAAATTGTTGTTACATTCATATTACTATTATGGTAACTTTTTATCACAATTACATTTTATTACTCCATAAATTAGTTACTTCTTTTGATCGATTAATAAAATGGATCAAATGTTAACTAAATCACAAATTCTCATATGAAACGGGTAACCCGTTTCATATGTAGAAACGGGTCAAATATGAGGGAAAAAGACAAAGGACAAGTGGGAAGAAAGATGTTCTTCCCCACTTGTCCTTTGTCTTTTTCCCTCATATTTGACCCGTTGCGCTAAAACAAGCATCTGCTTCACACAAGACTTACACTAACTAAATTGACAGATTACCTTTTATCGTTTTAACTCACTACTCCGTACTCCATAGTCCATACGAAATACGGAGTAAAGCGTAAGGATAAAATTACAAGTTTGATAGAGAGCAGTAGCAACTAGCAAGTTGAAGCTGTGCTATTTTTTTTTTTTTTTTTTGTCCAGGCTGTATCGAATAATCCATCAAAAAAATTCCCCCAATTTGTAACCCTAATTTGCACATTCACTCTATACTTCCACTCTCTTTCTTCAATTCAATTTAATCCATCAATTTATTCTCCGTTTCATTTGCCGCTCCAGGTATCTGTTTGTATTTGCGGTTTCTTTAATTAATCAATTATTTATCAGTGTTTTTGCAGTTTAATTTTGTAATTAGTACTAATTTGTATGATACCTAATGCTGGATTTAATTTCTAGGGTTTTAGTGTTTGAGGAATTTGTGTGCTTTACTGTGTTATACTCTTATTACTGCCTGCATTCTGTCTTTGTTTTGAAGAATGTTCTAAATTGAGATTAAAGTACGCTTGATGATTGAATTTAATTAGTGTTTTGAGCGTCGACTTTGATTGGGAAAGGCATTTCAATTTTAATTTTGTATACGGAAATTGTGAAGTTAAGTAAGTCAAAACCCTAGAAATAATTAAATGTGGGAAATTTGAATTATTCCATTCGACAATGTAATTGAAACACAACGAGTACGTAATTGAATATGGTGTCGGTCGGGTGATTGAGGAGATAAGATGATATGTTGGTGTAGCTTGGGAAATTTGAATAATTCCATTTTGAAGGCTATGTTGTATTTTCTTTGAATTTGGCGAAAATTATATGCTTCTGTACATTTCACCGTGGTTTTATCTCATTTGAATTTACGTGTCCTCAAAGATGACAATTTGATCATATTTTTTCATTACTATATTATTCCACTCTTTCGCGTTTTCTGTTAAAAAATTATAATTTCGTGAAACACAGTCTTGTGTAAAGCGTTGTTCACGTAGAGTGAAAAATATTGGGATTGTTTAGGATTGTTTACGAAATGTTAAGAGTAACATAAGATTTGATTTAAGTATGTATATTAACACTTCACAATAGATTTTGAAGCCCTTCATATCATCTGTATCCACTGGTATTTTGTGTAAGAGTTTTATCTGGGCATAGCATTTTATTATGTCGTTTTTCGTCAATATCTTTAGCAAATGAAATTTTCTGCGTGTATGGAATGTTAACTAGATATCTATGATCTGTGTTTTCTTAATTGATTTTTAGTTTGTTGTATATGATTTACCTTTCTCCGCTGTTTCTAGCTGTGTGAATGTTTATGTTACTAACTTTCAATATCGAGTTTATGAGTAGTGATCCTTTACTACTACGGAGTGTTTTATTAGTCCGAACAAGAATACTTCAGCAGCTAATAACGTGTCAGAAATGTGCTTTAAGTGATGTGGTAGACTGACGTTGATCTATCTTTTTTCTCTGTACAGGCTGTCTTGATTAGCTGCGGCAGATTTGAATATTATTTAGCAAAGAGAGCTCAAAATGGAAGACTGGGGTATATTTTTTAGTCACGAGTCACAATGTCTATTGGGGATGCTCTATTTTTTGTATTCTTTGAGGGGAATGCTAATTTCTACTAATCGCTAATCGTAGACGTTTGTTTTTTGAGTCAGAGGAAGAGCCTGTGGTGCAAATTGTCAAGAAAGAAGACCCTAGAAGCAATTGGGATGATGAAGATCTTGATGATAATGATGTGAAGGAGTCATGGGAGGATGATGATGAACCTGAGCCGGTACGGTTGTGATTTCAAACTACTTTAAGATGGAGTAATATATTAGTATATTACTGTACTATAACTTGATGCGGTGTTACGTAGACTATTTTCTAGTGACATCCTACACATTTTTCGTGCACTGCTACCGTAAAGCTCGAAAAGTCTTTAAAAAAGGCTGGAAGTAAAGAAAATGCTAAAAAAGAAAAAGTCGAGGCAGTTATAGAGCCAGAAGAACCATTGGATCCTGTAGCGGAGAAACTGCGTCAGCAAAGGTTAGTTTCAATGCTGTTGCTTTGCACCGTAGTAAACATTGCTTTTGAATATTCCCTTTGTTGTCAGATTTTTCTTATATACGAAGTAAGCCCCCGAGTAACTGAGACACAGTTATACTGTAAGATGTTTTCAACATAGTTGTTGACTTGTAGTGCCAGCATGCTAAAAACTTTGCTTAATTCAGGTTAGTGGAGGAAGCGGACTACAAGTCTGCTGCAGAGCTGTTTGCTAAGAAAGGCGATAGTAATACACTGGACAATTTCATACCCAAATCTGAGAGCGATTTTTCGGAATATGCAGAATTGGTGTCTCATAAGCTTCGTCCATATGAGGTATGTCGACGTTGTGCTGCCTTCTCTTTCCTCGTTTATCATTGATTAGTGTTGCACAGCAACTTTTCAAATTAACATCAGTGTTTTTTTTATCTCATTGCAGAAAAGCTTCCATTACATAGGATTACTTAAGGCTGTGATGAGGCTGTCAATGACGTCTTTAAAAGCTGCAGACGCCAAGGATGTTGCTTCCTCGGTTACAGCAATTGCAAATGAAAAGCTGAAAGTGGAGAAGGAGGCTAATGCTGGTAAAAAGAAAGCAGGTATAATACATATAGAATCAGCATGCTTGGTTTGTGATTTTGTTATCTCTTCTAAAAATGAACGAATTTTTGAGCTGCTGTTTCTTGCCGATATAAAATAATATAGTATTCTGCTGCAAAATTTTATAAGTGTCGGCCTCGGCAATCTATTTCTACAGAATATTCAGTTATGTCTGCTATGTGGGTGTGTCGTGTCATCTATATATTGCGTGTGACATGATGCAACCAAAGTGAATGGCTGTAGCAATGCACACGTTGAATGTTTGGGATCATGATTCGAAGTTCTCTGTATATTCTAAGGTGGTTATGGCAGTAACGCACTTCTTTGCTGCAGGTGCTAAAAAGAAACAGCTTCAAATTGATAAACCCGATGATGACGTGGTAATTGCCGCCTATGACGATGCAGATGATTTCGATTTCATGTGAAGGCGTCAACAAGTATGAGACATATAACCGCCTTTTGGCATTGGTAAAATGGTGTATTGAAAATTCTCTAGCTTCCGACTGCCCCGTGATTCGAGGGTATGAATACAGTAGCTAGAAATACCATAAATATGTACTCCTGGTGGAAAGTCCACCAATGAGAAATAGATTTGTTTACAGTTCTCTTCTGAAAATCTTCTGTTTTAGATCAGTACGTGGAATCTGTTGTCATTTATTCGATCAGAATTTTTGGATCTGCGATCTTTAGATGTCGTCAATTTAAAACTTTGGAGTCTTATTTTCTGCATGATTTTCGTTATTTCCAATTGATTCGTCGTATCATAATTGATTAATTTTTCCCTTGTATTATCGCGTATGGTTCACCTATCAGTATGTGCAGTCGTCACAAAGGCTTCCATTAACTGCAATGATCAGTTTAAACAGGGTAAAAAATTCTCTGTGATTTGACAAAAACGACATTGCAATATCATGAATTGTGAAGAATCGATAAACTGTGTACAACCACACACTTAAGACTTAAATTGGTTCGTAAAATTTAATTACACCCGAGTTGCAGAAGAAATACAGCACACCGCAGACGGAGGACCGTTGATTTCGGCAGTAATCCCGAGGAAGTATTATTGTCTAGTCCTTCCACTGAGCAGAACCCAAGATTCACGTACTTTTCCTTGGAGATATGATCGCGTGGAGCGGATGCTTCATGACTATGGTAAACTCTTGCTTCTCCGATAAATCCACCTCATCTCCGTCAACAATTGACCATATGAAATTCCAGACCAAATTAGCCACATAGTACTCGAGATGAAGCGTGGCCAAGTTATACCCGGGACATATTCTCCTCCCCGCACCAAACGGCATCATCTTTATTTCGTGACTTCCGGTTATATCAAACTCCTCTTGACCCGTCATGAACCTCTCGGGCCAGAACCTCAACGGATCCTCCCAAACCTCGGGATCCAAACCCATTTCTGCCACGGTGAAGTTTATCATTGCGTTTTCAGGTATCGTGTATCCACCCAGCTCGACCTTTTGGGTTACGGCATGTGGTAGAACAAAGTGTCCCGGAGGGTGTCGTCTAAGACCCTCTAATACGACTGCTTTTAGATAAGGCATCTTTGAAAGCTCGTTTTCTTCGATTTCTTCAGCGTTTTCTCCAACGATGTCTTTGATCTCTTGGAAAAGCTTTGCTTGGATGTCGGGATGTTTTACAAGGTTGGCCATAATCCATTCCAACGCTGTCGAGGTGGTGTCAGTTCCCGCGTTTAGAAACTCAGAACATGCTGCCACGATTTCATCCTCGGTTAGCTTCCTCTTTGTGTTGTCGTCGTCTACAACCTCCATATTCAACAGCGTGTCCACGTAACAAATCACCAATTTTCTGCTTTGGTCAACATCTGCGTCACCACTCTTCAGAAAATGCTGTCGTTTTCTGATCAACGGAGCCAGCAGTTCTTTCTGTCTCCTCTTCATCTCATAGAGTTCGTTCCAACGACTCCGCATCAAAATCCACGTTGCCTTAGGCCAACGATCAAGTATTCTAAATCGTCTAGAAGACGTCAACAGTCGAAACTGAATACTCTCAATTTCTCTAATCTCTGATTCTTCCAACCTCTCCCCGAAACACATATTCACAAGCAAGCAAAACATAGCAAACCGAAAATGGTCCATAACCTTAACACCTTGAACATCCGAAACTGAGCTAGCCCGTAGTCGACCAAGTAGCGTCTCGAGGACCCATTTTCGGGCATTGCTAAACTGCTTGGCCTTTGAAGGGTGGATGATCTCGGAAATCAAGTTGCGTCTAAAAGTTCGCCATTTAGGCCCGTAATTAGCAGAGCTGATGTTATGCTGGTTGCAGGTGAGGATTTTTGCCGTTGGAACAGGCTTGGGCCTGTCCGCGAATATGGCCCCTTTCTGAACAAGAGCCTCGTGGGCCAAAGAACGACTCGATATGAAAATAGCGGGTTGTAGACCCACGGGTAGGGTGATTATTGGGCCGAACTTGGCCGAGTAACTTCTGATGGTCGCTTCGAATTCTGTGCCCGACTTACGGAGAAATTGAATGGTGCTGAGTAAGGGCACCCTTGTGGGCCTGTGGTAGTCGAAAAGATCGCTTTTGATTTTAGGGAAATCAAAGCATTGAAAATGATTGCAAGGCATAGTGTTGTTATTAACACAAACCATATCTCCATGTTTTTGTCTTGTTTCAGCCTGTGATGGTTATATCGTAAATTTTCAGTCGCCAACATTGCCGACAAATCAATGCCGCTCAAAACGATTAGAAAATTCAAATTTGGGACCAACTGTCCATTGTTCATAACACCTCTATTCTAACCAATAGGCTAGATCCTCTTCTGCTATCAGTCTAATTGTATATGGCCGAGTGTGTAAGATTAATACGAAGATTTCAAGTAAGAATGTAAGATCATCGACTATGAGTCTATGACTAGCCTAGAATCGTATTAACACAACCAAATCATAAATCTCTTCGGTTATCAGTCTAATTGTATATGGCCGAGTGTGTAAGATTAATACGAAGATTTCAAGTAAGATCATCGATAACTGTGAGTCTATGACTAGCCTAGAACCGTATTAACACAACCAAATCATAAACGGCATACTAGTAGAAAATATAAATGAGCTAAAAATATTGTCAAATTATTGAGAAAGTAATAAAAGTTAAAAAGTGATTTAGTAAAAGCAATTCAATTATTGAAAATAATGTCATGTACCACGTTTGTCAACTATTTGTATCAAGTGACTTATTAGGCATATGAAATGAATATTAGTAATATAATTAGGATATAATTATGGTCATAATAATTACTAGAATTTAATAGTAACTTTTGAGTTACTTGTTAATTATCTATATAAAGTTGTAGAATGTAAAGTATAATGAACTTGAACTCATAATAATACAATATCACTATCTATAATTCTATATTATCTAAATCTTAACATGACTTGGTCTATCCTCATTGAAATTTGTAAGCATGAGATTTATTTTTATCAACTTTACTTCACATCCACCAATCACTAATTAAAGACGTGTCAAAATCCTCTTTATTTTCTCAAAATAATTTGTGAAGAATTACTGATCTACGATCTTTATTCACTCGTAAATTCAATCGAATAACTATCTATTCACCAAAAATATAAAAAGAGATCGATTTAAAACCTCATGTTCATCTTGTCGAATATATATCATTACAAACAGTATTTATATACGTATTGAGTCTTGATTAATCACGTAAATTTTATCTAATGATTGGTTTATAAAAGGTTTAACGATGATCACAATAAACCGCTATACTTTCCTAAGAATTAGAAAATGAAAAGGGTCTTTAATATACTACAAGCATAACCTACCTAAAAATAAATTAACGTACTCCCTCTGTCTTAACCATTTGTTTACCCTTCTCTCAAATCTCTCTAAAAAAATCAAAGCGTAAATAATTTACTGGAACCGGGCAGTAATAACATACACAAAAATAGGTATAAAGTGCAAATAAAAAGTAATACCAAAAACTGAAGAAGTATTAATTACCTAAGTAAATGAGAAGCACCAAATATCTGAAGAACCCTGTAAATTAGCTGAGAAGATAATAAATGAAACCTTAAAGAGTAGCTTAATATTATTGGTATGTTGTGTTGTTGTGGATAAAATTTTTTGGAGCTTATATTAATATTAACAATAAAAACGTGGAAGAAGATGGTAAATGTCTTGTAACTTACGCAGTCAACGGTCAAATTTCTCTCGAATGATATCAAGTTATCAACTTTAACTTGGTGTCTACGATATTACTGTTTAAACCTTTGAAAGTAAACGTGTGTTTTGTTTTGGTCTTTATATCTATGATGACATCAACTGGTGCGTCTTACTTTTTGATTATTCCTTTTATTCATCTTCAACTTAGATTTGGTTGGCTCGACTTAAAATTAACATTTTTATAGGGTGACCCAAGTCTCACATCGGTGGAGAATAGGTGAATGATCGATCATCTATATAAAGGGTTACCAAATATAATAGTATGAGGCATTTTGGGAAGACCAGGAGTAAATCCGTGAGGGTTTTGCCCAAAGCAGACAATATCATACTATTATGGACCGTAGACACCGATGCAGCAGATGCTCAACGTCTGATCAAGATTGAATCTAGGATGATATCCATGCACTTTGACTATTAGTATTATTAGGTCTAGGATTTATATAGCCGTCGTAAAAATACTAGTTTACAGGTATGTGGTAGGGACTAGTAAACTATGAGCCTTCTTACTCTAGTCATTTGTCAAGTGCTAACGGGTGATCCCCTGTACTTAGCTATGAGCCTGAGTTGCTTGCATCCTAACAAGGGAGGGCCAAATTTCTCGGTTTTTCCCCTTTTAACAGGATAGGACGTGCGCATGATGGGAGTGTATAAAATCGATTTAGGGTCTTCAATTATCAGCTTAAAATTTTGATTGAGTTGGTTTCTGACATGGTATCAGAGCGTTGTGACAAAAGGTCACGGGTTCGAATCTCACCATCCTTTGTATCAGTTTAAGCTTTTGGTTGAGTTGATTTCGGCCCAGTTTAGGGGTAGGTCGGGCCACTGGTCGAGTGTGCTAACCCCTTGGCACACTTGGATGACGAGGAGGGTTGGTGCCAAGCTGGCCAATCGTATAGATGGTCAGATCTACTCAAATGTTGAGATCTTGAAATCTATTGACTTAGATATTGAGTGGGTCGACTCGATTAACATGGGAACGGATTAACATGACCTGATTCGCATGATCATAGTACTCCGTAATTAGCTAAATTATTACACAAACTACTTAAACTGTGCAAGGGGCCAGCTTTAGAATGTTAACCTATTTATCAAGTATGGTTGAGTACCTTGTGTAATTTAGCTGATTTACGGAGTACTATGCTAAGAAAAACCCCTATACTTACGATATTTGTGTTGAATCGTCAATACCTCTTATGCCACTAATCCGAACTGTTTCTCTTATTACCATCACAGCTTGCACGGTTTTCATAGTTAGTGTCGTCGTCATCAACTTTCACCTTGACTTACCCTTGTTCGACCATAGTTTCACCGCTTTCGTTTAATTGGGGTACTGGTGGATGGTAAATCAGAACTGATTTGGGACAAATTTGATTCAAAAACGCAACTTCAAAGTCTTTGAGACCACAAACACAGCAGCTGCAACACAAATTGCATAGCTCGTACCAAAGCATGAGATCAACTAAATATGAGCTGATAAATTAATTGATCAGTAAACAGGAAACCCGGCCCATACGTGGCGTCTATTTTCTTAAAGAACGAAAAGTCGAAACCATGATAGACATGTGTGCAAAACAATACTTGAATTTCCGTGCAGAAAACATTGGTAAACTGTAACCGAATTTCTGCGCAGAAAACATGGCTGTCACCTGGGACAAATGTGAGCGTGAAGCGGGTTTTTCATCACGGTAGTAAACTCCTGCCTCTCCGCTAAATCAATCTCTTTTCCAACTAATCCTCTCCACTCGAACCTCCAAACCAAATTCGCGACAAAATATTCCAAGTGCAGCATCGCCAATCCCGAGGCCGGGCATATTCTCCTCCCTGCACCAAACGACATCATCTTTATTTCTCGACTTCCTGTTACATCAAATTCCTCCTGAGTCGACATAAACCTCTCGGGTCTGAATTCCATTGGGTCCTCCCACGCTGTCGGGTCCCAGTTCATTTCCGTCACCATAAAATTAATAATCGCGTTTTTGGGGACCGTGTATCCGCCCAACTCGGCCTCTTGAGTTACAGCGTGGGGCAGCACAAAGTGACCTGGTGGGTGCCGTCTTAGTCCCTCCAATACAACCGCTTTCAGATACAGCATCTTTGAAAGATCCTCTTCTCGGACCTCTACTGATTGTTTTCCGACTACTCCTTTGATTTCGTCATAAAGTTTGGCTTGAATACTCGGGTACTTCACGAGGTTGGCCATAATCCACTGTAGTGCTGTCGATGTCGTGTCAGTACCTGTAACACCCCATGACTTATGATATTAATATTAGAAAATATTAAGAATATAATAATTGAAAATCGTCGATATTCTTTTGTGACAAAACGAGCCCAAACGTGGTATTCCAATTATAATTAGGTGTGTTATGACGATGGTTTGTCGAATTATTATATTACCTGCCGCAAGAAATTCAGAACAAGCCGTGACCAGCTCCTCTTCGCTTAATTTCCTCTTGACATTTCCGTCTTCTGACAGGTCGATCTCCAACAGCGTATCCACATAACTAAAGACTTCTTTGCGCAGGTCCTGTGAATTTTTCCGAGCTCTGATATATGGTATCAGAACCTCCTCCTGCTTCTTTCTCGAGTCGAGAAACTCTTTCCAACGACTCCTGAGTAAAATCTTAGTCAACCATGGCCAAAAATTAAGTATCTGAGTCCGATTAAACAACATCAAAGGCCGATGCACGACTTCCTCAACTTCTCGTACACACGACTCATCCATCTCATCACCGAAACACATGTATAGTAATAAGCAGAACATAGCAAACCGAAAGTGATCGACAACCTTAATCCCCTCCTCAGAATTACCCGTATCCTGCTGCAGGTTTTTCACGAGGGTGTTGAAAGCCCATTTCCGAGCAGTCGAGAACTCCTTAGCCTTGGATGGGTGCAGAATCTGTGACGTTAAATTACGACGAAGTGTACGCCACGTGGTACCATACCCTGCAGAACTAATGTTATGCTGATTACTGCTCGAGATTCTGCCAGTAAGCGGCGGTTGAGGCCTGTCTGCGAAAATAGACCCCTGCTGAATTAACGCTTGGTGCGCCAAACCACGACTCAAGACGAATATCAGCGGCCGTGAACCCATTTGCAGCCTGACTATAGGACCGTACTTTGACTTCAATTCTCGAAGAATCTTTTCCATTTCAGTAGACGTTTTTCCAAGCCATGACACGGTGCTGAGCACGGGGAATGCGCGAGGCCCTGGTGGATGGTTCGGGTTTGATTTACAGACCGAAAACAACGCGTTTATCAGTGCCGCGATTGATGCTGTTACTAGGATTATAAACCATAGTTCCATTGTTGTTCTGTGACTGTAAAAGTTTTATAATGTTTATGTGGGTAACATTGAATTGGAGACGTATGTATATCAATATATCATCTGATTTATATGGAAATATATCAATCAAATATGAAGAATTTTAAGAGGTGTATATGGAATGAAATTATGTCCACAAGAGTGTTTTGTCCTGTAGTTTCGTCAATAGATACTACGACTACTACTTGTGGCACATACATACGTGACCTACTTGACCATGCTACCCTATGTTATGTTACTCCTTGGTTTTAAATGACAGGGTGTCTAACACGGCTATTTTTGTAAGAATAAAATATTCGTTGTCTTGTCTTTTTTTTTGTACATACACTTATTTTCATTTATCGTGACGTATTTTATAATGTGACCACTAAATAGGATTGACCCATTGGACGTGCTATTAGGTTCTCTGAATAGGTCCCAATTTGTTAAAACTGATATTATGATAAAGGTTAAAAATTAAACTGATGTTACATATAACAACAAAATGTAGTAGTTTAATCGGTAAAAATTGTGACTATTATACAAGCCATCAAGTTTCAAATTACACCTGGCAAACAGGTCGTGTCGTGTCGTGTCGTGTTCGTATTCGTGTCACATATAATTGGATCACTGACCCTTCAACCCAAACCTGACTCATTTACGGATGATGATCTTATGGAAGAATTGTTCAATAAATTTACTCATACAACCTATTTGGGATTACATTAATTAGTGCTAAACAAGTTCGAATGTGACGATACACATCGAGCTGATGATGTATCGACTATTGAGAGACTATGGTTGTAGCACCAAAGACAGGAGGACGTAGAATCGACAGAAAATCCGCTCACAGACTCACAGTTAAAGGAATTGCTTGCGATGTCTGAGATTATACTTTTTATTTCTGTCGACACTCGTGACAATGGACTTCTCTAATTGACCGTCATCCTGAGACGGTGGTAGTAGGTAATCAGGGTCGTCTTTCATGCTCAAATCTTCGGACAATGACATGTCCATCCACGAAATCCAATCTACCTCACTGTCGACACTCTCGTCGTCTGTCGCATAATCTTTTGCCTTGTGGATCTGGTTTACTTTGTCTATCAAACTCGCTAGCATTTTGTGGTTTAGCGCTTCATAATCCCTACATAAAATTTTTTGTGTATCAAGTTAATTAAAAACGACGTGTGTAAAATGTGTAAAAAGTTACGTGTTGAGATCGAATATAATCTGCATACCTGTATGTGATGAAAGAGTAACACAGTTGAAGAACAGTATAAGCACCAAGAAGCGACTTCACTATCGTTCTAACACGAGTTTTCTGTTCAATTTCGGTGCTTGTGAATTGAAGTATCCCACACTCCACCGCAAACCCGATGCATAACCCTACAAGGTTTGTGACAATATAAGGAAATTCGTCTCAAAAAAATGCGTTAAGGCGGGTAAACAGAGAAAAGCGTACCTAAATAAAGCCTGAATCTCACAGAGTACGTCTGCTTAGTGCTTGTAAACATGAAGATAACGACAATTAAGAGGGAGTAAACAAAGAACACTTTGATTAGTCTCGACTCGAGTAACATGGCGTTGTGTAAAGCGAATAGTTTGTCGATGGCAGTGAACATGCTTGCTTGTTTCGACTCGAACGCTTCCTGTCAGATACGAGTACAGTTTTAGATATGTCAGTAAATTATTTGACGTGTAGGTGAATTTGTCTGAGTTTATGTTTTACGGATTTAATAGAGGGGTAACCTGAGCTTCCAACATCGATTTTGAATTGCTCGCCAATTTGTCGTGAGCCTGCAGAAGCTGTTCCTGCTGCTGCATGAGCTCTTGATGTTGACCACGTGCAAACCCGACTATCTCCTGAAGTGTGACCCTGACAACAGAAAAAATCGTCAACAACAACAATAACAGTAACATAAGCCTATGGCTTTACTCAGACACCAGATACTATTTATTATATAACGACGACAAATAGACAATATTGGACAAATAGACCGAGTAATGGGCAGGCTAATCAGTTACCTGCTCTCTTGCAGGGCTTCAGACTGAAACTTCGTGAGAGACTGAAGACCTTCGAGAGCTTTCGATTGAATATCAAGAAGTTTGTGTTGGTTTTCCACCGTAACACCCGTCATACCAGCAATCTCATCAGCCTTTCCCTCAAGATTCTGCATCTCAGAAGTTAACGACTCCCCGTATTTGTTAACCTTCGCCAGAACATCAGCGGCCTTAAACTGCAAAACCTCGATTTCTTGCCTTAGATTATTATAAGTTTCTTCAACTTTTTCCACGTTTTCCCTCAGTTTCTCCCTTATCACACTTTGCCCTTGTATCAAGTCACCTTGAGACGTGACGATACCACGTGCCTGCTCATTAAGCTCTGTCGACAGATCCTTCACGACTCCTATGTCGCCTACCATGTTCTTCAAACCTTCGTCTAGTCTTCGTGTTTGTGCATCAATTGACATGATGGATTCTTGTATTTGGTTGGAGTTGTGTAGAATGTCATTAGATTTCTGTTCTAGAGTCCCGAGTTTCTCCTCTGTAGACAACGCCGAGTCTTTCAAATCGTTTATTAATTTCTCGACTTGAAGCCTGAAAGCACTTGACCTGCAAGAAATATCCGACTTAAAAAAAAAAAAAAAATAAAATAAAAAACTCTAGACAACTTAAGACGACGAGAACATGTTGTACGCAGAATCAACTAACGACAAAAGGGAATGTACTTACTGTAACTGATGACAGATCGAATTAGTCTGCAGATAAAACTCCAAGTACGTCTTATGCTCGTGATTATTCAAACTGCGCAGACAATCAACCATAGGAGTATTCTGATTACAAGACGGGAACGAATTCCTCCCTGAATCCTTCTGAAAACAGTCACTAAGAAGCCAAGCAAGTCGTCTACGCTTTTCTTCCGCAGCAAAAACCTCTGAACACGACGAGAACAGACTCCTATACGCGTTAAACCAGCAAGGGTTCGACCCTCCCAATTTCGCCCTGGCGTTTTCAAGTAATTCCACTGCTTTGGGATCATCCAAACCATCTACAGAAAACTCCGCGACTAAATTGTGGCCTTTTAAAGTCGAGTCTTTAATGTTTGATTCGTGTTTTTCCTTTGAATTCGAGAACCAACCCGCCCACGAACATCCCTTTAATGGAAGTGTAACAATTGTCAGCAAAAACAGAAGAATGAAGTGATTTTTCATCCTCGGGAAAATGTGAAACCGCGTTCAAATTCTTCTGTTTTATTAAGGGATGTCCTGCATTTTTTCGCAAGATCAAAAAAATGTGACTAGAAAATTCCATCAAAATATTAATGTCACAGTAATTGCAGATATATTCTTACCATATCTGTTCACATATACTACTTCTTCCGAAACAACTGTTTTATTTTCTCTTTTCGTTGTCGTAATATGTGGACGTCTTTGAGGCACTGAGGTAATGTTATCATTGTCGTAATTTGCATATACATAACACGCGATTCATTCCAAGGCAAAAAAATCACAACCTAATTATTCATTCATCTTTCAAATTCCAATTTCCAAAATTCTAAATTTACTATTTCGTTTTCATAACTACGTATATATATAAGAATATACAAAAGACAGTCTTATACGAGAATTTGTAATAAGCGAGTTACGACAATGTCGGTAAATAAAATAAAATAAAAAGTAGGGAGTACGTACGTACCTGGTTGAAAATTGTTGAAAGGAAAGGAAGATGAAAGAACAGATTGCGGTTAATTTTTTAGGGAGGGAATAATGGAATAGGCGCCAACGTTGTAAAGGTAACACTAAAAGTTTGTTATATATTTTTATTTTTATTTTTATTTTAAATTTTTATTTTTATTTTTATTTATTTATAAATTACTCGTATAAAGTATATTGCTATTATTATCAACTTTCATTTACTTGGTCTCCAAGTTCGTTTCTTTTTGACTTGTTTATACCAATAATTTTTTACATGAAATTTTTGGTAAAGCGTAATATGTCGAGTGTATTTTTTTTTAGGCTAAATTATCAATTACAGCCTTATAAAAACACAAAATTATAAGTTACAGCCTTATATAACGTTTTTTATAAATTACAGCCAAAATTTCATATTAGTTCAAAAATTGCAGCCAAAGTGTATTTCCGGTGAAAAAACAGATAAAAGGACCGAATTGCCCCTCTTTAATGAATCCCTAATACTAAACTATTCACCTCTTTTTCTATTCTTTAATTTTGAAACACATTCCTCTAACTTCTCTTATTGTTTCACAACTTTAACTTCTTCTTCAACTTTTCAAGCTCAATGACATTAATTTAACCTTCTCCAACTTGATAGTAAACAAATTATTTTCCACGTTAAATTTGTTGATAATAAATATTTGCTAATTAGTTTGGGTTTTATCGAACCAACAAAAATAATTACACCCACGACACTTAGTAATCGGGTTGTATAATTTGCAAGCTTCAAATCTTCGTCCTGGATGATTAAGGGTCGGAGATTTCTTCACAACAATACGGTTGCCATAGAAGCATCTCTTACCGTCTTCACATCCAGATTGTGTACTCCCCTCCAACATCGATTACTAAGAACCAATTACAAACCCTAAATACACCAAAATGCTATTACAAGCAAAACAAAAAGGTAACCTCACAAGAAAGTGAATGAAACTTCAATCAATACCTGCCAAATATAGAAGAATCGACAAAGACAATTTTCAAAAGATTCAAACTTGATTTGAAAAATGAAGAGAGAAAAGAGGAATTGGAGTGGTCAATTGAAATTTGAAGGAAAATGGATTAAAAATTGGGTATTATTATAGAAAAAATAAGCTCAAGGGTATATTGGTCATAAAAAGGCTAAACTCAGGTAACAATTTCGAATTTTGAAAATATTTATCACTTGAGAACCATCAATCTCCGTTTTGGCCGCAATTTTTGAACGGAAGTAAAATTTTGGCTGTAATTTAAAAAAAAACGTTATATAAGGCTGTAATTTATAATTTTGTATTTTTATAAGGCTGTAATTGATAATTTAGCCTTTTTTTTATTTTTTTTTACCATAATTTTAGTTATAAAAATAATATTTCCATGTTGATAAAAATATCCCTGTTAAGAATAAACGTATCGAGAACATCGAGAACAAATATGGGGAGAATGCTATATAGAAATGTATTGAGATTCAAGTATGTATTACATTACATTGACATATATTTATAGTACAAATATGAGGTAATCGTAACCTTTCGTGAAGAGATACAATAACCGATAATGGTCATCCACATTTCACAATACTCCCCCTTGGATGTCCATTATCTAAAACAATACAATAATACAATGACAGTCAATACAAACGAAGTGTTGCCTCATTAAAACCTTATACCAAGAAAACCCCGTGGGAAAAAACCATGGTTAAGGAAAAAGAGTACAACGTAGTCTACTCCCCCTGATGATGATAACACTTGACGTCTTCAGAGTTGATTTGGACAAACCATTGATCAATAAGATATCGGTCACCGTTATTACTTCAAAGCTCGAAATGAGTATATATATGATCATTGTTAATGATCCTTTAGTCTAGAAACGGTTATACGTTACAACATTTGTCTTCCGGACAAACTCATAATAATAATTAAAACTTCATGCACTCATTTTGCTACCTCATTAAAAACCTTGCTAGGAAAAACCCGATGGGACAAAAACCTAGTCGAAGGGAAAAAGAGCATAGCACATTATATATACAATATAATATACGTTGATCTCTTCAGGAGATCAAGCGCTAAATCAATTTTAACGCTATTTAAAAATTTTGAGTATGGATGTCAATTTAAATATTTAGTCATTATCTTTCGATATGACTTATCACTTCAATACTGTAGTTCTTCTAGAACATAGATTTTATTACTTGTAATAAAAATGATTTTTGTGAATACACAATCTTCAGGTTATTTCAAAACATATAAACTCTTCAGGAGTTTTCACATATTCTTATGGAGACTCGATTTTTATAGTAGAGACATCCAATACTTCAACAATCGTTTATAATAATTTTCTTCAGGAAACTATCAATTATAGTAGTATATTCGTCCTTAAGAATGATGTACACTATTACTGATATATATGCATATGACATAAACTAAATCCTAATCAATATAATGCAATACTATATAACATAACTAAAATGCAAATACGAGACTACCCTTTATATGCATGTGCACATGCTAACGACTAACCATTACAAAATGCATGCATAACACTATTTTCAATATTCATAATCAATGGACTTCTGGTACTTTTTGGAACTTCGAGTCCAAAAGCTTATTATAAATCAAATATAATATGTCGACAATTAAATGGACTTACATGTATATCAATCCTCATTCTATAGTCCATCATATAAAGTGCGCAAAAAAAATCGAAATCGGTTCCATACATACAACGATGTTCTTCCAATATGAAGCGCATGTACATCTGTTCCATACTTACATCAATATAATTTCATTTGTCTCTTATCATTATCAGTACTGATGAATGATATCTGAATCCAAATCTATAAAGTATCATTTTCAATTTCATAGGTCATCTATTATTATTCAGATATCTGTGTCACTTCAAGAACTTTTCATGCATAACAATAATCATTGTTTCATATAGTACCAACTGCTTAATATTTCTGAATGTAATATATTTCATCATCATATTGGAACCGTTTGAAACTTCAGGTTTCATAAATTACATTCTAACATTTATTTCATAAGAGTGCCTGTAAGAATCTGATCAATTTCCATTAATTCAATTTCTCTATCACACTTATGTGAATTTCATTCTATTGGGGTCATAACTTGTCTATTTTACCAGCTTGCTTATCAATGACTCGCTCCCCCTAAGATGGTAAAATTTATATCACATACATATTTCACAAATTATATAATAACTTTACACCTTATTCTTCTTGTAAAATATACAAATTTCATGACATTTCTTAGGCATTATTTTATAATGTCACAAAATATCTTAGGGAGTCGAGTGTAGGTGCAGTTGGTTATTGCTGTGCTGAATCACATTTGCCCTTTCAGGAGATCATTTTTATCACATTGTTATATTTGATAACAATTGAGTATAAGATCATGTATGTGGGCTTCTGGCCACTCATATATAATATAAGCCATAAATAAAATATGCAACTTTATGATTAAATCTGATGACAATTAACAATAAAATCATGTATATAGACTTCTGGCCACTCATATATGTATATCATTATTCATAAAATCTAATTATAATTTTATTGTTTAATATCATCAATATGTAACATAAAAATTTCACATTTTTGATCTCCAAAATAAAATATATATAATCAACTTCGATGTAGTGTCTTGCCGCTAATATAATTTTTAAATTCTACATGAAATTTGTTCAGCACTTTACTTCATACATTATCATAAACTTCAGGTTTATCTTAACGGGTATAATAATATAGGAACCCGGATGACCTTATTTCTTAATTTGCCACGTCTTATTCTTTTTAAGACGACTTCTAATTTAAAACAATTTTTCAGGTATAAATTTAATTATATTTCAATAGTTTCATCACTTTTCGCATACTAAATGTCGACTTATTCAACTTGTGCTAAACTTCAGGTTAGCAATATTTCGTATAAATCAAATTATCTTTCTATCTGGCCAGATAACTGACGTGACAGACACAAATCAGTGTCTATATACATATGGGCAAGACTAATAAATATTCCTTCAGGGAATATAATATATGTATTATTTATCAATCTTTTCAATGTACCTTGTGATCAATATGTACATATTTATCATAACATTTCAACTTCCAAGTACTCATTGTCTCACTTCAAGGAAGGATGTAATAGATATGGTAGATACATAGTTACATACCACTCCAAAACATTTTCACATGTCACTACTGTATAACATATATATACTTGATCAATTTATTAAACTCCAAATCACAATCCACCGTCAAAATTATTAAAGTCAACAAATAAATCCCGTAACATTCACGAATTGTTCAAGACTTTGAAATATACCTCCGAGGAAAAGAATTACTTTACTCATGAAGCAAGTTTATATGAACATTAATTATTGTAATCGGTAACATATACATTAACCACATATACGATACTTGCTTCTAAAATAATCAAAGCACTTCACCAAAAAATGTGCAAATAGGTCATATTCACAATAATGCCTCGGTAACTATAATTCATATCTTGTATTTTTATCACTTCGGAAAATACCGAAAAAAAAAAATATATATATATATATATCCAATTCTCAACCATTTTTATCGTCTAATTATTATTTCAGTCACCCATAAATAATAAAAATAGTACATTGAATGAACTACTGCACATATCTAACGAAAACATATAGAGTATGCATTACGCAGTGATGAATAATGATAAGATAGCATTGTCTCATCACCTTTTATAAAAATTATTTTACAATTGCTCAAGAAAACAAAATAAAAATAAAACACACATAACCAATGCTTAAGAGATTCATGTAATAATCACCCTTTTAACATGTAAGTTTATGTAAATCCCTTTTTTTTTTTTTTGTGAACATGTAGTATATACGTAATCACAAGCAAAAAATGCTTTCAGTTATGAAACCAATAAAAAAAATCAATTTGTATATTATGTTGGCAAAGTTCTATAATCAAAGTTTCATATTTAATATTTCACGGATCAAAATTAAATACAAAGTATTATACTTCACTATATGTATTACATTAACTTTGTCAAAACATGCACATATAATTGACATGAAATAAATAAAATCAAGCGGCTAATTTGTAATTTGTAATTTGCCATAATAATAATAAAATAAAATAAATCACGCACATAATAAAGTGGAGACAAATACATACAATGCCGTTACATTCAAAACCATCAGTTTTTTTTTTTTCGGATGAATAATTAAGTTAGGCGGCAATGATTTAATAGTCAAGTGTGATAAACGAATGATACGGAGTAATTCTATTGCCCATGAAGATTTGAAAATACTAAAGATCACTAAAGTCAAGTCTATCAACTAATCAACGAGATCATATATTCAATATAATGAACATGTACCAAGAATATACAAAGAGATTAACTTACTAATCAAATTGGTGGGACATGAAAAGAATCAAATATAAGAAAATAAGGGCCAGTATTCTCATTGCAATTCGTCCAAACCAATAACCATATTTCCCACAAATTAATTTGGTTGAGAATGATGATAAGAATTGAAGACAAAACCAACAATAACGTTCAATCATTCTTTCGAATAATAAGTCCAACGCCTCTAATATTGATGCATTCGTGAAGAACAATTCTTAACCTAAATTCACGCTATTAACGTGTGCACTATAACTTGATAATAATAGGGCAATCGTGCTGATAACGTGTTAAGAATAAACGTATCGAGAACATCGAGAACAAATATGGGGAGAATGCTATATAGAAATGTATTGAGATTCAAGTATGTATTACATTACATTGACATATATTTATAGTACAAATATGAGGTAATCGTAACCTTTCGTGAAGAGATACAATAACCGATAATGGTCATCCACATTTCACAATAATCCCATAATTTTAACGAACAATTTTCCAAGTAACTCTTACGGAGTATTTTTTTGGTAAACATTTTTGGTAAACAATTCTTGATTTTTGGTTTGATGATCATATTATGACACTTACAAGTAATTGGATTTTTATGGGTATTGATTTTCCGTATACGGATTTTACTCCCATTGTATACTTTTTTCGCTATTATTTCCAAATTTGCCCTTTAATTTTTTACTCTCGTAATATACATTTTTTTTTTTATTGAGATTTGTCGTTCTAGGGTTTGCTCAATCTGTCAACAGTGCGTCAATTTATGTATTTTTGATCAGTAATCACGATTAATTATGATAGTGTGGCTAATGTTTTCATTGAGCGATGAAGTTGATAATTGAAATTGATAGTAGTTGGTAATTAAACCAATTAAGAAACAACTAAATTATGATTGAAATAGACTTGGGTGTTCCACGGCTGGCCACTCCTTTGCTCCGGCCACCCCGACACTACGCCGCTGCCGCCAGCCTCCTCCCGCCGTCTCCCGCCGCCGGCAACCGCCCCCAAATCTCAACTTTATATAAACCCTAATTCAATTTTTAACCTAAATTTATCAAGATTAATACAGTAAAATTAACATAATTTTATTAACAAAATTGAAATTGAATCGAATTAGTACTTTGTTGAATTGATTATTGAAATTAATAATTGAATTGAAATAATTGTAAGAATTTAGGTTAATAAAAGTTAGGAAAAACAAAAGAGAGAATTTTGTATATAACGTGAGTAAAAAAGGGTAGGAGAAGGAAAACAAATGAAAAAAGTATACGACGTGAGTAAAATCCGTATACGGAAAATCATATTCGATTTTTATTTGCGTCAACGACATTCTTTAGCATATCAAAGTGGTACGATGATATCGAAATATTTACTAATGTGATTTTTGGAAAGTTATGTACGAGTACGAAATCTCTATGTAAGTCGAACCATTTTGGAAAGTTATGTACGAGTACACATTTTAATTTTGTTCTGAGGGTCATCGAACCATTTTGGAAAGTTATGTACGATTGTGTGTGTACGGTAAGCTTAAACAATAAACAATGATATATGACGGGAGTTGTATATTTATATACAAGTTCGTAAGAGTAAGTATGTACGTAACTCCCGCGTATCCTGAGATTCGTCACTCAACCTGTATTTCGCTAGACAACTGAAATTTAAATTTATGTCTCAGCGAGTTTCAATCGAAAAATCGACAATCGACAATCGACCTCAAAAAGGGAACGATATTCTGATTATTTGGATGAGTAAACTACATAGCTCCAATATGCAAACTTGTTCTGGTACATAAAAATTCACCCCCTAGTTATAAAACTATGGAGTAGATTATTGTAAATTCACTATCTTCTTCAGTTCTCGCCCTAGTCTTCGGGTTTCTGCATCAATTGACACGATGGATTCTCGTATTTGATTGGAGTTGGGAAGACGGTCATTGGATTTCTCTTCAAGAGTCCCGAGTTTCTCCTCTGTAGACAATGCTGAGTCTTTCAAATCGTTTACTAAAATCTCGACGTACTGGAAGCGTGAAACTGTTCATAAAAAGTAGTTAGATCAGTTTTTGATGACGTCAGACAGACCTGTCAAAAACTAACACGACATACGAAAGGGCCTAGAAATTATCATGAAATATGCAGAATCAACTAACAACAAAAGGAATGTACATACTGTAACAGATGACAGATAGACTTTGTCTGCTGATAATACCCTAAGTACGTCTAATGTTCGTGATTATTCAAGCTGCGCAGACAATCAACCATAGGAGTATTCGAATTACAAGACGGAAACGAATTCCTCCCTGTATCCTGCTGAAAACAGTCACTAAGAAGCGTCGAGAACAGACTCCTGTGCGCGTTAAACCAGCAAGGGTTCACCCCTCGCAAATTCGACTTGGCATTTTCAGGTAACTCCACTTCTTTCGGATAATCCAAGCCATGCACAGGAAATTCCGCGACTAAATTATGACCTTTTAAAGTCGTGTCTTTTGATTTTGATCCGTGTTTGTCCTTTGAATCGGAAAACCAACCCATCCACAAACATCCGTTGAATGGAAGTGTAAGAAATGTCAGCAGAAATAGAAGAATGATGTGATTTTTCATCCTCGGAAAATGTGAGACCGAGTTCAGATTCCTGCGTTTCCTGAAGAGATGTATTGCATTTTAGCTAGAATGTAAAGTGTGATCATAAAATTCCAACACAATATTAGATGTCACAGTAATTGCAGATATATTCTTACCATGTAAGTTTACATATGAAACTTCGAAAACAGCTCTTTTTTTTTTCAGGCGTTAACATGTGTGAATGGGTGGGCATCTTTGAGACACTAGGGTAATATTGTTGTCGTAATTTGCGTACGTGATACGCGATTCATTTTGGCTACTGTTTTGGCTAACGAACAGAAAGCCAAAATTAAGGCAAAAAATCAATCTATATGTTTATTCATCTTATAAATTCCAAATTCTAAATTTAGGTCCTTAATTCATACTCCGTTTCTAAGAATGTACTCAAACAAAATAAATTTCACGCAGACTTATGTTACTCAAAAACTCGCCAAAATACCAACAAATTTTGCACGACCGACTATGCCAGAACATCGGTAAGTTTTATACAACAATCGTCTGTCATAAAAATATTGAACATTTCTCAAGTAAATGAGTAACAGTGCACTCTTACCCCGACACAAGACAGTCTTCTACGAGAATTTGTTACCAGCGACTTATGACGAACAATGTCGGTTAAAAAGAAAAAGTAGGAATTACCTGGCTGAAAATTGTGGAAAGGATGAAGAAACGATAAAATGGAATAGGCGTCAACGTTGGAAGGAAACACTAACAGTATGTATTACAATAATTGATCT
The DNA here is from genome assembly GCA_023091065.1 of Dianthus caryophyllus. NCBI lineage: Eukaryota > Viridiplantae > Streptophyta > Magnoliopsida > Caryophyllales > Caryophyllaceae > Dianthus > Dianthus caryophyllus. The sequence continues at coordinate 52,571,068 of CM041516.1, read as the reverse complement.
TGACTATCAAAGTCAGGTTTACAATTACAATACAAATACAGATAAGTTGGTACAAAAACTTGGGCACGAACATTGTCATCAGTCGTATCAATAGTGCTGATATCTTCTAGTGTCATCTCAACTTTTGAGCCAACATTGGTATCAAGTTTTCATTTACTTGGTCTCCAAGTTTGTTTCTTCTTTTTCACTTGTTTATATCAATATTTACTTTTTACAAACTTTTTGGTGCATAATTTGTCGAGTGTTTATTTTATACCATAATTTAGTCATAAAAATAATACAACTATCCCATAACTTCAACCACTTAGATAACATTCACGATTTTTGGTTTAATTAATTTTACGGTGACTTGAATTACAACACGAGCAAGTCTTATGAAAGACCGTCTTTCACTAACAAAGTGAAAGACGACTTGACAGCTCTAGTTTATGGTAAGCCGTAAGCATAAACAAATAAACAATGATAGGAGTCGTATTTATATACAAGTTCCTAAGTGCAATTCCCACGTATCCTGAGATACACCACTCAATTCAACTTTCTTCAGTAAGGATTATACACGAATTTGTGATTATATATGACTATCCTTTACAACAAATGTGGAAGGTCTACACAAGTATATCTTCGTGTACTGTTGAATTCACAGGGTTTTGCAGAGCCCAAACCGCAGCATCTGCGTAACCATACTCGAACAGCTTGTCGAGCATCGACTCCTCTCCTGGCTCAAACGCCAAATTAATAAGCTACACATAAACATGATTTGTATCATCAGTTATCCTTCCTCCACTTTCCTTCTAAAACTGCAAATGCGAGAAAACGTTCCCCAGAGGGGAGGGGGAATGGAGTTGTGACGTTTTGCGTCCAAATCTTTTCTATGTTGAAAGGTGTTTGACTTGAAGGGAAAGGTGTAATGTTATTGACTATGTCCACCAAATTGTTTTTCTGTTTTCGAGAGAAAATCAAGCCTAGATTCATGTAAGCGTTCAAGGCGGAAAACTTTGACAAGGAAACGTACCTGACGATTGCTAAGCTTATTGTCGGGGTTACAGTCTGGACTTATTCCGATGCCCGACATTCGCAAACTACTGGCAGTAAAGGCACAAACACGGACCTGTTACATCAGAAACAACGACGACTGGATGATGAAGTTTAATTACTTATCATACACTATTTAAAAACGGAAAATACAACAAAACAATTTACATACCGTTTCAGACGCAGATGTTGGTGGCATGAATATTGTCAAACCTCCATCTATGCAAACTTTGTTCCTAAACATCGTCACAGGTCTTGGAGCAAGGTAACTGAAAATAATTTCTCAGCGAGTTTCAACACTTATTTAGATAAATACGGCTTCTGAAGGCAAACCGATAAGCTCCTTACCCAGGTATAAATGAAGACGTAAATAAAGCATTGACAAGATCTTCTTTCGAGTCAAACTGATCTACAAGCAATCCTCTCGGTCTCCATCCTATCCGCGTCACTGCCACTGCCACATACACATCAACGGGCTCGATACATGAATGACCATGGTCATATAACATGCATGTTTCACAGCATTAAGGATAGGGTATATACATATAACAATCCAAAACGTGGAGCTACCAACTCGCCAAACTAGAGTGAAACGGCATATGAGTATAATCAAACAATATGACTAGTCGACTATCCATATATAATATAATCAGGAAATCGGCAACAGGGGGATACAGCATTACACAGGAAAATTAAAGTGATGGAAGTCAATAATTCAACATTAAGCTAAAGAAGAAGATGCATTGAATTGGCATAAGACATGAACAATTGTTATGGCCGATGGTGCGACACTTGAAAAGTCGATGGACAATATCGTACACAAACCACACCCAAAATCAGATAATTTGTGGTATGAGCATGAGCTCCAATATGCAAACATGTTCAGGAACATAATTTGCACCCTTTAGTTGTAAAAATGGCCTTGTGCGGTTGATAAATTGAATTTGGAATGTTCACGGCATTTTCAATGTCAATTGATGGCAGAGCATGTGAATGTCATACACTGTCCGCACTATCCAAAGACAAAACGAACAGTGAAAGGAACTCACCACGTACTCGCCCGTTGCATCTGATATGAATGTCATCTGGAAGAACATCGTTAAGAACATCCCTAAGAACAGCCTGTATGTTTGAATGGAAATGAGCTTGAGATGTGTGATCTCTAAAAAAAAAAAAAAAAAAAAAAGAAACGGGAAATAAGATGTCAAATCGTCACTGCACACACCCCAAGTCGAAATGCAGTTCCTCTCAAACGGCAATCATAGGCCAAACCTTTAGTGGCTTCTAACGCTTCATGCATGGTTTTTCCAGAAGCAACTACTGCACCCACTATGGCACCAGCTGACGAACCGGCTAACGGTGTGGTTTCCTGTGCTTACCAAATTGAATATCAAAAGAACCTGGTTACTAAAAACCAAAGCAGAAGTCAATAAAGCATTTTAGTCGATCGTTGAATTCTGAATTTTATTCTTCATTTGATTTAAGATAGAACGAAGAACGGATTAGTATGTTCCTCATCAAGTTGCCTATAACTTGCAATACTACATAACAAACAATGTTTCAATACAAAGTTATGTAATTATTTCCTCTGGAACTACAAAGCGCAACATACATCTATTCTTACACTTTATTACCAAAAATACACTCCCTCCGAAAATAATAATCTATGATCGAGGGAGTAATTCACATAGATCACGAGAAATGACCTAAGGAGAAGAGAAAGTCCACTTTACACGTCTAAACGAGGTTTCATCCTAATGCACAAAAAGTAACTCCTTCGGTTCATGTTAGGATCAACTATCTCGACGATGTTTGTGTGAACTAGAGCCAATTGTAACAGACTAACAGCAATAACTCGCCAGAAATAACCTAACTGCAAAAATAGCCAATTTTTCGATAGCATCTACTGCGCCAAACCCTAATTTAACCAATCGCAAGGCCAATTATATAAACTCAATACTTGTAGAACAAACCAATACGTCACATACTTGTTCGATCAATAACAACACAAATTACCAGAAAATCCTAAACATTCCACAAACATCGGACAATTTTTACAGCAACTAAACAATCATTATCAATGTGCAATAAAAATAGCAGTCAAAAACGGCATTAACAGACGAAAAATCACTTTAAAAAAAAAAAAACGAAGCGAAAATCGCGAAATAAACCTGGATGAATCCATTCTCCAAGAGAAACTGAGCAACACCGAGATGATAAGGAAACAACAATCCCGCGGCGGAGAAGCTAAACCCGGGGCTAGTAACCGCCGCACGCCGCCGTTCCGCCACCACATCCTTAACTCTCTGCTCCCACAGCACCGCCGGCTCACTCAAATCCTCAACCACCGCCGCAATCCTCTCATCGTCGCCACCTCCACCATCCTCGCTCACCGCCTCCGGTTTCGCGCCGCCTCGGACGAACATCGACGCAATTCCGATGAAGAGCTCGCCGGTGGCCACCGCAAGGGAGCGCTTCTCCGCCGTCGACGGAGAATCCTCGCCGTGGTTGTCGGCGGAGAAGCGTATGGGGGCGAGCTTGACGGCGCCGCGGCGGCAGTGGTGGAGGTGGAGAGAGAAGGGAGTGTGAATGCGGGAATTAGGGTTAGGGTTAGGGTTAGGGTTAGGGTTATGGTGGAGGAAGGTGGGGAGAGAAGGTGGTGCGGTGGTTGACATGGCGAAGAAGAGAGAGAGTGCGGTGGAAGTGCGGTGGTGGTGGTGGTGGTGGATGAGTGTACTTTGCATGGTATGGTGTGTTTAGTGTTTTTGATTTTTTTTTATTTTTTTTTTATTTTTTGGGTGAGTTTGATTTAGTTTGGACTTGAATTTAGTTTGTTAACTGATTTTTACGTGTGGTTGTTGGCTTGCACTTTTTGCTTTGCTCATCTTTTTCTTTCTCAATTCCTCCTCATGCTCTTTTTGCTCGTTGTTCTCCAATACGGAGTATTATTATTGGGATTTTGGGATGACATTGGGAAAAACTTATTCGATAGGATTATCCGTAGAATCGATTTTATGAATTTGATTCTCTTTAATTTGTGTTCGAATAAATGTATTTGTACTTGGTCTGAAGTTTGCATTGGGCTATTTAATTTGGTCCGATAGATATATGATCGATATTTTTTAACATAGGAACATTCTAAAATAATATGACAAATACGAAGTAGTACACCTTTGAAACACATATGAACCCAATTTAGTCTGACCTACCATATAAGCCTTGCACAAAGAACCAACACATGTTCAAAATGAGTAATGTGTATGAAAGTTCTATCGATAATATTATCTTAACAGTAACAATGCATATATATGATCAATAGGGGTGGTTACTAATCCAAATTTGAACTGTAGCAATAAAATTAGGATAATGAACCATCTCAAACTAAACCAAGAGATCATACCACTTAAAAGTAGACCTAGACCTTAGCCCTAGAGATGTTAATGGGTCGGATACAAGTGGGTACTGCCCCCATTGGGATGAGGATGGGTAGACATGGCCACGGACCGAGCCTTAATTCTCAAGTCGGGGCACGACACATTGGGGTGGCTAGACTGGGCCTGGGCAGGGTCGAGTTTTCAAATCAAGGCCCGAGCACGAGACCGTTGGTTATAAAAATGTTAAAAAAAAAAAAAAAAAAGGCCCTGGCGAGCCCCTTGCTTAAGCGGGTTGGGCGGGGCCACACAAATTGCTAGGTTGAGCTGACCCGTACAAATAGCTAGCTCTAAGAATAAGTAAAGGTTTGGCGTAGGTTGGGGAGGGTATGAATATCAAAATTATACCCGCCATGTATACGGAGAGGTGGACCTTGCATACTTGTCTACCTGCTTCTTATAAATGTTTTTCATATGACAAAGTACTCAGTAATAATTTTAGGGTGATGATAAATCCACGGGATACATGAAGTGATGAACTACTCCACGGGATACTATGAGTGCCACAATTGGTGGACCCTACCTTTTCAATGCTACGCTCTCTTGCTCCAAGCTATTTTGCCGGTGGCATCCACACTACTCTAATTTTATTGTGTTTTCTTTACTTTTAATTAGTGAAAAGTTATTCTAAAATCTAGATTATTGTCATAATTTTTTATTTTTTTTTGCCAGCAGGAAAAAAAGTGTTTAACGACTAATTGTACGGCACTCCAATCCGTACTTACAAACTACAATTACAAAATTAAAAACATAATAGATAGAACTACATATTGAGCTTCGATTGTAAGATATCTGTTGGTGGAGAACGGTGTGTTGAGCACAAGCTTCGTCTTCCAACTCTTCAGTATAACGAAAACCCCTCGACCGGTGAAACACATGAACTACTAAGCGACAAGAACAAGTTGCACTTATGCCTAGAAGGCGTAGAGGGAACATGTGGAGAGCAAACTGTAACAATTTGCTTCGAGTGGAGAAAGATCTCCTACAACTTGGTGATCGAGCTCCGTAGCCAATAGTAAAGCAGTCAAAGACATTCCGTGAGCGAAAGTGGGGGAATAGAGCACGGCCCGCGACCAATCTCTTGTTTGTCGCCACCATGAAAAGCCAATTCTGAATGTAACCAAAACCAACTGAAAGCATAGACACTAGAACACTAACATAGAGGATCCACCACGAATATAGGGACAGGACACCCCACTTCATGGTAACATTTATTATCATGATAAAAACGACAAAATACGGTAAATTAACAAGAGATAAGGGACATGGCACCCTTAAGGATCCTATAGGGTACTTCCCTAAGGCTAAGAAGACCAGATGAGCTCGGGAAAATTGGGACAGGACACCCAAATTCCAATGAGCATATATATTCAAGGACATGTAGAACAAATTAATTAATATAAGAGTAAAACCACCGCCGCCAATCCAATTGCGACCGCCAACCCAACCATTTCAGCCTAACTACGGCACAAGAAGCTAATACTACACAAGGAACAACATGCAAACACCAACAAATTCAAACAGCCATGACAAAAACCAGCCCCGGCAACTAGTGACCAATGATAACACAACAGCCCAACAAAGAACCTCGAGAATACCCAACCAAAAGAGACAACAAATAAAGAAGTACTAGGACATCACTAAACTAACACCCAAACAACCCCAAAACCAATTTTAATTAAAAGTCCCCATTTTTTTAGGAGGATTACTTTTTTAAAAAACTTTCTTTACAATCACTAGTGGAAAAAACCCCAATAGTGGCGTTTCAAAGGACCCTATTGTGGCGGTTTTGGTACGACGTATAAATGGGGGACGTATAAACTATTCGTGTCGGTTCAAAAAACCGCCACCATAGAATGAACATACAATGGCGGTTTTTAAACAAACCGACACCATAGACTGCACATACAATGGCGGTTTTTAAAAAAACCGACACCATAGACTACACATACAATGGCGGTTTGTAAACAAACCGACACCATAGACTACACATACAATGGCGGTTTGAGTTAAAAACGCCACCATAGACTACACATACAATGGCGGTTTGAGTTAAAAACGCCACCATAGACTACATATACAATGGCGGTTTGAGTTAGAACCGCCACTATAGATTAAATATACAATGGCGGTTTTATTATAAACCGACACCAAAAAGGTTAAATAAAATGACTATTTTTGTTAAAACCGCCACTATAGATCTAATGAAAGTTGTCTATTATGTCGCTTTTGCTTATAACCGCCACAAGGGATTTTTTTTTTTTTTTTTTAAAAATATATTTAATTATTTCGTAGCCTATATTCGTAATTCCTACGAACATCAATTCACAATATCCAAACAAAAAAATGCAAACATATATAACCACAATCTCCCAAAGTACTAATATAAATGATAAGAAAACGTCAATGCTCAATGTAGATCAAATACACATAAATAATAGTGTAACTATCACAAAAACAAGTTAGACTGAATTAACTAAGCCAGCTCTCTATTACGCTACACCTACAAACAACCTGGTTTGAGCTGGTTAAACTCTTTAAAATCACCTACACATATCGTCACCTTGGGTATAATATAATGCACCTGCAAAAAGTTTAAATGAGATCATGTAAGAAATTGCAAGCGGGCAATTTTAAATTTAAAAAAAGAATTAAAAGTAACAAGAGGAATACGATAGCACAAGAATTTACGTAGAACCCCATGAGAACAAAGGGTGGCAGCCCCCATTAAGTAGCAGTACAACAACAATTTACGACAACCACAGCGACGCAGAACAACTGTCCTCAACATGGCGACCATACCGCTTGGTCGCTGTTTTCAGCCTTTAGACGACAGAAAATAGCAATGATTAATGGTAGCAAACAACAGCCTTTTACGGCTCGAGATAGCAGCGAGTTACGCCACCAAACAGTAGCCTTTTACGGCTTTGAGCATCCCATTTTGGGGCAGATTACAGCAGCCCCAAAAGAACTACGAAGTTGACAGCATACATTCAAAATCAAGATGAAACAATAGCACAGTCACCAAGAAACACAGATTTTCAACGACAGTAATATACTCACTTAACCATGACAGTCAACAACAATAAAACAACGCATTAGGGACACAAATCACAACTAACAACAGAAAACACAAAATTTCAAAACTTTCACAGATTTTCAACGACAGTAATATACTCACTTAACCATGACAAAAATGATAGTATTGTGCAGAAAAACAGCAAAAATTCGCTGCTGCATCCTGAATACGCTCCTGAAGAAACTTCTCAAGTGAAGTGATATCCATAATCTTACCTCCCCTTTTTCTTACCTCCCTTCGTTGCTGCTGCTGATTTGCTCATTTTTCCCCCAAATTAATTGCAAATCTGGAAAACAATCCGAAAAATTAGGATTAAATAGTACAGCATTCCCTAAACCAAAAATAATAATCAGTACATAGAGCTATACGAAAACGAAAACGAATACGAATCAAAAGCAGGCGAGACAAAATGAAATCCTAAACTCAATTAGACTTAAATAGTACGTTTGAAAAAAAAAAAAAAAAATCAAGAGCAAACTCATGACTGAACTCGTGATCTCAATTTCTTTCGAGGGGATTATTAAATAAGTACACACAATAACAATCAGCCAAAACTCAATTAGAGTGCCAAAACTCAATTAAAGTGTTAACTCATCAATCAGAAAACACAATAAGACGGGACAAGTATCAGTAAATTCATATATCATCAAGGCACAGGGTTCGGTGCAGCTGCATCCTGGATTATCAAAATTACCATACCTGCAGCATCTATGTTAATAGGTTATAAAGGACTTTATTCACAGCATCAACATTCACAAGCAGCTACAGCTGCAGTGGTAGATATGCAAATAGTTATTTACGAAGTATAATGCAAGAGAAAACTAGAAATTCTTTGCTTACATAGCCAAGCAATGCAGATGCTAATAAGAACATGAATCCTGTGAGTGTTATCTGCATTAATATCAAAATCTCTTGAACTCATGAATCGATGACATGCAGCAAAATTAACAAGACAAATGAGAGGAAAGGATATGGCAGGATAATAAGACTTTGGACAACTGTAAGAAAGCATTTAATGAAAGAAAATTACCAAATTTGAGCAGACTTTGGTCTTTTTGTAATTCTCTTGAACTGCAAATGCCTTCTCCGTTATTTCTTTAAATGTTGCCTCCAACTTTGCTCTCTCTTGAAGAGGCAATTCTTTCTCCTTTTTTGTCAACTTTTTTATCATTTTCTCACCAGTTTCAATTTTCAATTGTCTGCTCTCTGACTTTCAACAAAAATCAGCATTTGACCAAACACAGAAAATTAAAATTTGTACAACGACACTAATAATCTATACACCAAAACACAAAATTAAAATATATACAACATTAAAATTAAAATATGTACACAATCTGAACACAATATCACAACTAACAATATTCAATCGACCAAAATTAATCTGCCAAAACCAATCAGAACACACAAATCTAATCGAAATCAAATATAAACCCTAATTTTAAACCCTAAATCGAAATCAATCAACAATCGACCAAAGTTAAATCAATCAGAACACACAAAAACCTAAATCGACAAACCCACTCATGAATTTATGTTTCAATTGAGTCGAAATCAAATATAAACCCTAATTTTAAAAAAGAGATGAGAGGGAGAATTTACCTGTATGTGGCGGCAAGAAGCGTTGATGATGGTGTTGGTGTCGGGAGGGAGAGAGGAGTATTGTCGGTGACGTTGCTGAGGGTGTTGGTGTCGACAGGGAGAGAGGAGTATTGGCGGCAAGCTAAGGCGGTGGCCGCTGATGTTGAGGGTAGCAAAACGCCAGACGGTGAATGGTGAGGGTGGAGATGGTAGGGTGGAGATGGTGGCCGCTGATGTTGAGGGTGGAGATGGTCGCCGTATTGGTGTCGAGAGGGAGAGAGGAGTATTGTCAGTGAAGTTTGTTTCAGTGAAGTAAGTTTGTCTTTTGTTAAATTAAAGAAGAGGGGCTGAGTTTTTGTTTGTGTGTTTTGTTTTTAGTTTGTGTATCTATAGTGTCGGTTTCATTTAAAACCGCCACCAAATACTCTATTGTGGCGGTTTTTCTAATAAACGCCACAAATACACTAACATTTTGTGTCGTTTCTACCATAAACCGACACCATATGTTATTTCACTTTCGCAAATAATACGTCGGTTTCATTTAAAACCGCCACCAAATACTCTATTGTGGCGGTTTTTCTAATAAACGCCACAAATACACTAACTTTTTGTGTCGTTTCTACCATAAACTGACACCATATATGTTCATTTCAACTTTTAGTGTCATTTCATTTAGAACCGACACTATTGCAGCGACACTATTGGGCTTTTTTCTAGTAGTGAATCTGTTTCTTTTCCACAGATTCAAACAAATTTTCTTCCTTTCATATTTGAGGAAGTTTTGATGTTTTTTTCTTTTTAAAAACAATTTAATTTTTTAATTAATTTTTTTTTTTTTTTTAAAAAAAAAAAACATTTTTAGAAAATAAATTTTGGAAATCATTTTTAAAGAAAACAAGATAAAAGAAAAAAGATTTTTTGGAAAAGTTTTTGAAAAACATTTGAAATAAAAAAAACCAGAAAACATAAAAAAAAGGGGGTCATAAATTCTTTGCAAGTGATGGCTTGTATTGATAGAAACTTCTTTTTGCTACTCCTACCACTACAAGAAAATCATAATCGGGCGACTAAATTTGGCGACTGAAGATTATAGTTGCCAAATTGGCGACCAAAAGAAAATCGGGCGACTAAATATGGTCGCCAAATTTGGCGACTACACTATTTTCAATTTTTTTTATACCAGCCAATTTGGCGACCAAAAAACAGATTTGGAGACTGAATTTTGGTCGCCAAATTTGGCGACTGAAATAAGGGCGGTCGCCCTTTTTTGTTTCCAAATTTCATTTACTGAGTTCCTTACCCCTTCCCCCTCTATTCTATTTTCCCAAAAACAAAAAAAACAAAAGTAAGAAACCCCTAAATCGTCCTACCCCTCACCGCCGGTCAGCCTTGCCGCCCCGTCGCCGCCGGTCCCACCACCACCTTCTCACCACCACCTCCGGTCATCCTCGCCGCCGCGTTTCACCTCCTACCACCGTCACCTCTCTCCTCCCAAATCAATTTAGGTAATTTTTTTTTTCAATATCAAAGTTTAAATTTGTTGAATTAGTTTTTAAAGTTGGTAGAATTGATTTTCCATTTGATTGTTGTTATAATGTTGTTTTTGTGTTAACTTAATTGATTTTATTTAGGGTTTTTAGTTGAATCATAATGTTAGGGTTTTAGTTGAATTAGTTGGTTGAATTGATTGGTTGTTATTTAAGTTGAATTATAATGTTGTTTTTTGTGTTAAATTAATTGGTTGTTATTTAAGTTGAATTAGTTGTAGTTGAATTGATTTAGTTGAAGTATATGTTTTTAGTGTTGATTTAGTTGAATTAGTTGTAATGGTAGTAGTGTTGATTTAGTTTTTTTATTTTTGTTTGTAATGGTTTAATTAGTAATGGTTGTAGTGTTGAATTAGTAATGGTAGTAGTGTTGAATTAGTAATTAGTAATGGTAGTAGTGTTAGTGTTTGTGTTTGTGTTTGTCCTTTGAGGGTTTGCACCACACTATTGTACGGAATAATGCTTTTGAGCCTGTGACTTTCATATTGTAATGCTGTAGTAGTTGACTAGTCACCTGTGAAATTGACTAGAGTAAGCTTAAACTTTAAGGTTCCATGGTTGTGCACTTGTGCCCCCTACGTAAGTCCTTTTATAAGACGCGAATAATTTTTCAGGAGGTCTGCTGCATTTGTGTTTAGGATTGTGTTTTGTTCACTGAATAATTTTTGCGATATAGTATCTGTAATTTTACTATCACATTTAAGCTTGTCGAATTCCAAATTTCCCGTTAATTTGTATGCTTAGTTTTTTTAGATGCATATTTAATTATTAAATATGGACTAACTTCTTTTTTGTAGCAAAAATGTCAATGGCCTGCAAATCTAGAATATTTGGTGCGTGAGAGGTACAATGAAACGTGCCAACGACGATTGAAAGATAACATGCATAAGGTGGCTGTGAGGAAGAAAGAACCCGAGTACATGAAAGGTATAAATTACAATATATATAAACGTTTCATATCTATTACAATTAAATTACATATTTATGTAATCTTAAACCATGATGGTAGGTACTCCTTACGAAACTTTGTTAAAACATCGCGACACTCCTGAATTTAGAGCAAGATCCGCCCGAGCAAAAGTCAATAAGCGTCGAGGAGACAAAGACGCGGTGGTGGAGCCGACACATTTCGGTGGTTCACAATCATTCTATAAGCGTGTATAAGAGTTGGTGAGTGGATAACTGAAATTGGTCGCCAATTTTGGTCGCCCGATTATTGATTTCTTGTAGTGTACCACGGCACCACGCATACCTTTTGCATGTTTATTTCTCTTTTGATTTCTTCACAATCTACACTTATTCAACCTCATCATCACTTCTGTTAAACTTCATCAATGGCGCACGGAAGCCCCGCCATCAACAACAAAACCTGGGCTGTGTGGGCCGACAAAGGGGTGAACCCACCGGGGCGTTGCATGACAAAGAAGGATCAAAGAAGGGGCGTGGTTTGTGCTGTGAAACCGAGGACCAAAATCGGAAAACCGACGGTGTGCATGCTGACACGGCTAAAGTCGTATCACCCTGTCAAAATAAACCTACAAAACACTAACAAGTAGCTAGCGGCAAGCAGGATCGTATCCACAGAGAAACGGTGTAGTAATGAGTTAAGTCGGAGTAAAACAGGTCTATCTCAGGTGTGAAAAGGGTGTTTTAGGATACTAAACTAAGAACAGCAAATAAGACGATATAAAAGTATATAAAAGGGAGATTAGGGCATCGGGATCAATGTGACATCGATTCAGGAACTCAACTCAAAAGTAAATATCAATCAATTGAAGCTATGCAAGTGACTAGGTTTAGGAATACGCTCTCTCGAGTCAATATTAACCTTAAGCAAATTTAGCGGGCTCTCGCAACTTACTAAACTTAACTTATCAAATACGCGTGAGTCTAGTTTCAATTAGGCTTTCGATCTTAAACTGAAACAACCTTAGTTCAATTCAATAAAGGCGTCCCTAAATTCAATTGATAATAAAACGCGCAGGAAGAAGTCAACTTGCACAAATTCAATCAAAATAAGCAGTTAAAACATGTCCTGAATCAATCTCACAAATCACCCTAAACCCTAATTATGAAGTTAGCTAGACATAATATAAATCAAAGCAAAGCAATAAAAAGAAGGAGACATGATAGAAGAAACAATAACAATTGAATAAAACCTGGAGTTTTACGGAGTACTGACGGTTACAATGAATCAATCTTGAAATCAACTAAACTGATGAAGTTTGTAAAAGATGAGCAAATAAAAGTAGACTAAAACCTAGAACTTAGATGTAAAATAAAGCATAAGAATGACAAACTCCCGAAATTAGGTCTTATATATAAGTGCCCAAACATTAAAACACGAAATTAGGAAAATCGGGGCGTCAGAGCACGGGAGCCGGTCAGACAGGCGGCCGGTCAGACAGGCCGGCCGGGATGCTCAACTTGGGCCAGCTCTCTCTCTTGGGCTTCCTTTGGCTTTGGGCCTTTATTCTTCTTTTGGGCCATTATTTCCTTCGTGGCCTTAATCTTTTTTAGTCCTTGGCTCGTGCTCTCGAGCTCTCGTGTTGGTTCGAGTTTGGTTTCGTAGTCTCGTATCTCGTATTTGCTCCTAATGCTCGGGTTTTGGCTCAAAACCACCAAAACCTGCAAAATGTAAATGAAAGGCAGCAGTATCGAGAAATATAACAAATAGCTCATAGAATCCATATGAATACGAATAAATGCAAGCTAAATGCGACTAAACCGGGGGCATAAAACGTATATAAATAACATGTATCAAACTCCCCCAAACCAAACCCTTGCTTGTCCTCAAGCAAAAAGCGTCGGAGAAAATCAAAGTGACACGAACTAATCACGTTAGTATCTCGTAGTGGACGACCTATGCACATAGACTCACTAACCATAGCCTATTTCACCGAGAATAGAGCACAAGTCTCAACCATTCACACCACATTATATCACTAGCCTCTAACGCTTACGCAAAAGTAAAACTGACGACATTTTCAATTCAAGCAAGGCCAACCGAACGTACCACTTCCAACAACCAAATTTTTCCACATCATTTCCTTTTTCTCTTTTCTTTTTCTTTTGTTTCCTTTTTGCAAATGTGGAGCATCCCTCGTATGTAATACCGTTTAGCTTGACATTCACTCGGTAAAGATCGTGCTCGGGTATACATTTTTCCTTAAGGGTTACATTATTGCTCATACTCTCGGTCGCAACCAAATTCATGGCCACTGTGGTTACTCAAATCAATGAGTCCCCTCCGAGAACATCGAAGCATTGCTCCAACATATAAGAGATCATTCCAATCAAACCGCAAACCAATCAAACCAACATTCCACAGACCAATGCCAAGCTTGAATGTCAAAGTCGAAAGTAAACAAGCGAAAAGCAGAGAGAATTAAGCAAATACAAGTGGGCTAGTGTTGAGGCTCGCAATCTATTAATAGGAAACAAACCAATCGTGCAAGCTAAGGCGATAGAAAGTCGACTCAGAGATACTAAAGATCAAAATTAATGCACTAATCAATTCTCCAAACTGGACAAAGCAGACCAAAAAGACTCGTATTTTTGTGATTTTTTGAATTTTTCGATTTTTTTGGGATTTTTATATAATAAATGCACACGAAATGAAAATGCAAATGAACTAATGAACGCGAAAGTGTTTCCCTCCCCCAAACCAAATCACACATTGTCCTCAATGTGGAAAACAGCATAACCACAAAAGCAGAGGAGGACACATAACATACGGGGTTAGGACAACAAAGACGAGAAAGAGGGTAGAAAGGGGGTAAAGAGTGCTCACATGATAAAGTTGGAACTCCCCCAAACCGAAGTAAAGTGTGGAGTGCGGCTAAAATCCACGTATGTGCGTCCAATTCAGTCCAACATCGAGGTACTTCGGCATAGCACGCAAGAAGAAGCAAAACGGAGCAGCAGAACATGGGGGCCGGTGACAAAGCTACCGGTCAGACAGCGGCTGGCCGGACAGTTCTATGTTTTTTCTCGCTTTTTCGCTTTTTCACCGCTTTGGTGGGTTACTGCGTTCTGGCTTGAGTCCCTACCGGCCGACTACCGGGATGCATCCTCAGAAGCTCGCTTCAAAAATACTAAGGACAAAGTCCAAAAGTACCTGCGCGCTAAAACAGCTTATAAATCCCTCATCCTCACGCGCTCAAATTCAAACCAAAAGTCATAAAAAACAAACCAAACACAGTACAAGTGCTAAATAAAAGTACAACGTCATCGGGTTGCCTCCCGGAAGCGCTGGTTTATAGTCCCGCACGACTCTTCAAGCTTCATAGATCAAGTATACGGAGGCCAAGGACATTGGCCATTTGCGACAGCTTCACTTGGCGATACAACAACCGATCGCCACAGAACTCCTCCCTCTCGAGGCAGCGCAGCATAGTCCATCATTGTAGGTCCTCTATCACGAAATGGCTCCCCATATAGACCTCGTGCTCCAGGCGACTCAACCGTAGGCCCTCCTCCATCACTAGCGTCAAATAGATCGGCTTTTAGCAGCTTCCTCTCCCCCAAACCAACCCTGCAGCCATCCTGTAAAGAACCTGCACATGGGGAGACAACAGAAACGACCTCCAAAGTGTCTCCAGTAGAGTGAGACGGAGGTATAACATTAACAGCACAAACTGAATCAAGACGCATGGGTGACCGCGGGGTATCAGAATGAGTGAAAGTGAGCTTTTCACCCCCCACCGTAAAAGCTATCGTCCTATTGCCCACGTCAATAACTGCACCAGCAGTGTGCAGGAAGGGTCTCCCCAAAATGATAGGTATGTGGACATCCTCGGGCATATCGACTACAACAAAGTCTACGGGGATAAAGAACTTTCCAACCTGTACAGGGACGTCTTGTAGGATTCCCAAGGGACGCTTAATCGAACGGTCAGCCATTTGTAAGGTAATGTGAGTGGGTGCTAAGGCTGACAGGCTCATCTTTTGGTAAAGAGAGTAGGGTAAGACACTCACACTCGCTCCAAGGTCACATAAGGCGTTTCTAACCACAAACTTACCAATGGAGCAGGGGATGGAAAATGTGCCTGGGTCGCTAAGCTTAGGAGTTTTACCACCCTGCAACCTAGTGCTAGCCTCCCCCACGAAAGCCACTGTCGACACATCCTCTAACGTGCGCTTACGAGCTAAGACTTCCTTCAAAAATTTCGCGTAAGCAGGAATTTGAGTAACAAGGTCAAGGAAAGGAACGTTTACCTGAAGAGCCTTGACGACGTCGACAAAATTTTTGAACTTGGCCTCGGACTCTTGACGTTGTCGACCCGGGAATGGGAGCTTAATCTGAATCGGGGGCGAAGGAGTAGCAACAGGAACACCCGAATCAACACCCAAATCATCTTTCCTCGTAGCAGCAGGTCCAGCCGGTTGGACGACCGGCTGCCGGTCGACCGGCTGCGCTGCTTTTGGCCTCGGATCATCATAAAAAGTACCGCTCCTCAACGTAATCGCACACGCTGTATCGGGAGGAGGGTTAGGAGGTTGGCCCTGCGATGGTAAGAAGCCCTGCTGACGCGCAGCTTGCGAAGTGGCGAGTTGAGCCACTTGGTTCTCCAAATTTTTGATAGCTGCGTCCTTAGCCTGGTCGCTCTTTTGCATGTACTGCATCATTGTCTTCTGCGACTCCTGCATACCCATCATTACCTGCTGCATTTGTGACATCATGGCTCGGGTTTCAGCTAAAGGATCGGGTGTGGGGGTAGGTGGTGGAGGAGTGTAGGCTGGCTTTTGGTAATTTGGAGGAGGTGGTTGGTAATTTTTGTAGGGAGGTTGGTAAGGTTGAGTTTGTGGTGGTTGTGTGGTTGGGTTTTGGACATTTTGGCTACGATATGAGAGAAGTGAGCGATCGTAACCGGGTTGGTTTTGATAGGGCAGGTTTTGGTTGTAGGATTGATATGCAAAAACCTGCTCATGGGGCGCAGCATGCCCCGTAGAATAACCCGTATCATGCCCTGCAATAGCGTTTACATGGGCACCAGAAGAACCATCACCAGTCATCATGCTAATTTGCGCAGTCAGCGCAGCAACCTGGCTAGTGAGTGCAGAAATACTCCCCTTATCACGATCATCATGCGCGGACCGTGAATTACCTCTCGGCTTCCCGAAGTGAGCCGAATGAACAGCCATGTCTTCAATCAACCCCCAAGCTTTGTCATCATCGACGTTGTTGGCAAAGCGACCATCTGCAGCAGAATCTAGAATAGCTCTACTCTCCGCATAAAGACCATTATAAAAGGTCATTATTACCAACCACTGCTCAACCGTGGTGAGTGAGTCCCAGTATCAACTTCTTGTACCGCTCCTACGCTTCAGCAAAGGACTCATCAAATGTTTGCTTGAAACCCTGTATCTGACTCCTCATCTGGTTAGTGCGCTCTGGAGGATAAAACTTCGCATAGAACGCCATAGCTAACCCACTCCAATCAGTAATACCCGCAGCAAGCTTGTCGAGATCCGTGATCCACTCACGAGCTCGATCTTTCAAAGAAAAAGGGAATAGCATCTCCCTTATTTGCTCCTGCGTAATCCCGGCCTGCTTTATAGTAGAACAGTAGTCGGTGAACATCTGCATATGCCGACCAGGATCCTCAGTTGGGTACCCACCGAACTGATTGCGCTCCACCAAACTTAGAAAGGCGGGGCGAATCTCAAAGTTGCCCTGCAGCGTAGCGGGCATAGTGAATCCAGCAGGAATGGACTCCGGCTTAGGCACCGAGTGACTCGAAAGTTTAGGCATAGTCACTGGCGGAGGTGTTAACGGAGTATGGGGAGGTGTGTCCTCTTCGTAGGACGATTGCGCAGCACTGGATTCCGAGTGTGACGCTTCCTCAAGATCAAAATTAGCGATTTGAATCGCTTGTTTGCGTAGTCTATGTAGCGCTCGTTCAGGTTCAGGCTCAAAAGGAACTAAACCTGTAGGTGACCTGCGCATAAACAAAAACTACAAGCAAAAGATCAAAAACGGTCTCAAGGAACTAGGTTCCTTGAGACAAGGGAGAAAAACCTGTAAGAACTTAACAAAAACTAAAACTAGCAAAGCCGTTTCCCCGGCAACGGCGCCAAAATTGACACGGCTAAAGTCGTATCACCCTGTCAAAATAAACCTACAAAACTAGGGCTGAGCAAAACCGGGTACCCGATACGAATACGATACGGTTTCCGTATATACGGTTTTAAAATCCAAATTTTTCTGATACGAATACGATACGGTTTAAACCGTATATACGAATTTTTCGTGATACGAATTCCGTATATACGAATACGAATTTTTTTGGCAGGTTTTTTTTTTTTTTCACTCGACAAAGTAGGCTGAACCATTTGAATTAAACCAACTTCAAAGGCTCTAATAACAAACGAAAATGAAGACCTACAACAACTTATGGTGCACACTCCTTTGCCGCAACAACCACCGCCTTCTCGCACTCCCGCCGTTCTCCGCCGCAACTTCCGCCTCACCCCCTCGCCGTTTCTTCTACGCCTCCCCTCGAAACGTCCTCACTACTCTCCCTCACCACTCTTCGAAGCGATTGCTCTCCGAAACGACGTCGTCGAAATTGAATGATGATCGTAGATGCTGGAATTGTAGTTCTTCTCCGACGTCGGAGTTGTTTCTTGTTTGTGATTCTTGTGGTTGTATTCAACCTCTTGATTCTTCTCTTGACTACTTTCGCATTTTTGATCTGTAAGTATTTTTATTTTTGTTAATTTTATTTGTGCAAATGATTTCTGTTTCATGTAATTCAGTTTTTTTCCTTAGATCTAGGGTTTTTAGTTTTTGGATTTTGGAGGCTAAGTTTTAGGAGAGAGAATGTGTTTTTTTTAAATGAGGGTATGTGTTTTTTTTTCACTCCTACCTCACTATGGGTTGTTGCTGCGGTTTTTTTTTTTTTTTTTTTTTTTTTTTTTTTTTTTTTTTTTTTTCAAACCGGGTCGGAAACCGTATATACGAATTTCAAAAAATCCAACACGAATACGATACGGTTCCAACCGTATATACGAATTTCGTATATACTGTTCTATATTAACCCGAATTTCCGTATTTTAAAAACCGTATACCGTATCGTATTCGTATAATAAAACCGTATCGTATATTTTTGCTCAGCCCTATACAAAACACTAACAAGTAGCTAGCGGCAAGCAGGATCGTATCCACAGAGAAACGGTGTAGTAATGAGTTAAGTCGGAGTAAAACAGGTCTATCTCAGGTGTGAAAAGGGTGTTTTAGGATACTAAACTAAGAACAACAAATAAGACGATATAAAAGTATATAAAAGGGAGATTAGGGCATCGGGATCAATGTGACATCGATTCAGGAACTCAACTCAAAAGTAAATATCAATCAATTGAAGCTATGCAAGTGACTAGGTTTAGGAATACGCTCTCTCGAGTCAATATTAACCTTAAGCAAATTTAGCGGGCTCTCGCAACTTACTAAACTTAACTTATCAAATACGCGTGAGTCTAGTTTCAATTAGGCTTTCGATCTTAAACTGAAACAACCTAAGTTCAATTCAATAAAGGCGTCCCTAAATTCAATTGATAATAAAACGCGCAGGAAGAAGTCAACTTGCACAAATTCAATCAAAATAAGCAATTAAAACATGTCCTGAATCAATCTCACAAATCACCCTAAACCCTAATTATGAAGTTAGCTAGACATAATATAAATCAAAGCAAAGCAATAAAAAGAAGGAGACATGATAGAAGAAACAATAACAATTGAATAAAACCTGGAGTTTTACGGAGTACTGACGGTTACAATGAATCAATCTTGAAATCAACTAAACTGATGAAGTTTATAAAAGATGAGCAAATAAAAGTAGACTAAAACCTAGAACTTAGATGTAAAATAAAGCATAAGAATGACAAACTCCCGAAATTAGGTCTTATATATAAGTGCCCAAACATTAAAACACGAAATTAGGAAAATCGGGGCGTCAGAGCACGGGAGCCAGTCAGACAGGCGGCCGGTCAGACAGGCGGCCGGTCAGACAGGCCGGCCGGGATGCTCAACTTGGGCCAGCTCTCTCTCTTGGGCTTCCTTTGGCTTTGGGCCTTTATTCTTCTTTTGGGCCATTATTTCCTTTGTGGCCTTAATCTTTTTTAGTCCTTGGCTCGTGCTCTCGAGCTCTCGTGTTGGTTCGAGTTTGGTTTCGTAGTCTCGTATCTCGTATTTGCTCCTAATGCTCGGGTTTTGGCTCAAAACCACCAAAACCTGCAAAATGTAAATGAAAGGCAGCAGTATCGAGAAATATAACAAATAGCTCATAGAATCAATATGAATACGAATAAATGCAAGCTAAATGCGACTAAACCGGGGGCATAAAACGTATATAAATAACATGTATCACATGCGCTAACCCAAACCCAACGGCCCGTTTTAGGAAGCTTCGAGTGTCGATCCGCCGGAAATAGGCCAAAGAAAGCCATATTTCCGGCGGGTTAGGCCTGAAGTGAAGATGGATTAGACGGGAAAAGGAGGCGGCGGCAGTTTGCAAGAATAAAATGTGTTTTTGAGGATTTTTAGAGAGAGATGGGGAAAGTTTTAGAGAGGGAGTGTTTCTAATTGTCGTTGAACTTCTTAAGTTAATTATTGTCAGAATTAAAGTTATTATAAATTAATTTTATATTATACTCTTCCCGATTCAACAAGTTCTTAACATTTGACCATTTTTGTGAGGAGAATTTTGGTTAAACGTTAAACACCTGATGAATCAGAGGAAGTAATAATTTTAATAAATCCTTATATTTATTTGGATTAATTGCCAAACACAACCTTTAAAAAACTAATTTTGTCAAACATCACATTTAAAAATAAAGTTGTCAATTACCACCTTTAAAAAACAAATTGTCGACTACGACCTTTTAGTCTGAGTTGACCAAATTCCGACTTTGACTTATCGGAACTGATGCTTTTTCTTTATCCTTATCTTCTCACCTCCCTCAAATTCGAATTTTCCTCCTTCAAAACCCAAAACACACCCCCGTCAAACCAAGATTTTCACTGCTAAAAGCTAGAAGTTCATCCTTCCAATTTAAAAAAAAAACGTGCTCCAGTGACTAAAATATTGAAATTTAGTTTACTTAAGTCAAACTCACGCAAAAAGATCGTGTTTGACAAAAAAAATTAAAATTAAAGGTGTTAATTAACAACTTTTATTTTTAAAAGTAATGTTTGATAAAATGTGTTTTTTAGGGGTGATCTTTGGCAATTAGCTATTTATTTTAGCAATAAGTCTTACTTAAGACGGGTATATCCGTTTTAAGCTTAAAACGGGTCAAGTACCTCCCACTTGCACATAAAGGACAAATACGGAGTATATTACATCTTTCCAACCCATTTGTCTTTTGTTTTCTTCCACCCATCTTAATTTAAGACGGATGTCTAAATGTCGATAAGAATTTGTGTTATTTTAAGGGTTATTTAACAGGAATAATACAAACTATCACTATTCTTCTCCCAATAATCCATACTATCAATAATCCCGCAATAATACAAACTACTATACCTATATTCTCAAAATAGTACCACTTAAAATATGACCGTTTTCTTACCTTTTGGTTCCGGTAAATGTTGTGGGACCCCTATATTTTCTAATATAGACGTTGTAGCATCTTGTCTTCTTCATTATTACAACTCCTCCATTTTTATACCAACTAAGCTTCAAAATTGAAAAATTAATTTCAAAAATGAAATCTCGTATGTCATGTTCATCGTCTTCAAATACACGGATTTCAAACATATCAACCGACGTCTTATGCAACCACAATTTAAGTATTTGTTATTACGACAATTAAGAATGGCCGAAATATGGGCAAAAAATTCTTCGGTTGTCTTTTATGGCCGGTAATGTCGATGTATTTTATAATACCTTTTTTTTTCCTCTTGTTTTGGTTTAAATCTTTGTGGTAATGACATGTTGAATATGTAGAACAATCATTGTAGGTTCTTCGTGTTGATGGAAGATATTGAATCGGATAATGGTTCAAAAGTCCATGGATGTCCGCCATCGGATTTTGAGAAGAAATTTGCAAATAAGATTTCAAAATTGAAGATGAAGAATGAGAAGTTGGTCGAAGAGAACATGGAATTGAAGAATTTAATGAACAAACATGCTAAAGGGGAGAAAGCGGCTTTGATCGGATTAATTGTGTCGTGGATTTTTTTTGCATTTTGTAAGATGATAAACTGATGTAGTAATTTTGTAATGGGGTTGGATGTAAGACGTAAAACGATTAATGTAGTAATTTGTGACGGATGTTTTGTCAATTAAAATTTGGACAGCATGTCGACGTTAATACGAGGTCCCAAATTCATGTATTTGCAACATGATCATCAACCAAAGAGCCTACCAAGTTAACGCTTTTGCTGCTATCATAACCGTTTTATTAACTTTCCCAACATATGACAAGCACTCATTTTTTTTCACTAATGACCCTTTAGGCCACAATTTCAAGGTTATACTATTGTTGAAGTTCACCTACAATATTACCATAAAAGGAGATTACAAACCAAATTCTCACACATGCAGAGAAAGCGAAAAAATAACAAAAAAAATAAAATAATTAGGGTTTCAAATCGGGATTTTTTTTCTAATAAATTCATCTAATTGCACTAAATTAGGGTTTACAAATGCAAATTTAAGCAAAATTAGGAAAGAACAATACCATTTTGCGTCGATCTTAGGTTAATATTGTACAAAGGACCAAACTTTTCCTAAAATCGTTTCCCTATTAGCTCAAACACCATTGTTGATGATCTCCAAGGCGAGCTTCATTGATTTGGGATGAAAATGGAGATGAGGATTGAAAAGTTGATGAAGATGATGATGATTTTTTTGAAGAGTTTTGAAATTAAGTAAAAAGGAATGCAAACAAACGAAGTGAGTGGGAATGACAAATTTTGCTCTCCTCTTCATTTAATTTCATTTTTACCGGTTCTTTCGGTGTCAAGTTACCAAAGTTCATTTTAAGAATAGAGATATAATAGTTTGTATTATTGCGGGATTATTGATAGTATGTATTATTGGGAGAAGAATAGTGATACGGAGTAGTTTGTATTATTCCTGTTAAATAACTTTTATTTTAATTAAACAAAGGAGTAAGTCGGAAGTCACGTCAAGTAGTCAACTTTTAGCTCGCCTATCAGTCATCACACTCTCAACAACTAAACTCCCACAGTCCTCCACTCTCCTCCATCAAACTCACCGCGTACTGCGGCGGCCCCATAACTCACGCCGCACCAACCACCGCATTTCCGCCATGAATCTCGGCATTCAAACCCTAATTTTCAATTTTCCCCCTAAATTCACCTTCTCTCTCTTAATTCTCCTCACATTTTCACACTTCATCCTCTCCAATGCCTCTATTCACACTTACGATCGACAGTTGTTCTCCGAAGTCGGCAATGCTTACCTCCTCGCCGGCGGCAGCGAGGGCGTCGTCGCCTCACGCGCCGCCATACCTCCGTCGTCCTCTAAGCGCCTTGTTCATCACTCTCTTCATGATGGCCTTTCCTTTATTCGGTACTTTTTTTTTATCCAATTTTGTATTGTTTTTTATTATTTGGTTGAATTTGTGTGGAATTGTTAGATCTGAAGTGTTGTGGATTGATCTTGTTATGATAATGTAGTGGATTTTGAATGTGTATATCTTATGATCGATTTAATTGAAAGATGAAGTTGTTTATTATTCTGATGGATTATTGACCATTACATTCATTTGTTATCGAATTGGATTCACGTTTTCGATTCGATATTTTAAAAATTTGCAATTTGATTTCGGAATCGAAAATATTGAGGCATTTTGCTGTATTTCATGGTAATCTGAAACCCTGAAAAATTTGAGTTTTGATTTAGAAAAATTGTGTGTTTAGATTATAATATTGCAAATTGAGTTACAATGTTCATGACTGTTTAGATTCGAGAACATTTCGTTCTGGAGAAGTAAGGAAGCTGCAGAACACCAAGCAGGCAGCGAGCGTGGCTCGAATCAGGTGCAAGTCGTAATTTTCGAAGCAGCAGATCGTGACGATATTGGTGGATCCGCATATGGCGGACAACGATCTATTTGCTGCACGCCTGATCTCGCCAAACTTGAGGGGTGTAAGCAAGGGGAAGTCATCAAAACACGATCTTCCACAGACAGTAATTGGCCTGTGATTCTGAATGTGAAGTTTAAAGGGAATTCCGTAAAGGCTAGAATGCTTAGGAAGGAAGTATACATTTCCAAGACGGGAATGTATAACCTGTTCTTCATATCATGTGATCCGAAAATGAAGGGGTTAGTTATGTACGGGAGGACTATTTGGAAGAACCCTGATGGTTATTTACCAGGTAGAATGGCACCGTCTATGAAATTCTACGGCTTCATGTCTCTCGCGTACCTACTGTTGGCCGCTGTGTGGGCGATTCAGTATGTGAGGTTCTGGAATGATGTGTTACAGCTGCAGCACTGTATCGCTGCTGTCGTTGCGCTTGGATTGTTAGAAATGTTCTTTTGGTACCTCGACTATGCTCATTTTAACAGCAGTGGCGTGAGGCCTGTGGTGCTTACTAGTTGGGTTGTAACCCTTGGAGCTGTGAGAAGTACGCTCGCACGACTTCTTATCCTTTCGGTTTCGATGGGTTACGGGGTGGTGCGTCCTACTCTCGGTGGTCTTACCTCGAAGGTGCTGGTTCTTGGTGCAACTTATTTCTTGGCTACTCTACTGCTTGATGTGACAGAGTATGTCGGGACAGTTAGTGACGTCTCGGGAAGAGCAAGGTTACTTCTTGTCTTGCCTGATTCATGCTTGGATGCGTTTTTAATCTTATGGATTTTTACTTCTCTCTCGAAGACGCTGGAACAGCTACAGGTTGGTGAACTCTTGTGTGATTCATCTACTGCTTGGTCCAATAGCTAGGTCAGTGACTCGGTGAAATAGGAATTTCGTAGATGTTTGATTGCTTTGTTAGCAAATGAAGAATTACTGGCTTGATTTCTCTAAACAACGGTAGTTTGAGAATTAATTATCGGGTAGCGTTTCTTGGATCCTAGGATGAATATTGCCTGTGATCAAATCATTTTAGTTTTACGGGTACCACCAACTAAATTTTTGAGATGTTGAGCCTAAGTTCGAAAAGATTGAGGAGATAAAGCTTCTTTAAAAGCTCACCCCTAAATCATTTCTTCGTAACAACCCAATCAAAGATCTTTAGCGTATATTCCATCATTATACAAAATTGCATATGATGTTGGGATTCTCTTGAGAATTCCTCGAACCTATTTCACTTACAATGATCTCAAAACCCTTAGCATCAATCATGGCCAATGTCATAGAAGTGCTTTCTCCTAACTGTCTCCTAAATTTTATCTACACAGTATGTTTTGATGAACTGAAAATTTCCTTCCAGGCAAAGCGAAGTTCGGTGAAGTTGGATATCTATAGGAAGTTCTCAAATGCATTGACCGTGTCAGTGATTGCTTCAGTTGCATGGATAGGATATGAGGTATGCTTCCAAAAAAACAAAATATGAAATAAAATCTCCATGTACATTATTGTTATCACTTCGCATCTATGTTATTTCCCGATAGATAATTTTTCATAGTTTAGTATTCTACGAAGTATTGTTTTATCCCCCATATAATAAAATACTATCTATATGCTAAACCTCAACTCATACGTGATATGTTGATTGTTCGTTGTTGTAGTTTCTTTCTCTTGTAGCCTTGTAGTTGATGTAGTTTCAATTTGAATAGATGACATTTGTTGGCTGTTTATCTATGATAGCATTAATAGGCCAATGGTTGCTTTGACAGAGGTGTATACTCCCGTCTATGCTTGATAGTCTGTGTTTGTGTTTGCTACCCCTCGCAGCTTGCGCTAGAATGATTTTGTCTTATTATAGTAGTGATTACACCTATGGCCTCTTTAATCGTTGTATGTCAAATTAAATAAGAGAAGAGAGGGAACTAATTGCATTAATTCAGTTTGCTTGTTGAAATTTCAAATCGGTTGACGGAGTTAGTCAGCATCAAAATGTTGGTATGATCCAGTTAGTATATGTTGAATAATTTAAGTGATTAATCATCATATAAGTTACTTTCAATGAAGCAAGTTAGGACAACTGACAGGGAAAATGACTTGTGACTGGCAACGTATATAATGAGTGACACGGAGGAAGTTTTTAGGACAAGCATTTGCTGAACAATATGTTGATGAATTTTCCTTTTTTTTCTTATACATTTTCTTTAGTTTTTTTCTCCTATATGAATACGACGAGAAATTTCCGTTCCCTCTGGATCCAAAATACGATGTTCCTTAATTTGGAAAAAAAACTTAAATTAGGCAATACAGCTCACAGAATTATTCTGCTTCTTTTTGTTGTGAGTTAGTAGTCATTACTCATTCCATGCAATTTTGACGCGTATTATATTCTTGGTCATTCAGAATTAGTAAGTTAGTAGCACAGGTTTGTTTTTCGAACCCCCAACCTTGCCATGAGTGTGAGCCATGACATATTAGGGTAAGGAAAATGTTGTTGTCGACAATTGGAAAATAGGAAATGGCTCTACTATAGAATCTCACATGATGGCTACTTTTAGCATACTTGAGTAGATTAATTGATCGTGCAGGTATATTTCAAGGCGACGGATCCTTTTAATGAGCGGTGGCAAAGTGCTTGGATTATAACCGCTTTCTGGGACATTCTTTCATTTACGCTATTATGCATCATATGCTATCTTTGGGCTCCATCCCAGAGTGCTCAACGGTAAGCCTATACTCTCATTTCTCCTTACAGTCCCAAGTTGTAACCTTGTCATTTCTATATATATTCAACTTCATCAAGTGTCTTTTGAAAGACTCACTTGACGGAAGCGGTCACATAAACTGTCGCCAGTTTCCTTATGTGCCATCTACTGCCCCTAGTTTGACGGTGGTTCCACTTGTATGAGATAGAGTCGGATTCTTGGAAATAGCCCTTTTACCCATGGTTTGTCAGAGGTCAGAACACTTTTGCATTAACTCATGCACTCCATGCGTCCATATATTCACTACATTTATGGGGACGTTAGTTTAAGAAACGGAAAGGGACAACTGGTAAGGGTATATGAATCAATTGAATCGAGAAGGCAACTAAAAGCTAGTGTATCGTATGGAATATGGATATTGGAAGGACCACAAGTTTATAGAGATGGTTATAATAGTAGTTTAGAAGTACGAATGTGTACTCAAATTCCGTAAATGTCGTGAATGACTCAAATAAGAAAACATAATAAATCAAGATTAAAGTAGGTATTAGCCGATCGGAATAGGATCCACATCATTTCAAAACAGCTACACTGCTACCTTCCTAGTCGCTAAAATATGGTAAATTGGTTCAATTTACAGTTATGCATACTCGGATGAAGTGGGAGAAGACCATGTTGACGAAGAAGTGCAATCCCTAACGAGAGGTACATCTGCGGGGGAGGTTAGTTTGGTGAAGCACTCGAAGAATGAGAGAATCAGTGAGGACAATATTTACGATTCCGAAGAAGAAGAAGAAGTGGAACATGCTCAACCTAGCAAGGGTGAGTAGCGTCTTCATCAC
The DNA here is from genome assembly GCA_023091065.1 of Dianthus caryophyllus. Classification (NCBI taxonomy): domain Eukaryota; kingdom Viridiplantae; phylum Streptophyta; class Magnoliopsida; order Caryophyllales; family Caryophyllaceae; genus Dianthus; species Dianthus caryophyllus. Next base: position 52,543,803 of record CM041516.1, on the reverse strand, counting down.
AACAAATTATACAAACCTCCAACAAGTTTTCCTTAATTTCGTTCCACTGAAGATAGATCGATATTTGAGAATTTAGTGAGAAGACATTCATAGAACTATAGAAGATGTAAGAAGCTTTGCCGGAATTCTCGGGTGGAACGCATACTGAAGGTACATATTCGAAAGAAACACGGAATTGTTTTAGATTTTGTAATCCGATATCAAAAGGGGCCAATTCAAGTCTCCATAACCAAGCTGAAATCGAGTCGCCTTTCATGTACTCTGTATGTCTTTGTTAAAGTGTGTAACTTGTATTAACATGTATACATTCAATCACATTTTTTCTGTTCATTGGTTGATATCCGTTTGTACCAACTTACACTCGATTGGAAGTATCTTACAGGGGTGTGTATCATGGCGGCAGTCTGAACAATTTTACGACGATTTTATTTTATTTTATTTTATTCAATTAATGTGGCTAAATGTCACATATTGAAGGTTGAGGCCTGAAGTACATCATACCATTAGAAGGCTATTAAAGACTGTTTTTTACTAAGAAGGTGAAAGACGGGATTTGGGCTATGCCCTTTCTTTGTAAATCAACGTTTCAAGTAGCACGTCGCAAAATGTGTTGGCGGCAGTATGAACGCTCCCCATCATCCACATCATCTAAGTTGATCCGACTCTATGGTTCTGATTTTCTGAAACATAGAAAAAACACTAAGACTCATCAATCAAATCCTGCGTTGTACACACATAATAACGCCTTTGTCCAATTGTCCTAACGTCATTTGGGGTCAGCTAATACGAGCAAAAAGTCTTTCGAATAATGGGAGAGGTGGCAACTAATATTGTCGGATGAACCTACGCTTTCTCACTCGGACTGGCACTCCTCCTCTTAGACCAACCAACGGTTCATACTTCTTCAATTCGGCAGCCGAGATATACTTATCCTTTTCCTGCAAGCATCAAGTAAGTAGTTAGATATACTTATCAAACCTTACTCTGATAAGTAGCTATCCTTGAACCACAGGTCTTCCCCTCAAATGTCAAATAATACATTAGACCACCAACAGCCAGGTAATTTGCCTTGATTAGCCTCGTCATCATATACTGCAATTGCCTCTGCTACCTTCCATTCATGCGATTGTTTTCTTATGGGAACAATCTTTCCCGGATACGACCGTTTTCTTCTGCGAATTGAACTATCTTTCCCTCAAGAAAACCAGGACAACCATCAACATCAAAACCCTAAACAAAACGCACATTTCAATAAATATAGTCAAGTATTGATTATATAAAACACTTTTATAGTTTAAAACAAGTTCTAAGGTTTAATATAGAAGAGAAGAAGAAGAACTGATGCGTATATTTTGAAGATGAGCTTCGACAACAACCTCGGTTTAGCAACTATCTAAATATGCTATGATTTTTTGCCAGAAGTGTCTCTAGCCACGAGTATGGCGGAGGAAAAATTACGACAACTAGACCGAATTGAATACCTCAGAAGCCTCAGCTTTCTTAAAGTAATTGGACGTCTGTTTCGAAGTCATAAACTGTAAAGCCTTCGGTCGTGAAGCATTGTACAGTAGTGGAATGTTCTTCACAAGATGTAGTGGCTCCAGATCGTCATCGTGACTCGTCATAGTTGGCTGGCTTGCTTTAAAGTAGAAGAAGACAATGTTTGTTTTACCATTGGAATAAAAAACGTCTCAAAACTAATTAATAAAGACGGGTTTCAATCGAAGCCTAGCTTAGCTTTCGATCTGCGATAGTGTTAAAATTTAACTTTTGAAGGCGCAAGATGACGACAACTACTCGACGTACGGAGTAATCTAGTTTACGAAGAATAATATTTGTAATCATATATATAAGTTTTGCAAAACAAATACGGAGTAGTATTATTGTAAAACCATCATTAAAAATTCTATGTTTATTGAACACTAGAAAAAAAAAAAAAAAAAAAAAAAGTCTACGAACATGAAAAATACAGGTGCAATTTGGCTTTTAACTTCGACGCTAATCAAGGAAAACGGTGCCTCGCAAAAACAATGTATTTACCTGTTTGACTTTACGAGTAGAAAACAACATGCAAAACCATCCACAAAATATAAGAAAATTGTTTATAAAATTGGATTAATTGCCAGCAATAATCCAAATTAGTCCTCTTATTTCATAAATAATCCGAACTCGAATTAATCCACAAATAATCTCAACTATTGAAAAACATAGAGAGAATTGAAAACACCAAATAATAACCCTAACTAAACTAACCCGTCTTGTATGAAGAGGAAGGACAAATTAAATTAGGGCATTCTTCCAAAAAGAAAAAAATAGATAAAAAAAATTAGGGAATTTTTCGTGAGGAGTAAAACGAGTGAGAGAGTAATTACGTAAAGTTGAAGACTAATTTGGATTATTGCAAAACGGCAAAAGTGGTAATTAGTTTGTGTAATTGTGGGATTAAACTCCTTGATTTTTAATTGGAGTAATAAGGCCCCTTAGCTTAGCACAAATTAACTTAGATAAAAGGTGAAAATTAACCCCCTACGTACTTAATATCTCATGAGAAATTATATTTACCATATATGCAACATACTAATATTTAAATTGAAAACATAACTATATTTTTGGAAGAAAAAAAAATATAGTTGAAGTAATTACGATTAAAAATTGATAAATTAAAATAAGTAATGTATAAAAATATATATTTAAAACTAATTTATTAGACATAAGAATTTTGAAAACATATCAAAAAGGTAAAAACAAAATACCTTTTTTCTTTAAAGAACTTTTTTATTTTATAAATAATGAGATTATTTATTATTTATTCTTTTTTCACAATTCTTAAAAATAGAAAAGAAAATTTGAATGTGCCAAAACTTAACTAAAAAAACCCCTTATAATATACGCAGTGCTATATTTTGGCTAACAAAAATTCGTTTTTAGGAATATTTTGATAATCTATTATATATTTTGCTTCGCGACCAAAAGTTTTGATGGATTAAAATGTTCGAATATTTTGTAAAAAAAAATAATATAACAAATAAAAATACGGAGTAATATATTATCATTCAAGTGTTTTAATGGTTATTTAAGCAATTTAATATGATTGTTAAATTTATTTAATTATTTTATTTATTACATATATTAATTTGTGAAATGTGTGCATGAGTTTTATTTCGGGAAAAAGTACAAGTGGTCACAAGAAATTGTTTTGGAAATTGATGGGGTATGCTTAGCCGGCCGACCAGTCACCATCATAGCTAATCAGCAGTTAGAAGTTCATCTTACCCTTGGCTGAAGACCCACGGTCGGCCACGCTTATATGGCCCGACTATCTAAGCTGAGGGGACAGGTGTGTCAGAGTTTGTTTTCACTTGGCAACAAGAATCTCTATAAAAGGAGAGAGATAACCATGGCTATGATTCATTCACAACAACACACAAAAAAGGTATTACTTAGACTTTCTCTCACTACTTTACAATATTAACTCAATACATAAGTTTACTTAAGCATCGGAGGAGTTAACCTCGGAAGCCCCCGAGGCTAGGTTTGTCTCTTGTGTAGGTCAGCTCATCAAAGGAAGTCAAGTCATACCGTGGCCCACAGAATTTAACATAAACATGTACACTATTTAGTCTCGAGTTGTAATTTTCTTTTAAGTATTTGTAACCCAAAACAAAAATTATTATTATACTCTTTACTTTTTGAGCAAAGTCTTTTAATATTGCAAATAAATATAAATGGTACAAAATTAAATTATAAAGTCTCTTAAAGAAAAAAACGTCTATAATTAAATGGACCGAACAAAACTAGTATGGAGTATTAAACAATAACTAGCGTATAATACCTAAACTTTATGGACGGCCTCATGCAAATTAAAGTTTCCAAATTAATTATAGTATTATGATTTGATTTAAATATCTTGTTATTATAATTTACATTATCATGCATTCATATTCATACAATATCTACCTACAAAAGTCCATTGAATAGAATTAAAACAAGAACTAAGAGCAAAAATGTCCTCTAAGATCAGGTAGAAAACGTTGCGACCCGTCTTCCGACAGTTAATAGCTTAATGGAATTTTAACCTCTAGAATATTGAGATGACGACCAACTATATGAATATATGTTAAATAAAATATAAATGGTGTGTCTTTTTTCTATACAAAATCAAAGTTTTATTTCATTATCATGCTAATGAAAACGTTTGTGTCTATTATTTGTCATACTCCACCAATTTGTTTTGGAGGTTCCGACTTTTATTTAGTCGTTCTAAATCTTATTATCTGTTTTGTAACTAAATAAAATTAAACGTTGTACTCCGTATATAATTTCATTTTCACTAATTTTGGTAATCTTATGAAACAATTTTACTATAAATTATTAAATTAAATTGTTATAAAACTACTTTATTGCTAGTCATTAACATAATTTTGTATCATTTTCAGTGATAATTGTGATATTATAATATTATAACTAAAAATTTGTACCCCTTTTATTATTATTGTAACTATAAATAATCTGGTTGCATTGTTATTAGTGACTTTAATAAATCTATTTTATACTGTTTTTATCCCTTTAATTAACTATATAATGTGGCATAGTAACTCGCATTAATTAGTTTTGAGCAAGTCCATTATTAGAGACTTTTACTCAACTCTTAGTTTTTACGGTTTCCAAACTGAATTTAATTACATCTTATTGCGCTTGTAAGATAATCATGCAAAATCTATTACTTAAGATCATCGATCATCTTAATATTTGATTCAAATTATATATCTCATACAAAGCAAACTATATCGTCGATTCATGCTCTAAACAAATATCCGGAAATTAAACAATGCAAAACATTTGTTAGATGTTATGGTGAGATTAAAAAAAAAATTATAACTCAAAATTAAATAAGACATGAATATATAATACAAAACAAAAAAAAACAAAAAAAAAAAAACAAAAAAAAAAAATCTCTTAACTATAAAAAAAAAATGACACAAAATTAAGGGATATTTACCCCATGTTTGAGATTTGTTTATATAGTACCCCTAAACTTTGTGTTAAGTGCCCAATATACCCTTTTTCTAAAAAAAAAAACCTTAATTGTTGGACATAATATTAACAAACATACTTATACTTGACTGGTAGACGCGCTTCCTCGACTCTTGGTTTGAAAAAGGACATATTGACACCTTCTTCATAAAAATTAACGCCGTCAAGTTTTTGGTTAGAAAAATACATATTGGGCACATAAATACCAAATTAAGAGATACTATATGAACAAGCTCAGACATAAAAAATATCATATACTTCCTGGTTCCTGCATCCCAAAACAAGTGTCACCTTTCTATTTTAGGAGGATTTAAGGGATGATAATGAAAATGAGAAAATTTTGAAAATTCTTTGTTAAAATTTTCTATAAATAAAAAGAGACACTTATTTTGGAAAAAAAATAGTAAAAAGGGGACACTTATTTTGAAATGAAAAGAGTATAATTAAACAAAATTAAACTAGTCCATGTAACATGAACGATGATGAATAAGGCATGTTTAGTGAAAGTGTAAAACCCGTACCTTTAGGCTTTATTGAAGAAAGAAACAAACCATGGCACAAGTTTCGCAATGCAAATGCCAAATGTAGTCTATATTTTATTACACCCACCACTTATTTCATATCAACATTATGAGGATTTGAGCATTAAAATTTCAAAAGCATATGGTATATTATCAGAATATACCAAATAATAGAATATATTATTAGCTTATAGAATAAGTTAGAGATTTCAGGTTTAAGTTTCTTATTGTTTTGAAGTACTATAAATACTTTACCTATGTTAGGTTATTGAGGACAACTATTCAATAATAAATATTTTTAATTTCTCTATGAATTATAATTCTCTATATCTTATCACTTTCTTAGTTTTAGGTCAATATTATAAATTTGTCCTTAGACTTAAAGTTGTTTCCATTACTCACTTGAGTCGTTTCTTATCATGTGTTCGAATTCACTTAGATCTCATTAGCCCATGAGTCGATGACAATGGTTTTGGTTCATTCACATTCATCCGTATAATAGAACTTCATCCAATTTATCTATTATTTACGAAATTTAGCATCCATAATCAACTCGTCCATCATATATCCGACTATCCGAGGTGAAACAAGGGAATCATATATTGGAAATAAAATTAATACTTAAGAGAACAAAATTGGAGTAAGATGATTTAAATTGGTAAAATATACCCCTCGGTCCCTCATTCTCCATTTTCTCCTCTTCCATATATCTAAAACACATCCTTAAAATGACTATATTAATGATTTGTGACTCCATTTTAAGATTTTAAAACAGTCACTTTAAACCATTAAGAAATAGTTTCCCATAAAATAGATTATCCATTTATAAAAACGGATTAAACAGTTGAAATTTAAAATAGATTAAGACAAACCTCTTGTTAATTAATTTCTACCCATTTTACATTTATTTTATCTAATTACTCCCTCCATTCAAGTCCAAATACTACGGTCTTTATCACATTTGCCGATGCGAATGTCGGAATAGAAATATCTATAATTTCACATGAGAAAAAATTTTAAAAATTGGATAATAATATTGTACACATTTAAATCAAACAAGATCACACATTACTATATTTTCATTTATAGATTGTCGAGAATTTCAAAGATTATCGACACATATGAATAGTGCCAAAAAGATAAATGTTTGGTTTAGACTTGAATGGAGGAAGTACTTTATTAACATAAATTTATACTACTTTATATGTCAAAATAATCACATTTTAATCGTAAATAACTTGTAATACTCGATTGACATCACGTTATTTTAGACTTTGAACCTGTTTTTTCGGACTTTTTAGATTGAATTGAATCAATCGAATCAGATCAAGTGGGTGAATCGAATCAAATGAATGAATCGAATCAATCGAGGTGAACTGAACTAAATGAAGTTCAATTAAATAACATCATTTGTCTTCGAATCGAATCAATGAAGTGGTGAAATGAATTGAATCGAATGGAAATGAATCGAATCAAGTGGCAGAATCGAATCGAAATATCTTAAAAATTAAATTTGGAAAGAACTTTGTCCTTCGAGATATGTCTAAGTTTAATTAAAAAAAATGAGAGCCGCCATGTCCACTAAGAAATAAACAAATAGTTGAAACCTCGAAGTAGCCATACTTGTTGTACTCACTCACTCACTTATTATTTTAATGGCATCTCAATCTCCATTTTCGTCTTCACACCTCTTTCTTCTTTCTTTCTTTTTTACCTTTTACTATATTATTTCATCTTCTTACACATTTTTCTCATTTTACCTTCTTCACCATACACTAATCTGTTCTTTATTCTCCTTTATTATTTGGTAAATTCTTCTTTTATAATCAAGATTTTGTCTTTTCATTTTCCTTTATAATTAATTAATGCATACAGTTTGATATTAATGGTGGTTTTATTATTTGGTTATTTAATTACTCATTATTATTCAATATTTACTATTATTTGGCATATGGGTTTTTATTTTCTCATTCATAAGTTGTGAAACTTGTTCAAAGTTTCTGTCTTTTTTTTTTGTGTGTGTGACTGTTTTTAATTATTGATTGATTTAGGGTTTATCATTTGATTATTTAACTTGTATTGTGATCTGGGTATGTTTAATTTGAAGCTTACAATCGTTGATCTTCATTTGATATGCTTACAAATTCCTATAGTGTTGCATTTTTGTGTAAACCGTTTTTTATTTATTTTTATTTTATGTGTGAATAGTTTGATTTTATATATTTCTTCATTTACTTGCTCATCTAATTTTAGGGTGTTCAAAAGGTTCTTGAATCTGGACTCTTAGGGTTTAGCGTCCTCGGCGTAAGTTACAATCTTTGAATCGACAAAATTCACGTAATTTTCGGTATGTTATAATGACAAAATTTGATATATATATATATTGAATCTCGATCCGTAGGGTTTAGCGTCCTCAGCATAAGTTACAATCTTTGAATCGACAAAATTCACAAATTTTTCGGAGAAAAGTAGTGGTTTTGGATAACATATGTATATCATTACACATATTTTGGAAGGATTTTATTTTCAGTTTCGGAACAAGATCCTCTAAAAAATTATACAATCCTAAATGTTTAATATCGCTTTTCTTTTATTTTGTTGTTTGATATCGAGTAATTGATAGGATTGGAAAAAGTTTGCGGATTTGCAGAGAAAGAAAGATTTGTTCATGGATTATGTATGAGTCATGTTGTTTGTTGTATTCTTAGGCTTTCTTCAGATTATTGAGAACTGTTGTTCACGGATTATAGTAGTCTCAATTAAGAATCTGTCCAATTTTTCAGATTGAGGAGAGTTTAGAAGGGTGTTGTCGATGTCAAGAGGACGAGAAGTCGAGGATAAAGAGGTTAACGGCGAGGAAATGGAGGGAGTTGATTTCGAAGTTGACAATTCTGTTGTAGGAGATGACTATTCTGATTACCAATATGAATCCAATGAATTAAGACCCGATAAAGTCAGGAGGTGTTGTACTCATTCATGCTCTAACTATGATCGAAGAATGTTATCCGATGGTTGTGCTAGCCTCGATTTGAAATTAGAAATCGAGCTTCGGGATGTCAATTACTGTTCTAACATTTCTCGTCTCATAGACGACTCACAAGTCAGAAGCTTACCGAGAATTCCTAGAGAAGTCGTAACTATGATCTTAGCTAGAATTCCGCTTTTAGAGACGAGGCGGTTTTGCATGCTAAATAAGAGGATTTCGGCCCAAATTAAGAATGGGGAGTTATCGAGAGAGAGGAAAGCGATTGGAGTGAGGGAAGCGTCGGTTTTCATGCTCGCTAGTGGAGAAAGCAATTGGTGGGCGTTTGACCAGCGGTTTTCGTCTCGTAAGATGCTCCCTAATTTGCCGTCTGACGACACATTCAAAAGGGCAGACAAAGAGTCGGTTTGTGCCGGGACTCACTTGCTGGTTATTGGAAAGGAGATTATGGGGCCCGTTATATGGACATACGAGCTACTCTCAAATAAATGGTTCAAGGGTACGTTGATGACCGAGCCTAGGTGTTTGTTTGCGTCTGCTTCATCTGGCGACTTCGCCTACGTAGCTGGTGGGACGTGTTTGGCCACTTTTGAAACCCTAAATTCTGCCGAAAAATATGACCCTGCTTCACGGTCGTGGGTCCCGCTTCCTAGAATGAAGGAGAAGCGAAAGATGTGCGCCGGGCTTTACATGGACGGTAAATTTTACGTCGTAGGAGGCCAGACACAGTCTGGAGTTACGTTAACCTGCGCAGAAGTATTCGACGAGGCTAGAAGCACTTGGACCAAAATACCCGGGATCCTAAACGGTTTAACCACGTCTGATTCACCCCCCCTCGTCGCTGTCGTGAATAACGAGCTGTACACATTTGAAACATCGACCAACAGTTTGATGGTGTACGTGAAAGGCAGCAACTGTTGGAGGGACCTTGGGCCGATTCCTGTACGAGCTGACTCAGGTAAAGGTTGGGGTGTGGCGTTCAAGTCCCTAGGCGATGAATTACTCGCTATAGGTGGGTCGAACGTTTCCCCATGGGGACGGGGAATGACGGTTTATGCTTGTTGTCCGAAACTCGATGCACGAGGTTTAGATTGGAAACTGCTCGACGATGGAAGAAACAGTCGAAGCCCTTTCGTTCTGAATTGTACTGTTATGGTAGCTTAATAAATGGCATGGTTGTTCTTGTGTTTGTATAAATTGGAAAATTGCAAGTTCCCTTTGAATTTGTCCAGAAATTGTTTGATTTTCCAAACAAGTTCTGATTTTCTGATGAAGATTCTTGAGTGTTTCTACTCCTTTTCTTTAAGTTTTGTGAATACCTGATAAAAGAAAAAAAACCGAAACATTTGATGTATATTTCCGAGTATGACTTAGACAAAACCGTCTTGACTGGGCGAGCGTGACTCCGGGCCTAAAACCGAAATAACCGGAGTTAACCTTGTTTCAATTCAAACATGGTTGAATCCAATGTTAAACCGACTTGACAACCCTACGAGATTTACCCTACCGCTATCTCGAACTTGATCTACACATAATTGGAGTAACCTAAAATTATCAAAACCGACCGTTAAATTTTTATATATTTTTTCCGCCCCAATCATTTGTTTACCTTTCATTTTGGAACAAAGAACAAGGAAAGTTCACAAAAGATATATATGCCCCTTAGATATATAGGGTAGGAGTGTTGATGAGGAAAATATAAATGGTGGAGTGGGAGGGCTAATTGATCCACTCGCTAAATAAAAGTTTCCTAAAAAAAAAGGTAAACAAACGAATGATACGCCCAAAAATGAAATAGGTAAACAAATGATTAGAACGAAGGGAGTATAAAAGCTCCACAATTATTCGCTTGAAAATGACCAAAGCCTAAGTGACCCATTCCTAAGGTGAACCCATAATACTACATACGGAGTAATATACAAGTACCTAAAACTTTACTAGAATTTGAAACGAACCGATCAGACATCTGATTAAAATTCAATATTCGATTTCAAACTAACTCGTCCCATATTAATCTAATTGAGTCCAACACAAGAAAAGAAAAAAAATCAGTAACGACATTAGGTCAAAATAAGTTGAATCTATCTGATGCGAAACGACAACGGAAGTAGACATAATAATGTAGTAATAAGAAAAAGTATCAGCAGGCTTGATGAACGAGATTGGCTAACCAAGACATATTGGTTCCAATCGAGCAACAATTAGGATACGCGTCCTAATACGTCACTAGTTTGAATCGTACGCAATGATTCGAATTTCACAAACAAACGTAACCCACGTTTTTTTTTGAGAGACACAAGTTTTTTTTTATTTCATCAAATTTTGATTTTAAATGAATTACAAGCTTCATTATTTATAGAAAAAAACTTAAACTAACTATGACTAGATTCATAATCTAAGTTAAACGAATCTAAAATTAATTATAGGGTTTTTTGTCAGATGGTACCTTTTATTTAGGGTCATTTGTGAGATAATACCTTTATTTTTTTTTTGTTAAATGGTACCTTTTATTTTCAAAACTTGTTAAAAAGTACCAAATGACGGAATCCGGTGAAAAAAAAGTCAAGTTTCAGGTTTGACCTTATTTGGCACGTGTGAGGAATTTGTAAAACCACATTACCTTCATTTGTTTAAACCTACCCCTTATTTCCCTAATTTCCTTTCATCATTTTCATAATTTCCCTTAATTTCCCAATTCAATTTGTTTCATCCCTAATTTCCTTTCATCCCTAATTTCCCTAATTTCCTTTCATCCCTAATTTTCTTGTTGATTACATTCCTTTGCCAAACCGTATTATCATTATCGACCCACCTGAAAAACCCACAACCTCGCCTATTCAAATCGGACTTGTAGAATTTACAAGTTACAAACTTTCTCCCTGGATTTTGCGAAGTCCAAGAAGTTCGATGACCACAAGGTAAGCCACATTTACATTTTATTTCTATAAAAAAAACGTGTTTGACGATGACGACATTTTTTGGGAATACGTGAGGATGAAATTTAAGAAAGAAAGAACAAGTGTAAGTTTATTTTCAGCTTTAAGTAATAGATAGAGAAACTAAAATAAAGGGGAGGGAAAGTTGAAGGGAGATTTAGAGGGAAATTTTGGAGCCAAAATTTGGAGGGAAATTTGGGGTATGTTTTTTAAGTTGGGAAACTAAACTAAGGTACCTTTTAACAAAAGAATCAAAGGTTAATAAACTTCACACATGCTAAGTTAGTCAACTCGCCGGAATTTTGACTTTTCTCACCGGATTTCATAGTTTGGTACCTTTTAAAAAGTTTTGGAAATAAAAGGTACCATTTAACAAAAAAAAAAATTAAAGGTACTATCTCACAAATGACCCTAAATAAAAGGTACCATCTGACAAAAAACCCTTAATTATAACTAGATTTATTGTCTAGATTTAATTAATCTAAAATTAAATATAACTAAATATACTGCATAGGTTCATTGAATTTTAATTGTAATTTAATCAGCTGTAGTACACGTATCACTATCAGAATAGGAACAAGATGAAATCGAGTCGGATCAATTTTATTAAAGAGGTTGTCAAAATGACCAATTCAGTAATTATCCTGTGAGGCGGAACTGACATTAAGTTAATGTGAGACCAATGTACAAATTGTAGTTAAAAGGGTACAAAAACATGAAACAAATCTATTAAAGTCATTACAGGGTACTAAAAATTTTGTAACAATTAATCATAATTGTCACTTACATGACACAAAAACTATATAATGAAGTACAAATGAGTCGAAATTACACTAATTTATTGTAAATCCGAACTCACAGAAGAATTGGTGCAATTCAAGAAGCAACACAAGAAAAAGACCCCTCAATTTTTAGATCAATTCGCATATCACAAATTCTTGTTTGAGACGGCTGACCCGTTTCCAGCCTTGAGACGGGTCAAGTATGACCCGTTTTCCCTTTTTTTTTTTCTTTTTTTTTAATTTTTTTTTTTTTTTTTTTGAAAATTTTTTTAAGACCCAATTTTTTTTAATCTTTTATCGAAAATCATGTTTATAGGGTAATTAGAAATGGTAACAAAGTAGACAAAAATGGTAACATATTATATTATATTGGTAACATATTATGAAACCTCAGTTTTAATGGGTTTGTTTTCCTTAAAAGATAATGTTGTCCTTTTATACAAACAGGTAACCATTTAGTATAATAATGTTACCATGTTAGCTTTCATATTCCTTAAAAGATAATGTTGTCCTTTTATATATACAGGTCACCCTTTACAACAACAATGTTACCATCTCATTTTTCAGTTTGTTTTCCTTAAAAGATAATGTTGTCCTTTTATACAAACAGGTAACCATTTAGTATAATAATGTTACCATATTAGCTTTCGGGGTTTATATTTCTTAAAAGATAATGTTGTCCTTTTATACATACAGGTCACCCTTTACAACAACAATGTTACCCTCTTATTTCTCAGCTAAACTAATGTTTCAATGGTTTTTTTTTGTCCTGCAAAGATAATGTTGTCCTTTAATACAAACAGGTCACCATTTAGTACAACAATGTTACCGTCTTAGCTTTCAGCACAACAACAATGGCACGCACGACAACAACAACTTAAACCCTAATTTTCTCCAAAGTTTAGATCTTTTACCCAGAAAAATGTCACCCTTTACCATTAAAATGGATTTAAAAAAGAGAAAAACGGGTTTAAAAAAAAAAGAGAAAAAAAAAAACAAATAGAACAACAACAACAATGGCACGCACGACAACAACAACTTAAACCCTAATTTTCTCTAAAGTTTAGATCTTTTACCCAGAAAAATGTCATCTTTTACCCAGAAAAAAGAGAAAAACGAGTTTAAAAAAAAAAAAAAAAGAGAGAAACAAAAAGAGAAAAAAATAAAACAAATACAACAACAACAAAGAGAGGCGGCAGGAGACATCAACAATGGCGACATAAAAAATGGCGACATCAACAACTTCACAGCAACGATGGCGACATCAACAACTTCACAGCAACAAAAATGGCGTTTATGTGTCTGAGATGAAAAATGGAAGAGAGGGAAGAGAGGGAGAAATGAAATGAAATGGGAGAGAAATGAAATGAAATGAAAAAAAAAAAAGAGGCGGCAGGAGAGAGAGGAGAGGAGAGGAGAGGAGAGGAGGGCCTATTTAAGCAACCTTAAAATGGATCCGACCCGTTTCTTGTGTAAAACGGGTTGACCCGTTTTACACCAGACTTATTGTTCTCATATATTTTTCCCTTTTACACCCACCAACTTTCTCCTCCTCCTCCTCCTTCTTCTTCTTCTTCTTCTTCTTCACCTCATTTTCTCTGCTCACTACCAGTGAATGTAACCCACTTAAATTCACTTCATAATTCACTCAATTTCACCTTCAATTTCTTCAATTTCAGCTCTTTCAATTTTACCCCCAAATTTCTCAATTTCTAGGGTTCTTCCCTTTTTAAACCCTAGATCTGCACCTACTTCTTGATTACTTCCTCCCCAAAACTCAAATCCCTCCAATTTTTCTACCCCAGGTGATCTTCAGTGCTCTTCAATTGCTCTGAATTAGAAGGAAATATAGTTAATTTATATTTCGAGGTAATTTCTGTGTTTTATTTTAGTTTAATCTTCAATTTTTTTTGTGTAATTTAGTATCTGAAGAAGGTAATTTTGGCATAAAGTTGGGATTTTTAGGGTTTATTTGTGAGTAAAATGTCAGGGAACAACAACAATAACAATAATCAACAATCTAAGAATAATATTGGGGGTTCAATTCCACCACAATTTGGTAGTGGTGGCATGATGAACCCTAATTTACCCCCAAATTTTAACCCATCTCAAGGACAAAACCCTCAATTAGGGTTTACTTTTCCGGGCCAATTTCAGCTGGCCCAAGCCCAGGCCCAGGCTCAAGCCCATGCCTTGGCCCAAGCCCAGTCAAAGGCCCAAGCCCAACTGTTGCAGGCCCAATCCATGGGCATTGGTGGCTTGGGCAGTTCTTCGCCCTCGATATCTGGTCTTGGTAATTCAGTGGGTAAGCGGATCCCACAGAAGCCGCCTGTTCGTCCCCCGATGCCCTCGGGGAGTAACATGATGTCGCCGATGAGAAATGTCGTGGACATGGCATCTGGTGCGAAGAGGAAGAAGCCGAAGGCTCAGGAGAAGCACTTGACTGAGAAAGTGGCTAAAATACTGCCTGAGTCGGCTTTGTATACGCAGCTCCTTGAGTTTGAGTCTCGGATTGATGCTGCGTTGACGAGGAAGAAGGTTGATATTCAGGAGGCACTGCGTAACCCTCCTTGCGTTCAGAAGACGCTGCGTATTTACGTGTTTAATACCTTTGAGAATCAGTCTCCTCAGCAGTCGTTCCCTAGGAAGCCGAGTGCTGATCCTCCTACGTGGACATTGAAGGTTGTCGGGCGGATTTTGGAGGATGGGATTGATCCTGAGCAGGCTGCATTGATGAAGGTGAATCCGATGTATCCAAAGTTCTCGAATTTCTTTAAGAGGGTTACAATTGCGTTGGATCAGAGGTTGTATCCTGAGAATCATATGATTGTGTGGGAGAATTCTCGGTCTGCTGCGCCTGTTGAAGGGTTCGAGGTGAAACGAAAAGGAGATAAAGAATTCGTCGTGAATATTCAGTTTGATATGAATTATATGCCTGAAAAGTTTAGGCTTTCGCAAGCTTTGACTGAACTTCTCGGAATAGAAGCCGAGACTCGACCTAGGATTATTGCTGCTATTTGGCACTACGTTAAGGCTAGGAAGTTGCAGAACCCGAACGACCCCTCGTTCTTTAACTGCGATGCGCAGCTTCAGAAAGTGTTTGGTGAAGATAAGATGAAATTCACCATGGTTTCACAGAAGATTTCGCATCATCTTTCTCGACCTTCGCCAATAGAGGTGCAGCATCAGATTAAACTTTCCGGTAATTCACCTTCTGGAAACGCGTGTTACGACGTGTTGGTGGATATTCCTTTGCCGATACAGCGAGAACTTTCGATGCTGCTGTCAAGTACTGAGAAGATTAAGGAGATTGAGACGTGTGACGAAACAATATGCGGTGCCATAAGGAAGATCCATGAGCACCGAAAAAGGAGAGCTTTTTTCCTTGGGTTTAGTCAGTCGCCTGTGGAATTTATCAATGCACTTATTGAATCTCAAAGTCGAGATCTGAAGCACGTGTCTGGGGAAGCTAGTCGTAGTGCTGAAGGGGAGCGTCGTTCTGATTTCTTCAATCAACCCTGGTTCGTAGCCCATTTCTTTGGCTTTTATATTCCCTTTTCTATATTATGTGTTCCCTTTGATGTTTTTCTCTCATCAGTATTATGTGTTCCCTTTGATGTTTTTCTATATTATGCGGCATTATTTAGCGCAGGATTAAAGTTATACTCCGTATTACATTGATCTTTCATTGCCTGCCACAAGCGGAAGCATTTCCGACACATCTGTGATGTCACTGATGTGTTGTTCTTTGTGCAATTGTACAAGTTTTGAAACATATTAGAGTTCGCATAGCGTACTGGTCGATTTCTTGTTCCTTTATGTCAATGCAATCATAAATGAAAAATTTTGGTTATAATTACAGGGTTGAGGACGCAGTTATACGTTATCTAACTCGGAAGCCTGCAAACGGGCATGATGGTCCCAGCAGCACATGACTTGGCCACCACCAATGTATGAGTCCGCCGGTTAGTTAATGCTAGTTGTCGTCGCCGGCGCACATTTCACATTGCTCGCTCTTGTACAACTGTTATTTGTATGCTAAGTGTTACCCGTTCACCCTAGTTCGAATCCTTTGTGCCATTATTTAGAAATCGTCTTGCTTGTGAAAATTTGTTTAGCCTGATGTGTTTGCGTCATATTCCACCTATTTCCTCACCCCCCAAAAAAAAGTAAGCATTGGAGACGCACGCCTTTGCAGCACAATACTTATTCGATCTGTTTCTGGTTTAAGACAGATATATCCGTCTTGAAATAGAGTTATTGATGCATGAAACCCATGTTGAGTTAATGAGTTGTCCTTAAAAGTAGAGGTCTACTTGATGATGTTGAGTGTTAGAACTTACAGGTTACAAGTACAAAGAGAATGTCACTGAAAATGAAGATTTTGTGGGGTAGACAACTCAGTTGAGTTTGTACACTTTGTGCAACAACTGATGCATGACAAAACTCTGACATTATGTCTTTTTGCATCAACTGTCTTATTGATGAAAAAGTGGTTTTTTCAGTTGGAATCTTCTTGGATTTATGGTGTGGGGTCCTCAAATGTGAATTGTGTTTGACTTTTGTATACTTATCATTGTCTATTTGAGCATCCCAAAGTCAATTAGTCATGCTTTTAAGTAGATTTCGTGTAGATTGTGATAACTTTAGTGTTTAAAGCGATCGTAGCTCGATTTAACGGGATCACGTTTACATAAAACTAGTTACATTATACTCAATAATGTCGCTGGTAATTGGAGTTTCATGTATAGCTAGTGGTCACGAGTTAGAAACCTCATTTAAATCTGAGTTCTTGGTGAAGATTTTGCCTTGCGTCGTCCACTAATTTGACAAGGTGAAGAATGGAGACAGTAGTATGTTATCACCCAAAGTTGATGATGCTACGCATCAAGTGAAGCACCCAAGCATTGCCGCAACATGGCACTGCGTGTCTGAATCAATTGCCACGCTAATAACTTCCTTTTTCAAGAATTGACTACTCTTCAAACCAACTTAGATACGGAGTATAACTTAAAATCTTCAATTTAGAGCTCAAAATAATTCGATTGGACTTGTTACTTATGTACTACTTCCATTCCAATGGATTCTATCTATACATTTACTTTTTCTCATATGCCAACATACGTTTTCTTTTGTTCATAGCTACGTAGTTTCGTATTAAGAAAAAAATGATATTAATAATGTTCTCGATTAAACAATTCAAACAAGATCTCTTATGACTATTTTTTGTTCCATATATTAAAAGTTATACCGAATATTCTTTTATCATTTCTGAATAGTGTAAAAAAAAAAAATCAAATTGAAGAATGGAGGAAGTGGAAAGCAAATAAGCAATGACGTTGAGATGATCGTAACAAGGGACTATTATCGAGTAAAATAAGATAATAACTTTGTAAAGGCCAAAAATATGTCACATTCTACCCAAGAACAATCATTATAGATAAACTTTACGTTTTATGCACAATAACCGTATAAAGCGTAAGACTATCTGACACGTGACCTACCCTAGTAGTAAAGATGACAACATGGGAACTTAAAAATTGACCCAAACAACACGGCAAAAGACAACACGCATTTGAGGTGTGTTTGTGTGTGAGATTCTTTCTTTGTTTCTATCTTTCTTTCTGAAACAAATTCTGCAATTGAGATTCCTTCTCAATTTCTACCTCCATTCCTCTAACCTCTACCCTTCATGGCTTCATAGTATATATTATTTGTACAATTTCATAGAAGATGTCGTCTTCATGGTCGTCGTCAGCTCAACTCCGTCTCATGTCTGATCTCAAAACGATCATCGCTGAATCTCCTGAGGTATATTTTACATGCTTTCACGTGTGTGTTGTCGTTCTTGTAACCGCAGTTGTATCAGAAACAAACTCAACCCTAAAGTTTAAGCTGGTAATTGAAGGTCAAAGTTCGGTTCTATACTCTAATTGGTTGATTATTCAGGGATGTAGCGCGAGTCCTGTGTCGGATGATAACCTCTTTGTTTGGAGCGCTACCATTTTCGGCCCTGACGATTCCCCTTGGGAAGGTTTGTCTCCCCTATAAAACTATCTCTTATTTACGAGAAACTCTTGTGAAAAACGTTGGTTCATTAACAAAGTAAAAAACCAGTTTTGTTATCCCAAAATGTGACCGCGTAAGGCTAGTTGTGACCATTATTGGCTAAAAAGTGGACACATTTCGATCTTTTAATGGTGCGTTTGAGAACATAGATTTCATTTGAAATGTCGGATTTGGCCTAAATTAGGTGTTTAGCAACTTGGAGAATTTAGATTTGTATTTGAGTCAAATCCAACCCAAATTCATCCCTTAAGAAAACTACCTAACATCAAATGACACGCTTGTCATTTTCAAATCCAATCTCATATAACTAGTGATTTGATTTTAAAACCCTCTATTTCAAATGTCTAATTCTAAATCTTAAATTTAAAATTAAATTTGAATTCCCAAACGCTACCTATTAGTATTCAAAAGTGGTTACCATTAGCCTAAACCCTTAAATGTGGTGACATTATAGGGTATAAAAAAACTGATTTTCTCTTTATTAATAAAATACCATCTTTTTAAAGAATTTTCCCTTGTTTAAATATTTTAGTTCAAATTTTTACCGAGTGAAATTCAATTAGGATCAGACGATTAAACAAATGCTGATGGTTAATGATTATTGTGATTATTCTGATTGATTATTCTGATATAAAGCATAGTCACAATTTACTTTAATATGTCAGGAAAGGGTTCATCGACGATTAAGACCGTCCATAAATTGTTTTAAAAATGACCAAAGTACTCCCTCCGTCCCGGTCATTTGTTTACACTTTCTATTTTAGGGGTACGGGTCATTTGTTTACACTTTCCATAAATGGGCATGAGTGACCCATGTGGGGGTGGACCCCTACTCCCTTAACCAATTACATTTCATAATTTTAAGCAAGCGGGACCCCATTTGTACTTATATTATTATTTTATTTGTTTTTTCTCTATCTCTCTCCTCACATCGATAAATATGTATAAAGTAAACGTAAACAAATTACCGAGACGGAGGGAGTATTATATTCCCTAATTTGAGAGAAATTCCTACAATAGTAGGATATGCATTCTGGTCAAAGTACAAGAGTTACGAAGTACGGAGTACTCACTTTGACCAACCATCATCAAGTTGTTGCTTTTACTTTCTCAAGGTTGACCAAGTATCAAGTTCCCACACAATATTTTGATTATACATTTTAGTCTAAGTCTAGTGTACCACTAATTCACGCGTGCGGCGGATTATTAGTAACTAAATGTGATCACTTTAACATTTAAAGTGATTATTTTAACGCTTAATGTGAAAATCTTTTGAGGTAAAGTGGTCACTTTAAACGTTAAAGTAAACACCTTATACGTTAAAATGGTCACATTTTAATCAATAATAGTCCCGTCGCACGCGTGAATCTGTTGTATTTTAGAATTTGCCTACATTTTGTTTACTCGTTCTTCATTTTCTAAATTAACATATTATTTCACGTGTTAGATGGTTGTAACTTGTATATACGCCTCCTTATATGAATATTCTTTAGGTTTAAAATGCGAATGCAGTCACAAACTTTGTTTATATCCGATTGATATGTGTTACTCCGTAGAAATTAAGTCAATGAAAAATTAAATGCTACTCGTAATATTTGTAGGCCAACCTTATACTCAAAATCAGAAAAAAAAGAAAAAAGAAAAAAAAGAAAAGAAAAAGCAATATATATACATAAATTTATTTTGTAACCTCAAAATGTCTTTATGTTTACCACTAAGGACTTGTTCTTTCCAGCTTATTTTCAAAGACATTTCGATTGATTCATTTTGATTCGATTCGATTCAATTATTCCATTCGATTCATTATTACCATTCCATTAACTCGATTCGATTGATTCCATTTATGTTATTTAATTGAATTTCATTGATTCGATTATTTCGATTGATTCGATTATTTCATTTGATTCGATTCGATTCATTTCGATTGATTCAGTTGAGTTACCCAAAAAGTCAAAAGTTAGGGTTAAGACCATGAAGTCATGAACCAATAAAAAAGGACACTAATAAATATGAACCACACACATTTTAACTAATTTACTTTTGGACCACACATTTAAATTTTCTGTAAGATTGAGCAATTACGACGATAAATTATACTCCGTACTCCGTAAAATGCTACTCCGTATTTCCCATTCTTATGCAAACTTTACTCGATCGTATATTTTAACAATAAAATTTTCATTTTTTGCCCTTTTACAACCTAATTTTTTTTATCTCTTTTCAAAAAAAAAATTAAATATAACTAAAATTCAATCAAAAGTAATCAATTTTCTTAAAATTCATCAAAAAAAAGGAATAATTATGGATTGAAATATCAATAGTCCTCGTCTAATTAGTTGTCTTCACCATAATAACATTCCTAAACTTTGCTTGAATGGGTGTTGCAGGTGGAGTGTTTAGTCTAAGGATGACATTTACTGACAATTACCCAGCCACACCTCCTCGTGTTCGATTCACCTCCGAGATTTTTCACCCCAATGGTAAATATATTTTTACCAGAATCCTCAACATTCTTATGCTCTTCATTGAATTCTATAAATGGTACCTCGTTAATTACACGAGACACGACAGAGTAATCCTGAAACGTCTCCCCTTTTTGTTTACGCGAAATTGCAGTTTATGGAGACGGTACTTTGTGCATGGACATCATTCAGGACGCTTGGTCGCCTTGTCACAATGTCGCTACTATATTGACATCTATCCAGGTACTACATGTCGACACTTTAAATGAACGCGATTATTACATTTTAATCTAAATTAATTATCATTTTTTTTTTCCTTACGTTCTCGTCTTTGCAGTCACTTTTAACTGACCCGAATCCTTCGAGCCCTGCAAATTCCGAAGCTGCTCACCTGTACCAGCACGACAATCAGGCGTATAACAAGTTCGTAATTCTTCCCACTACTGTCCATACCCTATCCGTAACTTCTATTATATATTTAGTAGACGCTAAACGGCGGTTTCTTTTTTAACAGGAGGGTTCGTAGATGTGCTCGTAAATCAATTGATTGTTTCTGAGGTTTGAAGAAATCTTGCGTTTCAGGTTCGAGAGAGTCATCTGTAGTGATCCAACTCGACTTATTTTCTTCTATTCTGGCTTCTGAAATACGTTAACATAACTCGAATTATGCAGCACGAACAATTCTCCATGGTTGTATCATCATTCATCTGTCAAATTAATTTTAAGATGATCATTGTAACAAGAACATGTTGTTGGTGTAAGTTGGGCTCATACATGAAATTTCGATCGCAATTAGAATTTGTTGACATGGACATGCTTGCTTACTCCATAAAATTCACGTCGATGTGTTTTGAAGCATTTGAATTTCTGATTACTGCTTTCATGTATCGTGTTATCGTGCTCGTCCTCCATAAAGTTCATGATATTCCGAACAATATGATATATTCGTGAACTTTCTATGTGGTCGAATTCCCGACATAAGATAAGCACAAATTAAACAAGTAGTTATACGGCTGTAATGAGTAACATTGTCGCTATCGAACTAACATTTTTGTGTTAGCTAGCCTATTTAGCAATCAAGACGCAGAGACGATCAATAAAACATTTTCTTGTTGAAAATAATTGTGAAATTGAACGGTAGCGTACATGTCCATGGACTTATACGACGTGATACGTTTTGAAAAACTCTTCTAGCTAGGTACATGAGATTCGTATATACCATCGAGTAACGCTATCTCAGTTTTCTTAACTAGCTTTTGTTTCGACAACTTTATTTTAATTTCTTAAAATTGCTTGTAATATAAAATTGACTTTCTTATATTTAGTTTAATTATTTATGCCTCAACTTAATAATTTGAACTAGCTAAGGCCATTACTACCTATATTATGTTGCTCCACTTTCTCTTAATAATTTGGGTTGCAAATTATTCACATATCTAAACAATTATTGCAACTTGTTTTTAATTTAAAACATCAATTAATCATTAATCATTAATACATACTCTCTCCGTTCCAGTGAATTGTTTACACTTTGACTTTTTTGTAAGGGGATTTGAGAGAAGGGTAAACAAATGACTGAGACAGAGAGATTACTTATTAACTACTTCCTGCTTAGATGAAATTTTTTGAATGATCTGCGTTACAATATTGGCATCTGAATCATTAACGAGTCTCAACTATCAGCTCAGACGACTTTTAATTGAGATAGTTCTATCAAATACTAATACAATACCGACTGAAAACGATTTGTTTTTCGTTAGGTGATGTTACCTTACGAAGCAACGAAACTTGCATATACATACTAAAGAAAAAGAGGTTAGTGAACAACCAAACGAGTCATGAAGACGAAAATGTCGTAGCTTTGTCGATAACACGACGGTCCAACTCTAGGGTTCCAATTTCACTCGCTTTATACCGTACTGTCCTTACGACTCATTTTACGACTACAAATCTTCCTGCACATATCAAACAATGTCATTGAAAAATTAATTTGTTGGTCAATCTCTAGAGATCTAAGTACTACAAAATAATGCTGACGACATAGCTTTCTCGTCTCAGTCATTTGTTTATTTTTCTATGCAGATTGACGGTTTTTTGGTACTGTTATAGCGGAAGCGAACAAACACGGCGAGAGCGAGAAAGAAAAGAACGACACAAGAATTTTACGTGGTTCACTAACAACTTGTTAGCTACGTCCACAACCGAATGGAAAATATTTTTTACTATGGAGAATGCAAATTACAACTCTTATGAGCTATCTTTGTCAATACACAAGATACTCAACTTAGAGAATTTTTGGAGTGAATACAAATGCTAAATAAGCCTCCTATATATAAGTGTAGGAATGCTCATCTTCATTTTCCTCACCGATGTGGGACATTGGTACTTATTCATGTTAAGCACAATGTCCACCCTTTACTTGCTCCACCAATGTGGGACATTGTAAAACAAGCAACTTCCATCTTTCAAGTCACATTTTAACAATTCTCCACCTTGACTTGAACGATCGCATCTTTCAACGGTCTTCAATCCAAGGTCGCATCCTCCATTCCCTCTTGTACCCAAGTACAAGACCGCTTCAGCTCGTCAGCCCGAAGCACAAGAGATCTTCAACGGGATCTCACTTGTCTTTTTCACCCAAGACACGGGTCTTGCTTTTTCTCACCCAAAGCACGGGTCTTGCCTCTTTCTCCCGAGACACGGGTCTTGCCTTTTTCACCCAAGGCACGGGTCCTTGCCTCTTTCACCCGAGACACGGGTCTTGCCCTTTTCACCCAAGGCACGGGTACCCTCCACCTACGGCTCAAAGCCCTCCGTGGAGCGATGTTAAGCCCCAAAAGGCTTACACATAGCTATCAACATTTAGCAAATCCAAACAGTGTTTGAACTTGCTAGGCGGAACCGGTTTTGTGAACATATCAGCGGGATTATCAGCTGTCCCGACCTTTTTCACCACGATGCGCTTCTCACTACGTAGAAAATGATACCTCACATCAATGTGTTTGGTTCTTTCATGATGCACCTGATCCTTGGCAAGACATATAGCACTTAAGCTGTCACAATACACAACTGCTCGATCATGATGTAGCCCAAGATCACTCACTAGCCCTTTCAACCATATACCCTCCTTAGCCGCTTCAGTTAAAGCCATGTACTCAGCCTCTGTCGTTGACAAAGTAACAGACGGCTGTAGAGTAGCCTTCCAGCTAACAACAGAACCACCAAGAGTGTATACATAGCCAGTCATTGATCTTCTACCATCTATATCAGCAGCATAATCAGAATCAGAGTAACCTTTCACCAAACACTCTGTATCACATCCATATATGAGACCAACATCTGCCGTTCCCCTCAGATAGCGGAATATCCGCTTCACTTGTTGCCAGTGTTCTCGGCCAGGTTGAGCCATAAACCTGCTCACAACACTAACAGCATGCGCAATATCAGGCCTAGTGCATACCATAGCATACATCAAGCTACCAACTGCACTAGCGTACGGAACACTTGACATGTAGGACTTTTCAGCTTCAGTTTGGGGCGCAGAAGCAATAGATAAGCGAATATTTGCTGCTGCCGGAGTGTTTATAGATTTGGCGGTGCTCATCCCAAACCTGGATAACACCTTCAGTATGTAGCTTTTCTGTGACAAGAAAAGCTTCTTCTGCAAACGATCTCTATAAATCTCCATGCCAAGAATCTTCTTAGCAGCTCCCAAATCTTTCATATCAAATTCTGAACTGAGAAGTACCTTGAGCTCTTGAACGTATGACATCTTCTTCGCGGCAATAAGCATATCATCTACATACAGGACCAAGTATATATATGATCCATCCTCCATCTTGTTGTGATATACACAACAATCATAAGGACTCCTAATGTAACCATGCTCCACCATAAAGCTGTCAAACTTCTTGTACCACTGCCTAGGTATTTGTTTAGATCCATACAAGGACTTCTTCAACTTACAAGCATAGTTTTCCTTCCCCGAAACTTCGAACCCCTCAGGCTGACTCATCAAGATATCTTCCTCTAACTCCCCATGAAGGAAAGCTGTCTTCACATCTAATTGCTCCAGTTCTAGATCATAATGAGCCACCATCGCAAGAATAACTCTAATCGATGTGTGTCGCACCACAGGAGAAAATATCTCATTGTAGTCGACTCCCTCTCTTTGACTAAAACCCTTGGCGACTAGACGAGCCTTGTATCTGATGCTGTCACCTTCTGTTGTTCCCTCTTTCCGTTTGAAAACCCACTTGCAACCAACCACCTTTCTGCCTTGCGGTACTTTAACTAGCTCCCATGTCTTGTTCTTGTGAAGAGACTCCATCTCCTCACTCATGCAGTTGATCCATTCTTGTGACTCACTACTTGAAACTGCTTCTCGATAAGACAATGGTTTCGATGACTCAATTTCGTCGGCTACCTGTAGTGCATATCCCACCATTTCTTCAGCATAGCAGTTTTGGGCACGAACTTTTCGTCCCTCGATCTCTTGGATAAACCTATTAGGCTCTCGTATTGTCCTCTTCGGACGACCAACCACAGCCTCTGGTTCATCAACACTGGTTATCTCTGGTTGACTTTCCTCCCCAGCCGGAGTAGTCTCTGGAGCCTCAACCTCCACTTGACTCGACGTCCCTGGCAGAAACACGGCTGGCGCTACATCTAGCTCCACCTGTTTCTCGAAACTATCATTCTTGTCATGGCTTGTTGAATTATCACTTGACATGAACATAGAGTTTTCATCAAAAGTAACATCCCTGCTGAGGATGACACGATTCTCTGACGGAGACCAAATGCGGTATCCCTTAACTCCATCTCCATATCCCATAAAACAACCCTTCTTGGCTCGCGGCTCTAACTTACCCTCACTCACATGATAATAGGCTAGACAACCGAAAACCCTTAGACCTGAATAATCAGCTTCTTTCTGGACCATACCTCGTAAGGCGTTTTGCGATTAATACCGTATGAGGTCCACGATTAATCAAGTAGCAAAATTTGTCTTCACAGCCTTCACTCCAAAACTTCCGAGTCAACCTGCATTAGAGAGCATGCACGAACTCTCTCAAGCAATGTACGATTCATTCGCTCTGCAACAGATTACTGTTTGTGGTGTTCCCTAATGGTATGATGCCTAGCAATACCATAATTCTTGCAGAGCTCGTTGAACTCAGTCAAACAGAACTCCAGACCATTATCCGTTCGTAGCCTCTTGATCTTCTTGCCCGTTTGATTTTCCACCAATGCCTTCCATTGAACGAAGGTTTTAAGGACCTCACTCTTATGCTTCATCAGATAAAGCCATGTGTATCTAGAGTAATCATCTATAAATGTGACAAAATAATGAAAACCTCCAATACCCTCTACACGAGCAGGACCCCAACAATCTGAATGGATATAATCAAGCGTACCCTTGGTAGTATGCACCCCTTTGCTGAACTTAGCACGATGCTTCTTCCCGAACACACAATGTTCGCAGAAACTAAGATTCTTCATCTTAAGCCTACCCAGAAGATCTCTCTTGGATAATATCTGCATCCCTCGTTCACCCATGTGACCAAGTCGCATATGCCACAACTTAGTCTCATCTATCTGGTGATCCTCAGACGCTACACCTGCAGAACCTGTCAGCGTAACACCTTGCAATATGTACAAGGTATTCTTCTTGATACCCTTAAGTATCACCTTGGAACCCTTTAGAACATTCAATGTCCCATCTGAACCCGAAAAACTGAAACCTCTTTCATCTAAGACACCTAGAGATATCAAATTCTTCTTCAACAAGGGAACATGTCTTACGTTCATCAAAGTACGAACCATACCATCACATGTCTTAATCTTTATTGATCCTACTCCAACTACCTTGCAGACGGCGTCATTGCCCATGACAACACTACCACCATCCAAGCTCTCATAAGTTGAAAACCAATCACGATGTGGACACATATGGTATGAACAACCTGAGTCTAAAACCCATTTGTCGGAGGGATGTTGCACCTTATCAACTGTTAAGGCCATATCACTCTCCAGATAAATGCGTTTGACCCTGGACAACATTTGCGATGAAGGCTTTTTCTTTGGGCGATTAGCCTTCCGGTGTCAGGTTCCTTACAAATGTGGCAAAGGTCATTTGGGCTTGGTACCTTAGGCGAACTTAGACTTACTCTTTTCTTGCCTACTTGACCCTTCCCCTTAGTCGTGTTAACAACTAACCCAACATTATGACTACTTTCACCCACATCAACACTTGCCTTTTGACGCAACTCCCTAGTGTGAAGGGCTGACTTCACCTCTTCTAGGGTCAAGGTTTCTTTCCCAACAACAAATGACTCAACAAAGTTTCCATAGGAATGGGGCAAAGAAACAAGCAGTATTAAGGCAGCATCTTCATCATCTATCTTAACATCTATATTACGTAAATCAAGCAATATAGTATTTAAACGATCTAGATGCTCTCTAAGGGACGTACCTTCTTGCATACGCAGACTAAACAACCGTTGCTTCATAAGCAACTTGTTGGTGAGCGACTTTGTCATGTACAAAGCCTCCAGCTTCAACCATAGCCCCGCGGCAGTTTCTTCGTCAGCCACCTCAGTGATGACGTCATCTGCCAAACACAGCAAGATGGTGGAGTGAGCTTTCTCCTCCAACAACTCCAACTCGGCGGCACTTACTGCCCCGGGTTGAGCTGATTCTCCCTCAGCTACAACCTTAGTACCCTTCGTCAAGGGACTCCAAATGCCCTGCTGCTTAAGCAAAGCCCGCATCTTAATTTGCCATAGCCCGAAGCTATTTCTCCCCGTAAACTTCTCAATCTTCATACTCATCGCCGACATTTCTCCCGGGATCAAAACTCCCGAAGTTAATCTCTAGCTTTGATACCAGTTTGTTATAGCGGAAGCGAACAAACACGGCGAGAGCGAGAAAGAAAAGAACGACACAAGAATTTTACGTGGTTCACTAACAACTTGTTAGCTACGTCCACAACCGAATGGAAAATATTTTTTACTATGGAGAATGCAAATTACAACTCTTATGAGCTATTATTGTCAATACACAAGATACTCAACTTAGAGAATTTTTGGAGTGAATACAAATGCTAAATAAGCCTCCTATATATAAGTGTAGAATCTTTCATCTTCATTTTTTCACTCTGGAGTGTGGGACATTGGTACTTATTCATGTTAAGCACAATGTCCACCCTTTACTTGCTCCACCAATGTGGGACATTGTAAAACAAGCAACTTCCATCTTTCAAGTCACATTTTAACAGGTACAATAATGTAATTTAATCCAAACTCAAAGAGTGCCCTCCCTCATATTCAACCTTCACCAGAGTAAGTAATTTAGTACTCCGTATTTTAAAAAAATGCCTTAGAATTTAAACTTCTGAAATTTTTTGTTCATTTTTTTTTGCATAGGATGTCTTCATATCAGCATTTATGGCCAGTAAGTTATTCCTCCACAACTTTTAAAATGAATTTTGTCATTTACATATTTCGTTATGTGTCGTTTAAAATTCAGTATTGTTTAACTTGAAATAATAAGTCCGTTGATGTAATTTTTTGACGCGGTTGTCCTTCTGATAAGGCTACGTACATTAGACCCCTAGACTCATATACCCAGTAAATGGGGTCTCGAGATTAGCGTGGTCTTGAGTCACCCCTAGACTCATTTATCAGATTTGAAATTTTATCATATTAATAATAAGAAACTTTTGTTGTTAACACATATTTACGTAAAAAATTTTACACGTTCGTAACTTTGACTAACCAGGATTTAGAGCTGGGATGGAAAATGGGTGTCGGGTCGTTAGTAGGATTCGTAGGAGCTGCAATGGGAAGCGTTGGAGGAGTTGGAGGTGGTGCCATCTTTGTTCCGATGCTTATTTTGATCATTGGCTTTGATACCAAATCCTCTGCTGCTGTTTCTAAATGTCGGTAAACTTTTTTGTTTTCCTATGTTTGTTTCGTCACTAGATATATTCAAGTTGTTCTATGTTTATTTTGTGGTGTAACATTACGGTATGTCGTGCGTGGGGTCACTTTTACGTGTAAAATATCGAGTGCAATATAAGTTCGGGCCAATTTGAGGTCACGTCAAGTTGTCAACTAAGGTTTAGGTCGTTTTTCACTTATGAGTTTTTCTAGTTTACATCAAGATTACTCGTTCTTGTATGAGTTTTGTCGGATCTACATAATACCCTTTTGAATTAAACTTTCCGAGAAATTGACCTGTTTATTTGGCTAGGTATGATCATGGGAACTTCTGGTGCAACAGTATTCTACAATTTAAGGCTGAAACATCCCATATACAGCGACATGCCTCTCATAGACTACGACTTGGCTCTGCTCTTTCAACCTATGCTTATGGTCGGTATCAGTATTGGTGTCACCTTCAACGTTATCTTTGCTGACTGGATGATCACAATTCTTCTGATTTTTGTCTTCGTAGGTAATCATCAGTCTGCTGATAAAACACGAGTGTCGCTACTCAGTAATGTGATCTTTTATATGTGGAAATTGTTTCAGTTAATTCGACGAGATCTTACATGAAAGGCGTTGAGGCATGGAAGAAAGAAACTCTTACGAAACAGGTAAATTTTTAATACATTTACTCATTCTCGTAACAAGATTACTGGGTGAGTGAAGTTTGATAATGTAAAATTGTTTCAGGAGAACGCCAAGTTACGAGAATCTGAGGGACTGCAGAGCGGTTAGTGTTCTTTCATCAGAATTGTTTGCAAATTGCGCAAAGAAACAAATATGGATTACTGAACTGTCTACGCATTTTATAGTGTGAAGTATTTTAGTTGAAGAAATTTTTGATGCAATTTTCATCGTGAATTACTTCCATTGATTTGGCATTAACAACAGGCAAGCGTTATGTGCAACTCCCTGTAAAGAACCTAACCGAACAAGCGACAGGAGAAGCGGAGAAAGAGACTGCCCATCTACTCGAGAGTACGAATGTTTGCTCATTGTGATGTAATTCATAGTAGCAGTTGCATAATTTTGTTCTGATTCCTCAAGACGACTTCTACGGTTCTGCCATATACAGTTAGTAGATTTTATTTTAAGATGTCGCTTTGAATTGAAGTATATTTATCCGTGTGTGCAGATGGGCATATCGTTGATGGTAAAACAGTCCTCGAAACTTCTGAGGTTTGGCATTCTCTTCAGTCTTCTTTTTTCGACACCAAAAGTCGCTTTGCATTCGATTTGTGATTATCGTTCGTTATGAGTTATGACCCTTCAGAATCTCCTGCTCGACAACATTAAATGGAAACAACTTGCGCTTCTCGTCTTTGTTTGGGTGTCTTTCTTTGCAGTTCAGATCACCAAGGTCAGTTTTCTTCTTGTCGCACCTCAACTGGCATACTCTCTATCACCAAACTACCGCTTCAAAATCTCTCGTTTCATTTTTTTTTTTCAGACCCATTCAGTAAACTGCTCGTTCGACTATTGGATCCTAAACTCAATACAGGTAAATTTTTTAAACGTAAAGAAATGGACGAATCACAGGAGTACTTTCATCTATAGTTTTTGCTTACTAATTACGTTACATTTTCCCTTGTGCAGGTAGTTGTTGGGACATCAGTCGGTGTTTACCAAGCAGTGAGGTTATACAGAGGGACGACAGTGATTACGTCGAGCGGAAAAGAGATCCCTGAATGGACACTGTCGAAGCTGCTTCTATACTTCTTCAGTGGAATATTGGCCGGTAGTGTTGGAGGCTTACTTGGTATAGGCGGCGGAACCATCTTGACTCCCTTGTTTCTCGAACTCGGTATTCCTCCTCAGGTGTGATGTGGGACACATTTACGAGATTTACGATTTCTAAACTCATTACTATAAGTTACGGTTAGTATGTATCACGTGTGATGTGAGACACATCAGACATGCTGTGAAAATTCTTCCCTTAAAAAAACACCTCTCGCAACTGAAATTCTCACAATGTATTATGTATATACCTGACTAAATCGCGGGTGGCAAGCGCAACATCGGCATTCTCAATGTTATTCTCATCTTCTATGTCCGTGGTCCAATATAACGCTCTAAACAGATTTCCGATCCCATATTGTACGTATTAACAAATAAAAACATTCGATTTATTTTCTTCGCTTAGTAGATACAAATGATGCCTAACAACTGGTGACTGTACATTGCAGCGTCGTATTTGTTTTCTGTGGCGGTAATTGCTGCCTTCACAGGCCAACACGTAGTTCGGAAGATAATAGCTGTGATCGGAAGAACATCCATAATCATTTTCGTCTTGGCTATCTCCATTTTTATCAGCGCCCTGTGCCTTGGTAAGTCGGTCATAAAGCTGATGATCTTCCAATGCTCGAAATAATATGTATTTTAGTTCATCCACCTAATTACATACGAGTATCATTTTCTTCAACGGTAGCCTCGAATTGTAAATGTTTTGGGTGTTATTTTAGGCGCAGTGGGTATATATCACATGATATACAAGCTGGAGCATCACGAGTATATGGGCTTCGAGAGCATGTGTCATTGATGAAGACTTGAAGACGCATCTCATGAGTTTGTACGGAGTATAAAGTATTGTACGATAAAATTAGAATGGTCGATATTCTTTTAGAAATAGAAAAGGATAAATCATTGTTATACTCATACATATTTTTATTCGTTGTAAAATGTAAACGGACCTCGTAAAACATTGCCAACATTTTTAAATGAAGTTTTTCACTAAACTGCGTTATTTGGCAAAAATATTAACAAAATACGGTTCTCCCCAAACTTATTACCCTCTATGGGTCCACGTCAGCAAAATTTTTTTTTCGTAAAATTTTTCAGTAAAACGTCGTAGCCTACAGCGTTTTATTCAGAACTCTAATGAAACGCTGTAGACTACAACGTTTTACACTTCCATCAAAACATCAAAACACCAAAAAACTACTGATGTTTTATTATTTTGATGGATCCACAAAACGTTGTAGCCTACAGCGTTTTCTATGAATATTAAGCAAAACGCTGTAGCCTACAACGTTGTATACTTCCATCAAAACATCAAAACCATCAGAAAACTACTGATGTTTTATCATTTTCAAGGAAGAAAGAAACGTTGTAGCCTATAGCGTTTTCTCTGAATATTAAGCAAAACGCTGTAGCCTACAGCGTTTTGTTCTTCCATATAAATGAGTTCCATCAATTGAGATAAGAGGCCTACAATATTGAAATCCCCGAATAGAAGGACCGAAAGCCCAAAACACCCTATCAAACTGCTCAACGTCATCGGAATAATGACATGGCACGTTTTGAAAGTGTATCATGGTCCCCGGATGAGCTTCTTTTAAAGCGGCAAGGTAACGTGGAAGCAAAAGCGTAAGACTCCTCCCAATCACCAAAAATATCGGCTATCGCCCTTTGTTTTGCATGCCATGCTTTCATATAACTAATAGTGAACCCATATTTCAGTGTTACGACTTTTCTAAGAAGATTAACCTTGACCCCCCAATCCGCCTCCACAAGTGGCTTTGTTACACGACTAACAAACGCTCTTTTCATATTTGGGTGATCTAAAGGGACCGTACGACCAACACATGATGGGTGATGGGGACCTTTATAGGTCACAATTGTGAATGCCTCCGTCACATTGCCTTTTTTAGACGCTCTCAAGCACCAAGTGCATGCTTTCGGTTTTCTACCACACTTGAAAGTCACAGTGAAAGACCTAGACTCCGTGATAACAAATACTTGATTTCTAGACACGTGATATGTAGTTACGGCGTCCGCCAAAATAGCTCTACTACTAAACATTTGACCTTTAGAAAACTCACCACCTTCTACATATGGGACTTCATTCACACCACACCATGAATTAACATGTTCTTCATCAATTTGATAAAGCTTAGTAAATTCTTTGTTCGGTGCACTTGGAGACACGAGGTCTAATCCTCCCTCGTCATCATCATCATCATTCCCATCAAAATCTCCCAACTCACTCAAAAGCATGACATCCTCATCTTCCGATTCACTTTCATCCTCAAATGGTTCACTGTCTACATTATTAGAGGACAATGACACCCACCGTTCTACATTACTTAACATTGAAGTGAATGAGGTATTGGTTGGAAAAGAACAAGGGTTT
Organism: Dianthus caryophyllus; assembly: GCA_023091065.1. Taxonomy (NCBI): domain Eukaryota; kingdom Viridiplantae; phylum Streptophyta; class Magnoliopsida; order Caryophyllales; family Caryophyllaceae; genus Dianthus; species Dianthus caryophyllus. Next base: position 52,510,893 of record CM041516.1, on the reverse strand, counting down.
TGTGTTATAATTTGTTGTTCAATTGGTTTGATGTCAATAAACAAATCTAATTGAGGAGCTTGAATTTGACTCACACTAGCCCACATAGACTCCAAACCACGATTGTTTTTCAATGGAAGCACTCGAAAACCACCTCTAACAATTGGATATTTCATTTTCACTTCCAATTCAAAGTTTGCAACATCCAATTCCATAATCTCAAATAAACTACTAACTAATTCATTATAACTAATATCTTTCGAAACCGTAAGAAAATCTTGCTTTCCACCTTTGTAATCAACCTTATCACCATCAACAACAACCTCACCCCCCCAATAACAAATAAATGGAAATTTATAACCCTCCATTCTAATAATCACTAATTACTTACTAATTTCTTACTAATTAACAAAGCACAACAACTTTCAATCACAAACCAAGTACACAACTAAATTTACAACCCACTAATAACAACACAATATCACATTTTCGAAATTAGAAGGACTAATTGCAATTGAGATGAAAAATTTCAAAATTAGCAAAATAATTACCTTAGAGTGGATTACAATGGTAAAATATTTGATTTGGAAGAATATAGCTTGAATTAGGAACAAATTTGATCGATTTTGATTGAAAAATGAGTAGTAATTTGGTTTTCGTTTTTAATTTGGGGGTTTTTGTTTGGAAATAAAAGGAATAAGGACACATTCTTTACATTTTTAAATTTGATGAATGAATCGAATAGTGAACTGAATGAATGAATCGAATTTGAATGAATCGAATCGAATGAATCGAATCGAATCGAATGAAAATTTGAAATGAACAAAAATTTAAAATTGATTACTCCGTATTATTTTTATGATATATATTATTATTATTATTATTATTATTATTTTTCTTAATATTATATTATTATTAATATTATTAATATTATTAATATTAATATTATTAATATTATTATTATTATTATAATTATTACTTCTTTAATCTTTATTGTTGTTGTTTTTGTTACTATTAATATAATAATAATAATAATAATAATAATAATAATAATAATAATAATAATAATAATAATAATATTATTATTATTATTATTATTATTATTATTATTATTATTATTATTATTATTATTATGATTATAATAATAATAATTATTATTATTATAATAATACTATTATTATTATTATTATTATTATTATTATTATTATTATAATTTATGCTTACCAAAAAGTAGTTCAATTATTATTATTATTATTATTATTATTATGCAACATCCAAGTACCCAAGGAAGGACAGATTCAGACATGGATGATGCAATACGGAAGAAAAAAATGGGCAAAGTTCGAATGAAAATTGCACAAGAAATAGGGCGCGCTATTGGTATATATAATGAACAAGATGATGAAACACATCAAGATGGTATGGAAGTCGATAACGAAGAGACATAGATAATCTCTTTTGTGTTTATGATATCTATGTTTTCAAGATTATGATTTTCGATTGTATTAACAAATATTAATAATTCAATGCTATCAAATTTTTCTTCTTATGTACCACTTTTCACTACTTTCAAATATTTTACAAATAATAGTACTAGTCGTTGTCGTAATAATAATAATAATAATAATAATAATAATAATAATAATAATAATAATAATAATAATAATAATAATAATAATAATAATAATAATAATAATAATAATAATAATAATAATGAGCTGAAAATAAGCCCGAAAGAACAGGTCCTAAGTGTGTTATCGGGTATATGAAGGGTTGTTGTTTCCAGTCAGAGAAAACGCTGTAGCCTACAGCGTTTTCGTGAAATTTGACTAACAAACGCTGTAGGTTACAACGTTTTGTGTTAGTTAGAAACCCAAACTTTTACAGTAGGTTATGTGTTTTTGGGGGGCTTTTGGGTGAAATAAAATGTTGTAAGCTACAGCGTTTTAATGAAATTTTAGGAAAACGTTGTAGCCTACAGCGTTTTACTAAAAAATTTTACGAAAAAAAAAAGTTGCTGACGTGGACCCATAGAGGGTAATAAGTTTGGGGAGAACCTTATTTCGTTAATAATTTTGCCAAATAACGCTATTTAGTGAAAAAGTTCTTTTTAAATGCATTTTTCGTAAGCACGAAAATTATTCTCATACTAATTTAAATCGTTTCTCGTGGCTGGTTCTTATCATCATCGATGTTACAGGGTATTATGATTTCTATCATCAAAACAATGATTTAACTACATTTGTTCAGCATATTGCTATATTTCTTCCAAAGTAAATCTCTAGAATAATGAAAACATGCAGAAGGAAACAAAATCGTTGCGAGTTTTTAAACACAACCTTGTGCAAAGTTGAGAATTCTGATCACATAGAATCGAAAATTCATGCAATTTCCAATAATCGCAAGATTCGCAACACACACCAAGCGAAAGATATTTTCGAACTGCAAACACCAGACCTATTACAAAATCCGCACAACACCAATCACCTAAAATGGTTACATCCTACGCTTTCACCACCACACTATGATCTATGTCATTTACAACATATTTTCAAAATAATACGCTTTCACCTAATCAAACATTAGCATGTTCTATTTGAACACGACACAACCAACCGAAAATTAATGTTCAAACCTCAACCCAAGGGAAGAATTTGCATATTATATATGCTAAGACCGAAATATGACTAAAACGAGAGGGAAGACGTATCAACCACCAATGGGTTGAACGGGGAGCAGTTGATGAAAGCCGAAAGTTTAAACTTTCCTCTTAGACTTTGCCCTTCGTTTGCCTCTTTGCTTAACAGCATCAGGCTTAACTACCTTGACTTCCGAAGGTTCCTCATCCTGTTCCGACAGCTCACTTTCGGCTTTGTCTTGACTAGGTGCCTGCTGTCGTCAAGATAGGAGAAGAACACGTCAAATAAAAGTAACAAAAAACTTTTCAGTTATCATTTACATCTGTGCTTGTCACACAACAATGAGAGGCGAGAGTTCCATGACATAACTTAATGGATAGGACCACTTTGGCACAGCATCTCAGCTAAAATAGATGCAGACGGGTCACAGCAATGAAACTTCTTCATAGAATTTCCACCCTGATTCGTTCTCACTAGAAGTAGACCACCGCCAACGGAATGTCATGGCCTAGTAGTCAGAAAGGAGGTACCCTAAGCGTAGGTCTCAGTTTCAATTCCCCTCCCCTCCGCCGTGTAATGGCCTTGTGCCTCCACTCAGACCAAAAAAAAAAGTCACAGGGTCGGGTGAGTACGGGTCAAGTTTTATAGCATAATGCTGGGTTTTGGGTTCAAGTTAATTCGGGTCAAGTCAAATAGGGTTGCGTCAATCCAGATTCCGGGTTAAGGTTGGGTCCTATGTTGGGGTGTTGGGTTGGGTGTGGGTCGAGATATACGGATCAGGTCATTTGGGACACATCAGTTTTGCCGGGTCTAACTAGGAGTTGACAAGAAACGAATGGATGCAAAAGTCACATTTCATCATCAAAACTGAGGAAGCTGATACATATCACACCTGGGGACCTGGCGTAAAGATGATTTTTACACCGCAAACGAAAGAGCAAAATGTGGCTAATTTGAACTTTATTTTAAAAATTGACGGTGTAAGGAAGAGAAAATTACAAGAGTGAAATACTTCCTTACACCAGGAGTCAGTGTAGATTTTTCCCAAAACTAAGCAATCTAACCATACTAGAAATTTTACACATTTTGTCAACACACAACTGACACAATTCTACTCATAAGTTTTGGGGTAAGACAAAGAAGAACAATTAAATAAAGGAGTTACCTCAGTAGACTTGTCTGCCTCCCCATCATTCAGTAAATGCACTTCCTGTATCACGGTTTGCTCTGAAATGATACACGTCCTTACATCATCCTCTATTAGTACAGATTGGTCAACTTGACTTCGGTGAATTTGCGCATGAGTTATTCCAGCATCAGCTAATTCTGAACCGATATTCAAAAGCCTCTCAGCTTCAGCTAAACTGTTGACCACTTTTTCTTTGCTTGCATCACTTTGGCTTGCAGAATTGATGACATGTTGACCATCATCACTTGGTTGCTTGTATTCCGCACTGAGCATAAGGCAAAAGCACAAATCAGAATGAACAGTTAAAGAGCAATTGACAGTCAACATACAGAAGTCGTTTCACAAAGACAGTCTGAGAGATTAGTACCAGCTATCATCAGCGTCACCACCTTCCTGGCGCCGTTTCTTGTTTGACGCTGCATCATTATGAAGGTCATGATCAGATGAGCTGTCAACTCTTCTTTTTCTAGCACCTGGAACAAAACTTTCAAGCACGTCTTTTCTCACTTCTAGGGATGCTCCTGCTTCATCTGTCGACGGTACTTCATGAATGACTTTAGGCTCTTCGGAACCAGTTTTGCTAGCCTGGCTGGTATATTCAGTTGTGTTACCGACACGCATTTCTTGCTGTACTCTGATTTTCTCATCTATTCTCAACAATTCTTTTTCAACAGATCCCAGCCGTTCATCCTCGCGAGCAGAATCCAAAGATGATTCAATGTGCTTAATTTCGGAAGAGGGTTGTTTAAAAATTAATGAAGCACATTTTTTGATCCATGAAGTGCTGGAACTAGGCGGTGAATCACGTTCTGAATCTTCAGAGCGGAGTTCTGAAGTCTGCTCGATGGGGAACCTGTTTATAGACTTGAGGAGTATACTCTACAGAGGTATTCTGTGTGCGAGGAACTGTAGTTGCTTCAGGATTAACTTCCACGACTTCCAAATCCTTCAGCTGTTCAGCCTGACTACGCATCTCTTCCTTATCCGCATGCAACATTTCCCTCTGCTCCTTTAACTTCAGCCTTTGCAACTGAAGCTCTTCAATCAGATTTTGTAACTCTGCCCACGCCTTGTCTCTTTGCTCCCGATCGAGTTTTATTTCCTGTTTCTCAGTCTCAAGCTTCTTCAATGCTGTAGCAACTCGATCTTGCTCCTTCATCAGATCATCCTTGAGAGACGAAATATGCAGAAGATCTTTTTTCTTCTCTTCCTCAAATATTCTCTCCTTCTCTCGAAGGTTACTTTCAATATCTTCACGGCGTTGGTTAACACCATCCTCCAACTCTCTCTTTCGGCACTCAATCTCTAGCAAGAAATCTGCTCGTTCCTTTTCAAATTTTGAGAACCAATCAGACCGTTCAAGCTGACTCTCACTCATAAACGCTTCCCGCTCACGAGTGAGTGATTCCATATCCTGTTTGTATTGATTCCGCAGCGCTTCTTTTTCCAAATTAAGGCTATCACGTCCATCTTTAAGGAATTTGGAGATCTGCTCTCTCTCAACAGCTACACGCTCTTCTTCCCTCCGTAGTTCTTCCCTTTTAACATCAATAATCTCCCACTCAGCCTCAAATTTAGACTTCTCCGCCATCAGTTTTTCAGCTTCTTCGTCAAGTTGCTGTTTCTGAGCCCTGATCATATCAATTTCCTCTTTCAATTTCGTTTCCAAAACAAATAGCTCACTGTTCTCACTTTTCATTTGCTCCACTCTAATTTTTTCCTCCGATATTTGTGCCTTTTCTGCTTCCATGGAAATCAAAGAACTTTCTAATTTAGCCTTTGCCATACTAAGCTCTTCTTTCTCTTTTTCCAGGAAGCTTTTAGTAAGCTCGATCTCATTCACAGAATTATTGAGATGACACTCCTTCTCTTGCACATATTTCATCTTCTCGGCCAAGTCTTTACCCTTGTCGGTTATCACCCTAGATTGCACTTCCAAATCCTGCTCCTTCTCGAGTATAAGCTCCTCCAGTTGTTTAAGATCCAACTCCCTCAACTCCCAGGCCCTTTGTTTTTTCTCAATATCTGCTTCCACAACTTTCTGTTTCTCCAATAGCTCTGCTTCAATTTTTTCTCTCTTACTTTGTAGAGCAATTTCTTGTTCAGCTAAAATATTCTGGATATCTTTCTGCACGTTTCACAAGATCCACCACATTCATCAGCATACAATAACAATAACATTTGCGTCAACGGCAATATGACAAGGTAGGGTAAAGGTCAAATGCTCATACGTTTATAGAGATTGCTTGAGGACCCATAACTGATATCGAAAATTGAATCTACGATAGGGGTTTTATTTTGCTTTATTCAATCATAGTTTAAAGCCAAATACAAATTGTTAGGACAGATGTAAGAAAAATGGATAAAAAAACGTAATTGGAGACGAATAACACATGGATATATGTGCACAAAAAGAAGGAAAACAAAATCGAAAAATCAGAAAATAATAATCAAAACTCTAGTTCCAGAAGAGATGAATTAAAGAACAGATTACTGATTTTGACTTTTCAGAGTTTCCAAAACTCAAAAGTGATTGAACCTACAAATGGAGATCCTAACATTTTCTTAAACACTAAGAAAGCAGCTTTAGAAAAGCTATTTTAAACACACGCAAAAAACAGATTCAAGAAATATTGTGAAATGTGAATCAATAAGCATCAAATCATAATAGAATAAATTTACTCAGTTATTCTCAAACAGGATGACTAGTTGAACACAAGAATGGATCGAAAACGTACATGTTCCTTGCTGGCAAGGAGTTCTTGAGAGACAAGCAACTCTTGCTCCTTTTTCGACAGTAAAACCTCCTTCTCAACAACAACCTGCAAGCACCAGACATTTGAGACTTCACAAATGATTTAAATGCATACAAACAAATAAAAAAACTCGAAGAAGTAAAATTAACAAAAAAAAAAGGGCCAAAAGTAAAAACAGGGAAGATGCAACACCTTTTCTCTTTCCAATAGGGAAAGAGTATTTAGCTCCAGTTCAGCCTTTTGATCACTCAACGCCCTCATTTCAGCTGCAATGTTCTCTTTTTTATGCTCCAACTCTCTCTCCAACTTCTTTAAAGCTTGAGACTTGCTCAAAATGTCGGCTTCCCTCTGATTTAACAGAGCTTGACTATCGAGCAATTTATCCTGTGATTCACTCATTACTCTCTGTCGTTCCGCCAAAGACTGTCTTTCAAGCATTAGCTCTTTCTCCTTAGCGTCACAACTATACCACACAACAAATGCCAAAGACACTAAGATAAAGTCCCCGTGAAGCAGAGCATAATGAACAAAACCAATACTAAATATGATTATTCAAGCATTCAACAACAATATTACCCCAATGCCTCGACAACTCTGCAAATTGCAGGATGAGGGGGGTCGAAGCTATCCGGACTTACCTTACCCTCGTGTTCTTGACACGAAGAGGTTATTGCCAAATGACCCAAGGCCAAGATAACATCGATAATTGAATTAAATGGTTAACACTTCATAATACAAAAGAAAATTCAGCCAATTTAGTGAGTCATTATGGTTTATTCCACTACATGCAGAACCAAAAATATCAAGTCTTTGGTTCCTTCCTCAAATATGACTATAATGTTTGAAATGTTTGCCCATTATACTCATATATTTCGTGGCTGAAACTTTCACTTTAGATTCACGAACTATAGTAGCATGAACAGGGCATAGAAGAATAAAACCAGGATCAATGCAAAGAAGTGTAATCCGTATATGAAAGACTCACTCAGACTTAAAAGACGACATTCTCCGACGAAGATCATCCTCACGGGCTTCAGCTTCCTGAAGTTTCCTAGCTGCAGCACGTTCAGATCTCCTAGCCTCGTCCTGCAAAGATTCTGCGGAACGCAACTTCACTTCAGCCTCAGCAAACTTCAGCTGAGCCTCTTCAACCATTCTTCGTGCTTCAGCCATTTTCATCTCAGCTGAAACCTTCACCTCAGCACATTCGGCACGCAGTTCATGCAGTGCTTTTTCAATCTACATTTACCACAAGCAGCAGTTCATAGGATTAGATAAACCAAATTAATACAACCAATGAAAGTATCAAACTTGCCGAAGCCGTCAAACTCACATTTGCCACGCACTCTTTCTCGACCCCTAAAGCCTTCTTCAGACTATCTTCTCGCTTCCTTGCTTCAGTTATCGCAGACGATAATGCAGCTTTCTCGCGCATATGTTTGACCTCGGCTTTCTCAGCAGATAATAAAGCCTCGTCGTACTTGGAAGCAGAATCCTTTCTTTCCATAATAAGAAGCCCCATATTATGTTGAAGATCATACATCTACACCAACAACATAACTCGTGTTTAAATATTATCAAATACAATGAGTAACCCCATATTTCATTCACTATACTCCTCAAAGTTTACAATCAAATTCTTCAAAAAAAAAAAAACGATATCTGATATTCCAGCTTTTGTTCAATTGAATTCAATTCAGCTAAGTTTCATTTAGATACTTGTTTCACAAACTTGCACTGAATTAACTTTTATTCAGTCCAGAAAAGTTTAATTCGGGTCAATTGAGCAAAATTAAGTCCGAAACAACGGGAATTTCATTAATTATTCCATGTTTCACTGCTCTTTCTAACGAAATTGTTTGATAAAATCATCACAAACAAAGTATATACAACTTATAGTGCGTTTGGGAACATGGATTAGATTTGAAATGTCGGATTTGGCTCAAATTAGGTGTTTGGGAAGTTGGAGAATTTGAATTTGTATTTGAGTCAAATCCAACCCAAATTCATCCCTTAAGAAAACTAGCTAACCTCAAATGACACCCTAAATGGTGTCATTTCCAAATCCTAACTCACACAACTAGTAATTTGATTTTAAAACCTTCAATTTCAAATGTCTAATTCTAAATCCTAAATTTAAAATCAAATTCGAGTTCCCAAACGCTACCTTATAGAATTTAGGAGGGAGATAATTCATGAATGGGAAAATGTTTATTAATATTAGTTGTTGTCTAACTAATACAATAGCAGCATATATATATATATATATATATACTAATATGGCTACGACTTAATATTAGCAACAATATAACATATTATTCTCTACGATATATTTTAATATACCGCATTCCGTAAATATAATATGTCGATATCTCGACATATTCCAAAATATCCCAACACAACTAGTAACAAAATGAATAAGGTTTAACCAACCGAAGAAAGTCGAAAAAATGTCACTTAAAATTAACAGTACTTAAGAAGCGGCAATTTAAGCACTAAATTATGCACCAAAAATCACACGAATAATAAGCAAAAATATACTGTACTTATTTGCCTAAAATTTGATACGTCTTCATTTATTTCGGTCTTACAATTGAAAACCTAATCAATCAACACGAAATTGCAATTAATAACACTGCATAATAAATAATCGACACCAGAAAACCCTAATTAAGCTAGATACTGCAATAATGAACTCTGAATAACTTAAATATACACAATTAAACTCAAAAAACATCACAAAACAGTAATAACAGTGAACAATTACTCTTCCTAAACAAAATTGAACAAACATTTCAACCTACATACTCACTAAAATCTTCATAGATCATCAAAAATACAAAATTAAAAATTCAAACAACAAATTAAATAATTAATAACACAATAAATGAAAAATTAATTAAACCTCAGCTTCAAGTTTAGCGATGTAAGAAATCAAAGCAGCTTTATCACGGCGACGAACGGAATCTTCGTCGAAACCGGCGTCACGAATACGTTTCCAGATCGAAGTGTCTTCGAAACGGCCGCCGTTAGTTGACGGCGTCGTCAAGGAAACGTCTAGAATCCTTGAACCCGGAGTAATACTTATCCGACGCGCCGTCGCCGGCGACTGAGCACCACTCGCCATTATTTAACAATACTTCGTATTTTTTTTATTATTAGTATTTAAATTTGAATGGTGAAATAACAGCGCAGAAGTGAAGAATGATTCTTTAATTTGATTTATTAAAAAGGAAGAAAATTGGTGAGGAGAGAGAAAAAGTAGAGAGTGGAGTTAGTGAGTGGTGTGTAATTGTGAATTGTGTCGGAGGAGAAATGTCTTAATTTTGGGTTTTAAGGGGAAGACGGCGTCGTTAGGGAGGAGGGATTTTGTGTCATTTTTGAATTTTGAATAATTAAAATTTAATTTAAAGTTTACAAGTGTTGACTGTGTCATGGGCAAATTATAACATACACCACGTGTATGTTATTCAAACACCCATTGTATTGATTTTACTATTTTACCCCCTCTTGCCTTACATCTCACATTCTACCACATATGAACTAATTTTTATTTTATTTTTTTTAATTTAATTATTTTTATCATTATTTTTTGCAACTCCCTTATTTTTGAAACTTTTTTTTTTTTGAATAATTATGATTTTTTTTAGTTTTCTCATAAAGCTATTTTGGGTTTTAATTTTCTCGAATTGATTAAACTCATATATTAAAAAAAATGTTACGAAAAGAAAACATCATTAAAATTATATACTTCGTATTCATTTTCTTAAATGAGCACTTTCATTACAAAAAATAAGCATATTCATTTTTCACAATATAAGAATACAACACATCTTTAGACTTATATATTCATTTTCTAAAAGTTACATGTTCATAAGTAAAATAAAGCATATTCCTTTTTTCACAAGTAACGTATTCACAATAAAATATCCTAAACTATTCAGACGTGTTTGTTTTGAGCTTGTTCCTTCACCAGATGTTTTCAATATCTCTTTTTCGCTCTTATAGTTTGGGTCGGTGATCGTTTGTTGAATCCCGGTATCCTTGAAACCAGCTGCTTTATAAATCATTTTTATAAAAATAAATTATCATTAACAAATGCAGCCTCTAAAATATTCATATTTATATAACATACATATTCATTTTGTACAACATACGTATTCATTTTGTACGACATACATATTCATTTTGATTTTGTACGACATACATATTCATTTTGTACGACATACGTATTCATTTAAAAAATTATATATTTATTTACAATACACTATAAATTCAGAAAATTCATATTAATTTTTACAATACACTATAAATTCAGAAAATTCATATTAATTTTTACAATACACTATAAATTCAGAAAATTCATATTAATTTTTACAATACACTATAAATTCAGAAAATTCATTATGAAAACACCATATATTCATTTTTAAAACACTACATATTCATTTAAAAAACACTATATATTTATTTACAATACACTATAAATTCAGAAAATTCATATTAATTTTTAAATTTTTAAATACAATATATTCATTTTTAAAACACCATATTTATTTCTAAAATATACATATTCATTTCTAAATACAATATTCATATCTAGAACATACATATCCATTTATAAAACATACATATTCATATCTAAAACACAATATATTCATTTCTAAAACACAATATATACATTTCTAAAACAGTACATACATAATCATTTCGAAAACACTATATATTCAATTCTAAAACACTATATATTCATTTCTAAAACATACATAATTTAAACCAACACATTCAATAACTCACATGTAAATTTTAAACAAAAATATATTCATCATGTACGAATTTTAAAAAATATTCATCGTTATATTTGAAAAAATTACAGATTTATAGATTCATATTCAAAGATTTAATACTATGTCTTCATTACCGGAAATAATTGTCAATTTATTACTTGTTACTCATAATAATCATATTTGCCCAATTATATTCATAAAACCTAATATATTCATAAACCCTAACTTAAAAATCAATTATTTTTCACAATTATAAAATTAAAACATGCTCAGATTCATAACCACAAAGAAATAAAACAAGAATGATAACGAAAATTAGAAAAAAAAATCGAACTTTCATTAAAAAAACGAAAATCATACAAAAACAACCAAAAAACAAAATCAAAACTTACCAATTTCGTCTTGTATATGTTTTCATGGAGTATGACAGCAAATAACTAAAGATTAATAGAGTTTGATGATTTTTTGAGTAATTTGAAGGTTGAGGGGAGGAACTTGAATGGGTGAATAATAATTAGGGTTTTTTCTTTTGGGGGTAAATGTGCAGCAAGTGCCAACTTCCACTTATTCTTTTATTTTTTATTTTTTATTTTTTTAAGAAATAGTATAGGGTAAATATTTTAGGGGTAAATATGTAATTGCATATGCATGGATATTTGTAGTACCATACACATGGGTGTATGGTATAATAATTGCTGTATCATGTGCCCTTAATTATTTATGAAATGTACTTTTTGTAGTCGGCGTTTTACTTCGCGCAATCGATATTTAAATAACTAATTATAATTAACATTTATAGCATTTCGATTAATTTTTAGGTCTATAATATGATTTCAATATATTTTAAAGTTTAAAAAATTATTTTTTGATAAATTTAAAAATCAACAAAATAAAAATAATCTTACATCAATACAAAAATATTCAAGAAAAATTCATGTAATTTTTTTAAACTCGCATCAATTAGAAATTAACGTCTTAAAAAAGTTTAGACATTTATAAAAAATCGACAATTAAATAATTTTTAAAAAATTGTAAACAAAAAAATAAAAAATAAATTACAAAATTGAACATCACGCACCAACCCCACGCCTACTTCCCACCCAAGGCGTGGGCACTCCACGCCTACTACTATGCACAGTTTGTTTTTTTTTTAGTAGATTAAAATCATTGTTAAATGGAGCATTAAAATTGTGGTAGTGTAATGGTTAGGAGATTAATTTTTAAGTTTAAGGTTATGGGTTCAAATCTCACTAATTGTAAATTTTTCATTTTCTAATTTTTTCTTTTCATTTTATGTACTAATATAGTTTAGTTTATATTTTTATTATAATTTTTCACTACATAGACTACGTTTTTTTAATTCCTTATCAATTTTGCTAATACAATTATTTTGGTTGATATTAAGTAATCAACAATAGAAAAGTCGGCGTTTAAATTTGTTAAACGTAACTAAAAAAGTTAAACATGCACCTAAATGTAACGACAATAAAATTTACAAATTTCGTGAAAATATCAAAATATTAAAAATTATAATTCAAAACTTTATAAATTATATTACTAACATAAAAAAAATAATTATGAAAATCGCTAAGTGTAATTAGTGAAAAAAAAAATTGACTGCACGAAATAATTAGCCAATTGCAAAAAGCATTTGGCTCATTTATATGGGCTCATTGATCCATGTGTAGGTCTCCCTTAAAACGGGTTACCCGTTTTAAGGGAGAAAGCTTAGTCAATGGGGGGAAAAGACAGGAACTAGTGGGGAGGAGATTTTCTCCCAAGCATCCTTTGTCCTTTTCCCCCTACTTGACCCGTTTTAAGTGTTTAAGACGGGTTACCCGTCTTAAACAAGAATTGGTGTTGATCCATAGGTTCATTATGTACTCCCTCTATTTTAATGGAAAAGGTCTACGTGGAATTTGACCAAATTTTAAGAATAATAAAAAAATTAAGGTAGTGTTGGTATTTTGAGTTAAGTGGATCCCATTTTATATGATAAACTGTGGTATTTTAGTAAAATAAGTGTATTGGTACTTTGGTAAGGATAAAAATATATTTTTAATTGTTAAAAGTTATCGTGAATAGTCAAATTTGACCCAATCCAATGGTTCTGACCCATGATTCGACAATGATCCTAAAAATATAATCTGAAATTGACTGGAACTCAAGATGACCTAACATGAAACCCGTAGACCCAAACTTAACCCGTAACCAATTGACCCGATTCAAATTTTTTTTCTTTTAATCAACAACATTTAATTACAAAACCAATTTTCTCTCCCATTTCATATGTTTTTCCACTTTTCTCTTTGGGCCCAATTTATTTGTTCTTTCCATTTTTTATTTTTTTGGTATACATCATATACTTTTTAGCCTCACATTTTTCCTCCACTTCTATTTTTCACCCCACATTTTTCCCGTCTTAATTTCTACCTCAAAAACAAATGGGAAGAATATAGAAACTGGGAGGGAGTACATACATATTAACCAATTTTAATAAATGTGATAGACCCGAAAATGACCCAACCCGAATTTACATGAGAACCAAAGTAATCAAAATCCAAAATGACCAGACCTAGACCCGACCGACTCGATATATTTGTCAAACCGAAATGACCCGATCCGAATTGACCCAACCCAAACCCAACCTAATTGTTCAGTTTATTTCTACACCTTATATAGTGTTATTGACGACGATAGATTGGGTTATGACTTAACCGAGTGAAGCCTTGTTCATCATCCATCCATCATATTACAATCTCATCCAACTCATTCGTCATCCACGAAATGTGATCCATCATCCATCTATCCACCATCTATGGATAAAACAGGTAGATCAAGTGAAACATAGATATGTGTTTTAAAATTAGAAAATAAACATGAAGTAAAAAATTATTGTACCGTACTTTTTTAGGTGTACTTTTAAAAACAAAGTTATAAAATTTCTTCGGGGAGCCTATTATCAATTTGTCATCCATATAAGTCGGGTTTTCAATACTTTAAATTAAAGTTACAGTTAAAGTTAAAGTAAAAAATTTTAACTTTTAAAAGTTCATCGACGGACGAATGTGGATGACGCTTTACGTGACCCGAGCTCGAGTCATTGTCATCTTCATCCCTACCCAATGTTGGTGAGGTAGAAAAGTCACACCTTTGTTACTTTTTCGGTTTTCTCTTAGCTTCCTACTTTGTTGTTTGACCGAAAATAATTTAAAATGTACTCCGTATGAATAATTATAATATTAAAATGACATATTTATATTTGTCTTATGAAAATGAGATATTTATATTTGTCAATCATAATGAAAAATACACTTTATACTAAATATTCTTTTTGTCGTTAATCGTAATTATTTGTCAGCGATAAAATAAATACATAGTATGGACCTGTTCTTTCCAGAACATTTTCATTCCATTTCGATTCGATTCATTCACTTGATTCATTTCGATTCGATTCATTCCATTCGATTCGATTCATTACTTGATTTAGTTCGATTCGATTCAACTATATTATTTAATTGAACTTCATTCGATTCGATTCGATTCATTCGATTGATTCGATTCGATTCATTCATTTGATTCGATTCGATTGATTCGATTCATTTAAAAAGTCAAAAAAAGCGAGTTCTATATATTATTGCCTTATTGGATCTCAACAATCACTTTTACTTGTTTTTTTTTTTTTTTTTTTTAATATAGTATTAGATTAGATTAGAAGTTAAGGGTTCAAATCTCACCATTTATCACTTTCTTAGCGGAGTTTTCATTATATATTTGTGTTCACATTTCAAAGGTGTTCAAACTATTAAATCGATTATGACCGGGCTATTTAGCATTAGACCATGTTTATTGGTAGTTGGCGAAGTAGTTGAGGGAGTAGTTTAGGATTAAAAATAAAGGAAAATTAAATTAAAAACTCTAAACTAGTTCCAACTAGTTGGACATTTTTTCAAAACTAGTTCTTCCTCCCAACACTTTAAACTAGTTCTAAACTAGTACAAGTGTCAATTTATTATTGGTCAACCAAATTTGCAAGTATTTATTTTTTAAACTTTAGTTTTATTTTTTATTTTACAAAATATAAAAATTTGAAAATTATACCAAAGTTCATATTTTTTCATGCTCTACAATTAGAGATCCATTTTCATATCTTTTGGAGTAAATAAATATGTTTTTTCGTTGAACTATTTTACATTTATCATCAATTATAAAATTAACTCTATGTAAAAAAATTTTAAAAACTTAAAGTAATAAAAAATATTTAGTAATAGTTTAATAAAGTATAGAATATATAGATTAAAGTAGTTTAAGTTAAACTACGGATAAAGTGTAAAAAATTGGAAGTAGTTGAAGAAAGTAGTTAAAGAATAGGAAAATATTATTTTATTGTCTAAACTACTTTAAACTAGTTGGAGCTAAATTACGAATAAACATGGTGTTATGGGCTGAATTTTGTCTAATTAGTTCATTCAAGTTTGTTTCATACAAGTTTGTGTCGGTGTTTAATAACGAACTCAAATAAGTTTAACTTGGAGAGTCAAACCGACATTTCGTCGAACAAAAAACTCATTTTAAAATTTGCCCACATTAAATAATGTAAGACGAACTCATTAAAGAAGTTGATTTTTACATACAAATTCTCATATGGAACACTTTAACGATAATTTTAATATCAATGGATCTGTCTCACATGTGAGGCGATTACACAAAAGAAATTATGAAAAATTTCCAATAATCTAACTCGTTTAATAAAAACAAACTCCAACATAACATAACAACCTCCCAGAGAAAAGTTCGTTACTGAAATGAATCTCAGTTAACGAACAGAAACAGAAGAACACCAAAAAAATAAAATAAAAATGGCAAGTAGAGAAAGAGAAAGAGAAAGAGATCTGGAGCTATTGATCCCTGTTACTGTTCCTCCGTTAGCGATCACTAACAGCGTTCTTTCCAAAGACTCTACACCGTCTTCTCCCTCGTCTTCTTTTCATCATTCCTCCTCTAGCAAAGAGGTTTTTGTTATTTCACTCTTTCTTTCTTTTGTTACAAAAATGGATTTGTCGATTTAGTGTTAATCGTGTGATTCAACTATGTGATTTGTTGATATACGAGAGATTATGAATTTGGTCTGATATTTGGTCTGAGTTAAAGTATATATGTGGTTTTTGTTTCCGAACCCTGAACATATCAGTCTGATATTTGGGCGCTGCTGCGCGTGCAGGCATGTTACAAGGTCATTCGTAGCTGGGCTTCCAAAAAGTTTATGTCAGGAAGGTAAAATGTCGCACCTGTGTCATTCATTTTATTGCGTCCTTTCACTTGGTTGCATACCTGCGCGCAGGCGCAGACATCCTACAAAAATATACACTATAAATTAAACATTTTAAGTCGTTTTTTTACACCTGCGCAGAAGACGAATTCTGACATTTTGGACTAATAGTTGTTTTGACGCATTTGCAGTGTGATTCTTCTACCTTTAGCCATCACCTTCTACATCACATGGTGGTTTATTCATTTTGTTGACGGATTCTTCTCGCCCATTTATTCCCATCTCGGGATTAACACTTTCGGTTAGTTTTTCTGATTACTGTACATGTGTTACTTCATTTCCGTACGAATGTTACTGTCGTTAGTTGTGTGCGTGTATGTGATTCATCGACTGTTTTCTCAGGACTTGGTTTTATAACCTCCATCACATTTATCTTCTTGGTTGGCGTGTTTACATCGTCATGGCTCGGAGCTTCGGTCCTACAGTTGGGTGAATGGTTCATCAAA
Source organism: Dianthus caryophyllus (assembly GCA_023091065.1). Taxonomy (NCBI): domain Eukaryota; kingdom Viridiplantae; phylum Streptophyta; class Magnoliopsida; order Caryophyllales; family Caryophyllaceae; genus Dianthus; species Dianthus caryophyllus. Next base: position 52,493,768 of record CM041516.1, on the reverse strand, counting down.
AAGATGCCCTTAGTTAGCTACATTTACTCTGCCTCGAAACAAATTAGTGCCGCAATCTCGCCTGGTAAATTCATCACAAATTACAATGTACTCCGTATAACTGATTATTGTTGACGATGTCTAAATGCGAGTAGTCAACGATTTCAGATCAAAACTCCCAAGCATTTAAAGAAGTGGCCATCATAAAGCATCCTCGAGTTGGAGAATACGCACTCGCATTCATCACCTCGACTGTTACGCTCCAGAGCAGCCAAGGGGAAGAGGAGCTACACTGTGTTTACGTACCGACAAACCACCTTTACTTGGGTGACATGTTTCTTGTTAGCCCTAAAGATATCTTGAGGCCGAACCTCTCTGTACGCGAAGGAATAGGTAAGCTACAATCTCGAGATTAAATTTCTGTCAGTCTGCACAAATTATACAGTTTGAACTATTTCGATGATGTTCTTTTGACGTACAAAAGTTTGTGATATGTGTTTGACAGAAATAGTAATCTCCGGGGGCATGTCTATACCTCAAGTACTGACGACTCTGGACGCACAAATTTTACAAGCAGTAAGAAAGGGCGATTTTTCAGGAATACCTGTGTAATTTTCACGAAGTAACGACAAATCGACAATGTCAGACTCTTGTTTTAAGAGATGCATGATGAGCACTCAGACGATGGTCAAAAACGAGTACAAATAGAACGCAGATTGTATAAAATGATGTGGTAATAAAGTTTAACTCGGCCATAGCTTCTGAACCAACAGACTTGTCTATATTATCTACAGAATTTTTTTGGTTATGAATTATGATTGTCGTATCGACTGTAATTAGTGAGCGAATATCTGTAGGTTTATAAACTAGTTCTAGCCTTGTCACTGCTCATCACAAATTCTTACGATTATCGGTTCTTGAATGCATTAGTTTTGTACCACCGGAACACACATTGTGACATTGATACAAAGTACGTACTATTACTGGAAGCAAGGTAAAAAACATCTTCGAAATAAATTATCTAACGTCTTAAATTGTCTGAAATTCTGTTAAGTTTAATGTATCCTAATGAATAAAAAAAACTTCTAAAATATATGATGAGAATAAAAAGAAGGTGAGAAAAAACAAACTCAATTTCTTAACATTTTCAACAAACTCCTATACAGAACAATAATTCCGATGTCGTCCAGCGGTTAGGATATCTGGCTTTCACCCAGGAGACCCGGGTTCGATTCCCGGCATCGGAACTTTTTTACATCCACAACTTTTTTTTGCTCACGGGAAACTTGTCGTACTCCTGAAACCGTTTTTTGAAGGACTTAGGTAATAAAAAGTCTGATGAAAATCGCCTTTGTTTCAACAGCAGAAAAACCCGACAAAACCTAATACCCAAATGTTGTAACGAAATAGGCAAAATAATGCAACCCTAGTTTCCGGTAATTAAATGAAAATTTTGGCCTAAAAAACCCAAAGTCGACAACAGTCAACGGTTATACAAACTGCAGAGAGCAAAGTCAAGGCAGCTTTCGTCGATTATTTTGTATAAGTTGCTAGACAACGTAAAGCAAACGGAAATACCTTCGTACTGTCTGCCCTGACGTTCAGTACAATGGCACCAAAAATAGACTAGACAAACAGCGTCGATACTGTTTTAAACCTGCAAGTTTCATGCATTCTTTCATTGATAAATTAAGAGTTCATACACATAAACTAAGAATCCAAAGAAAATCGTTTTGTAAACGCTTATGTGATCTACAAAAGCTAGCTTCTGCCCTCATGGCCTCATTTACCGAAAGACATAAATACAAAACAAAAGAAGCTTTCTGTAAGCTATGTCAGCTACTCACCGCTCTTAACCCTAAATGACACAAAATGAGTGATACGGCATCACTGGTTGTACCAAGTTTCATACCAAATGCCGTATATACAAAACAAAAGGAGCTTCCTAAACTTATGCCACTACTCCTAACTCCTAGATAAATTAAATCGAGTGATACGGCATCACGAGTTCTAACTTTCATTACCACCATTTTCCACGTGAGTGTCGATGGTGGTGCAACCTGTTCTCCAAAAGAATACCAAAATTCATATCACTCAGACGAGTACCCCTCCCGCTAGCTATTCAATGTCGACAACACACCTCCAGTCGGAGTTGGTATGACAACCTCCCAACCGGGTCCATTGAGAGGAAGCACAAATTTCTTGGCGTCGTGTTTTTGTTCTCCGACAACCAGGTCACTTCGGTCCAGTACTTGCTCGAGATCTTCGTCACTGATGTCCCTCTGAATCATTTTATCTTCAGCATCTTCATCATCGCGCAGTAGTGCTAGCAGATCCTCCTCCTGTTTGTTTCATCCACATTTAACTCAGAAGGTCGGGATTCAAATTACACAGGAATTACACATCCTACCAGAAAACGACGCAGCGTAGCAAGAGGATCAGTGTCGGAATCAAACTGAAACAAGACAGTCTACCAGATTGTGGGGAACTTAGCAAAAAGAACAGGGATTACAAAATAGAATTTTCCCACGATATGGGAAAATGAAAAGTCGCCAGATTCAATCGCCACGCATGATATACAACATACAAACTCATCAATCAGTATCGGACCCCAAAATTGTTGAAATGTGCAAGCAATTACCAAATCCTGAATGTCGCAATTTTGGAAGAGAGACATAATAAGATAGTATAAAACTTAACTAGTCGCGTAAGGCTAGAGGTGCATGTTGTTGGTGTTAGACAACTATTTTGATAAATTTCCAGCGTTCACTTAGAAAAGGTCTAAGCGTGTGTCGGGAAGAGAATGATGTTGAAAAGCAGTGTAAATGAAGTGCCAGAGTATCATAGCAAAACTAGAGTTTGTCGCCATCAAAACTCCGTACATAATAGATTGTAGAAGTGCAAAACTGGCGGAGTTTGTGATAACAAATACTCCTAGAAGAGCAAGCATCGGATTTGAAACAAAGGCACTATACCAATTCGATGAAACCACATACTCAGGTAAGGCATTAAAACAAGCATGATCGTTATACCTCCATGTTAACAGTTTTTGTCCGTTCTTGTTTAAATTGCCCCTTGCCTATCACAACGTGCTCAAGCTTCAGTTTACTAAAAGCCCTTTTAAGAATCCTACCCTGCAAAGGAAACATCGTTAAAGATAGGTACAAAAGGCTGGTACTAACAGAAATCAACCTTTCACGGAATATTGAAGGCAACTAAGTACCTCGACAGACTGTGCAGTGGCAAGCCTGTAAACATGAACTGGCTTGGTTTGACCGATCCTATGACAGCGATCCATGGCCTGCAGATCCATTTGGGGATTCTGAAAAATATACGAAGAAAACATGTTCGTCAGTTTAGAACAGATATCAACAGAATAGTACATCAGTAATAAGAATAGAATCATTTTAGATGGTAGAACAAAGGCAGCAAAAAAGAACAAAACGACGAAAACCAGATAGATCAACAAAATGAACAAGTGAGAAAGTATGTAAAGCAAGATTGCAAAAGGAAAAGAAAAAACAACAAAAAGAGGAAAATACCGGGAATTAATGCAATAAACTCCATCACAAAACAGGAATACTCACCCAGTCACTGTCATAAAGAATGCAGGTGTCTGCAGCAGTAAGGTTAATCCCCAAGCCACCAGCTCTTGTACTGAGGAGAAATATTCGGTAGCTGCTGGCAACATCATTGAACTCATGTATCTGTCAATGCAAATGAGTGAGTGACTAACAAACAACAAAATACTACATGGAACTACTTGATTGGGGAAGAAACTGATTTCTTTCGAGGCCCAACAGACAGCAGAATGTTTATACCCACCCATACCATCCTAGAGTCTGAACGCCTTTTGAAATCTCCGGATATTCAACAAAATGACCTTGTAATGTGGCTTGTATGCGTTTTGTTACTAAAATTCGTACTATTTTGAACTAGTTTAAAATAACCTTCAGCTACAGTTAATTTTATTGTGCTTACACAAAATCAAAGGTGTTAAAAAGACTGGTGTAGCTAAGTCAAAGGTCTCACAAGGTCACTTTCAACAAAAGCAAAAAGATAAATGAAGGACAAACAGCAATGTTATGAACTAGGTGGAGTAACCAGCGACCAAATCAACAATATGTTGTATGTAATTTTGTGTTATGATAGCTGATCAATGACTGCAAAATACTTGGCCCCACCATGTCAGAACTAAGAACTATATGAACAAAAATTACTCCATACTAGATACCATTGGTTAATAAGGTTGGGATGACTTTCAGATAGAGGCAAAACCGCTTGACTAAACAAGAGAATTCTACTAAAAACATATATCTGAGGTGCTTGTACTAAGATCAAAGAACACATGTGAAGTCTCTTAGCCAAACCTTCATCTAGAACGAGGTGATTTCTAGGTGCTGTCCTTTTCTAAATAACTGTTGTGGGATGCACATGAAGCTCTCAACAGCAACACTGTTATGAAAACCGTATGAAATGCAAAGTTGCCAAGTCGGTATCATAATACAAGTAATTTTTAAAATCCAAAGAAAGTTATGACCACGAAGGAATGTATTTAGTAAAAGAGAACAGAAGAAAAAAAAAATCATTGACTGTTACAGGCTTTACTGCCATCAGAATATACCATTACGGAGTAATAATGAATTCACTGATCGGTCATATAGGCCCGAGTCGGACATCCAAGTGCTTCAATTTGAATTATCCGGAGGATGCCTTATACTTATTTACTTATTGATTATATATATCAAAAGGCTGGACAATCAAACCCATTTTTGTATTCAATAGAAGCCTAAAGTGATGAATAGGGTCCCAAACAACAAGAGATGTATAAAGCAGGTCCGATTTCGCCTATTTCTAATCCTAGATGGAATGGAACGACGTGGGGATCCATATGTAAACATAGTATCTATTTAGATACGCTCGAAGGACCCCGTCTCCTAATGAGCATGTATAGTGCAATATAAACTTTGGTAGCAGGGATTAAAGGGCTTACCTGTTTCCTCCTATCATCGAGCTTCACGCTGCCATCAATTCTACAAACTTTGAATCCTTTCTCACTGAAGTAGTACTCAATTATGTCAAGTATTTTGGTCCATTGTGAGAAGATTAAAACCTGGTAGTAAAGACTGTTCAGAAAGACAAGGCTTGGCAATTTTTTGGACACCCTTATTCCACGTCAATTATGAGACAATCTAACGTACGACACTTACCTTATGGTTGCGAGAAAATAGTTTAGTCAGCAATCTGTCCAGTAGCTGGAACTTGCCACATTGTTCAACTATTTCTTCTACAGGCGGATAGTCAACTGTCGATATGATACAAACAATATAATCCAGATGAATAGAAGTGTTATAACCTTAAGTAGGAGTGTACGACAATACATTTATGCAATTTTAGTATTTTGGGGAATCTAGCGACTCACATGATCCATTAAATGCAGACTCCAACAGATCAGGGTGATTGCAGTTCTTCCTGAGTTGAACCATTAGATTATTTAGCTTTCCTTTCATTCCACTAGGTATCGTCCCTGCATGTTTATGAAGAGCAATAAGCAGAATCTACAGATGACCGAAAAAGAGATGACAAGGAATAAAAAGATTGAACTGCCATAAATCCTCTGAAGTGGAAGGGCTTACGACAGTTTACAACTCCACATGCATAGCAGATATAATTGACCCATGTATACTCCGTATCAAAGTAGTACACTATAGCTACATCAGACATACGGCACAACATGACAGCAAATTTGAAAGTCTATCATATAGTTGTCCCCATCTCACCATCTCAAGTGTCACTACTTCCGATCCTCAAACCTACATGGTGCCAAAGGCACAACGACCTTTGGATACCGTAAAATAAACAGTTATGCCACAAAGCCAGTGACTTGACCTATCCTAGTGAAAACCCTCAACGCCAACAAACCCGTTTGCCAAAGGCTCTGTTTCTGTAAAATTTGCTAAATTCAAGGTATTGAAATGAAAAGCCAAGACAGCATATTATCTATAAGCCAACTAAAAACAGAACAGCACAAATTATAGAATAAACATAGAGATAAGTGTAATAAACTTATAAATTCCAAGAATGAACGAGAAATTTAATCAGCCAAGGAAGCATCACCACAGAATCAAAATTCATACCAAGAGTATTATTCTCCCTAAGATGATTTTCCAGAGTTCGATTAATCAGATGATCCTGAAAGGTCTTCTGATGCTCAGTCATGGAAGCATACAAAATAATCTCCTTCTTTCGCGGGAGCGATAGTTCAACATCAGACTTCATTCTTCGCAAGAGAAATGGACGCAATATTGCATGGAGCTTGGCTACTACCTATATATAACACCGGTTTATTGATAAATAAAGCGCGAAATGCTGTAGAAATTTAAAAGCTACTCCAAGAAAACAACATATATTTCACATACTTGAAGCCTCCTTTTTTCTTCCAATTCCTCCCTTGCAGCTTCATTACTACACTTTCCTGACAGATCAAACCTGCATCCAATGCAATATATCGTATGAGACAGTTAAGCTAAATCACAATCAATACCGAAGGCTACTTTTTCATATATCTAAAACTAAAGACAATTTATAAAAAAGAAAATTAAGATGAGGACTGAAGACATGTAAAAAACAAACCAAGATTCAAATTCCTTATGGGAAGAGAATATGTCAGGCAAAATGAAATTCAGCAACGACCAAAGCTCGGCCAAGTTATTCTGCAATGGTGTGCCAGTCAATAGAAGCTTGTTCTCAATAGGTAAACGTTTCAACTCTTTCACTAATTTGCAGTTTGCATTTTTGAGACGATGGCCCTATAAATGATAAACATACACACAAATCGTCAGATAAAGTAACCTGAATATGAAGATGCAAGACAAAATTGGCAACCAAAAAGGCTACCAAAACCATACGACCGATAATCATTGACTTACTTCATCCACAACAACATATTTCCATTTGTAATGTCTTAAGTACCTCCCAGCATCAGTGAGAGCAACTTCATAAGAAGTAATAACAATCGGGAATGTGGGACCAATATCTTTTGGCATATGCGTAAGGCGTAACTCACTCCTCGCTTTTTTGTCACCATGATAAATTATCGCCTTCAGTGATGGCGTAAATCTGAAACAAAAAATGAACAAATTTGATGACCTAGCTTCCTCGAGGAGACAATAAACGAGAATCAGCAGTATATTTACCTAGATATCTCATTAACCCAATTTGAAAGAGTAGACAGCGGAGCTATGACCATGTATGGCCCGTTTAAACCCTTATCTTTTAGATGCGCCAAAAACCCGATGGTCTGAATAGTCTTTCCAAGTCCCATTTGGTCTGCAAGGATACCATTCAAACCGTTTTGCCAAAGAGAAATCAGCCATTTGACTCCTTTGATCTGGTAAGACTTCAATTGCCCACCAGTCAATAGCGGTATGAGCTCAGCCTGCTCCTTTGCAATTCTCTCCTCCTCAGTAAGGTCAACATCTTCAGCAGTTGTCCCTTCCTTAGATCTAGTCAGCATAGCTGCAACTGCTCTTTTTGCTTTCCTCTACAGATACACATAAAGCTATCATTAGAACTGTCATTACTTTATAACAATTACAAATAACCACGACATTGTCGACATACAGACCTTAAATTAGAGAACTTAAAGTCTGGCAAATTAATTTATAATTAAGTCTTTAAGATGTAGCATGTTGTATAATAGAGAAAATTTAAGTACTCGATCCACAGAAAACCCACATTGTGATCTGCAAGAATTAGTTCCAGTATAGATGCAGTCATGCAGTCATTCAAATAGGCGTGTTACGAAACAGAAATATACGCTAAGATGTTTGGGTTACCTTACAATTCAAACTAAGGATGCATGAGACACAAAACTTACAATCTGACTGTCGGAAGGTAATTTTCATTGGACCAGCTGGTTCAGGTAATGATTATTTGATAGACATGAACACCAAACTCCACCCAGGTCCCAGGGATAACAAAGGGACAATGAAATGTCAAGCTCCAATCCTAAACATTATTACATCCTACCGCCTTAATATTTCAATGTTCAAAATAATATCTTCGGAAACCAAGAGTCAAAGCTTGAGAGCATATGACGTATGTGATATTTATTAAATGCGCAAGATAGAGATGACTCTCACATCATCATATTGTGTAGCTCTTCTCTTTCGTCCTCGTCCTTTCTTTTTAGTGGGTTCATCTTGCACTTCAGCTTGTTCTTCCTCCGCTCCTTTCTAAAACAACTCAAAAAAAACACGTTGGCGTCAAAGTACAAAGGCAACAAGAATCATTAAGACATAAAGAAAAAACTAAATTCAAAGCGTTAATTAGGTACATACGGTTATGTCCTCCATATTCTCCAGCAAAAATTCTGAGTACAGTTGCGTCTGAGTTAAGAGATCATCAAGCTTCGAGAACTGGGAATCATTTAACAGGGGAGCAGTATCGGGCAAATTCACAATCTCGGCCTCTTTCTTCACTCTAGCTTGCAGCAATTCCTCCTCTTCTTTGGCCATTTTTAAGGATAATAGAGCAGAATCTCCGTTGTTTGCATCAACAAGCACGTCATACTCTGATTTAACTTCAGCCTCTTCGTGAACAACGTCCTAAATGTTTGTTAAATGTGTACTTATCATCAAACGAATCAATGCCAGGCGTGCCTATAATGTACTCGTAGCATAAATCAATTTCAATTATTGAGAATAAAAACGCTAATTCAACAAAAGAGTTTGAATTTCAAATGGCCTACAGCGTCAGTACTCAATTTCAAGATGACACTATCCAACGTTCAAACCATTGCTTACAAGGAAACAAATCACACAATATAGAAACACAATCATATAGGAGTAAACAACAATGCAGACATTTTCAGAAATCATTTCTTGATAAAACAGCTCGATCAATTACTTGTAATCACTTCAAGTCACAAACAGCTAACCTAAGGAAAACATTTAGAGAAAGGAGCATGATGATGTAACACCTCAATGCAAACTTATATCATATGTCGAACAAAATAATCGCGTAATCTCAACCAGCTAGATGTAACTACTAACTAGTACTCCGTATATCGTATAACCGTTTACTAGATAGAGACATTTCAGATTTCGAAATTCATTCTCGATATTTTTATTCCTATGTAAGACTCTCATTCATGTCATTTCAGCTTTAGAAGTAAGAGTCACATCGCTCTTATACCAGGTAAGAAACCAACTCAACTAAAAGTTTAAACTCATGGTTAATATCGGTTTTTAACAATCAAACAACATGAATTCATAGTCACTATAATCAGTAATTCATCTAACAGACAGGTGTAAAAGTCCGACATGTTGCATATGACTAAAATGTGACCACTATAGTGCTTAATGCGGCCATTTTTCTCTACTAATGTCACATTTTGGTAAATAAATATTACTCCGTATAAAATAGTCACATTTAGTTGTACTCATCAGTCATCCCCCCTCATATGCATTATACACCGTCTTATAATAACTTATCGTAAGATGAATTGAAATGACAAATTTTAAAACCTCGTCAACGAGAACAGAAGTAGGAGAATCAACAGCAGCAGCAGGAGGAGGATCAAGATCTGGCTTAACTTGGGTGATTTCCGACATTTCGAAAACCCACTAATTTTCTCCAGCACCTGCGCAAATCAAAACCAATAATTAAGATGTAATTAGTCACAAACAAACACGTAATTATATTAAAATTAAGCATAGAAATTACATAAAACAACACTCAAAAAAGTAAGAACCTTGAGAGAGGAGAGAGAAACTAAAAAAGAGGGATTTTTGAAAGAAGCCGATGTGTAGTAGACTGTATACTGTATAATACTGTATAATTAGATTAGTGAGTGTGTCCCCTTGGCGGGAAACCTGATTTTGTGACTACCTTAAATCTAGATTTGGCAAAAAAATGACACGACACGAAATTAACGGATTTGGGTCACGGTGTGGTGACCCATTTAAGTCATTGGGTTGACATGAACCCGACACGAAATTGTAGGTACCGAGGTGCGGGACCACTCAACGTCTTGCTTAAAGGTGTTTTGGCGAATAAATATGAGTTGCTCAAGTTAAAAAGATAGTAAGAAAAACCTTTAAAAGTGCTTTGGAGTCGCCACTAAATTATGCGGTAATTTGGAACCCGCCTACGTGTCTTGAGCTCTAAAACGTGTCTTAGAGTTCAGGGCACATTAATACCCCTCCGTCTAAGGCTATTTTGAAACCAGATTCGGGTGAGGGTACTCTTCTAAAAATTAGTTCAATTTGTTTTATGAAACAATTGGTCTCCTATAAAACGGGTCAACCCGTTTTAAGTTAAGACGGGTCAAATATGACCCGTTTTGGCCCTTTTTTTTTCGAAATTTTTTTTAAGACCCTTTTTTACATTAGTTTTGTACCACCAAAACACACATTGTGACATTGATACAAAATACGTACTATTACCGGAAGCAAGATAAGAAACATCTCCGAAATAAATTATCTAATGTCTTAAATTGTCTGAAATTCTGTTAAGTTTAATGTATCCTAATGAATAAAAAAAAAAACTTCTAAAATATATAATGAGAATAAAAATAAGTTGAGAACAACAATTCCGATGTCGTCCAGCGGTTAGGATATCTGGCTTTCACCCAGGAGACCCGGGTTCGATTCCCGGCATCGGAACTTTTTTACATCCACAACTTTTTTTTGCTCACGGGAAACTTGTCGTACTCGTGAAAGCGTTTTTTGAAGGACTAGTAAAAAAAAAGTCTGACAAAAATCGCCTTAGTTTCAACAACAGAACAAACCGACGAAAACGAATACCCAAGTGTTGTAACGAAATAGGCAAACTTATGCAATCCTAATTTCCGGTCGAATATGATTTTCCGTATACGGATTTTACTCACGTCGTATACTTTTTTCATTTGTTTTCCTTCTCCTACCCTTTTTTACTCACATTATATACAAAATTCTCTCTTTTGTTTTTCCTAACTTTTTTTAACCTAAATTCATACAATTAATTCAATTCAATTGTTAATTTTGATAATCAATTCAACAGAGTACTAATTCGATTCAATTTCAATTTTTTTTCATAAAAGTATGTTAATTTTATTAATCTTGATAAATTTAGGTTAAAAATTGAATTAGGGTTTATATGAAGTTGCAATATGGGTGGTTGCCGGCGACGAAAGGCGGCGAGGTGGTGGTAGGCGGCGTCGGGAGGTGATCGTAGGCGACGGTAGGAGGTAGGGTTGAGCAAAATATACGAATATCCGAAATCCGAAAATTTTGATCCGATATTCGATCCGATTTTTTGGATATCCGATCCGATTTTTCAAAAAGTTCGGATATCCGTATCCGAAATTTTCGGATATCGGATATCCGTTGGATAATTAGTTATGAAATTTCGGATATCCGATATCCGAAAATTTGAAAACAAAAAAATCATAAAATCCTAGACTAACTAAAAACAAACAGCCCAACACCCAAGCCCATAATCCCCATATAATAATTACTCCGTATAATGTACTCCACTACTTTGCCTCTCTAATCTCTTCCACTTCTCTTTCTCCCAAATACAAACCACCATATTTTAGATCTGGAATCAATCATCAACTAAGTCCGGCGACCAAATCAGGCACCACTCACTCTCTCTCTCGTCAGTCCGGCACCACTTTCGTCACTCACGCTCGTAAGTCTCCCCATCTTTTTCTCCACACCGTACGGCCTGCCATCGGGGCCCACCACGCTACCACCGCCAACCGGACTCTACTCCTTTGTCCACTGTCACGAGTTCACCACTGCCATTTTCGTGTCCTTCTTCCTTAAAAATATAGATTTGAAACTTGTATTTTAATTTTGAGGTTTTCACTACCGTTGAATTCTCGTTGTTTGTGTACTTTTGGTTATTTATTTCAGTGTGAAATTTTGTATTTTAAACATTTGTAATGAATTATCAATGGTACAATTTGAAATTAAGGGATAACTTTATATTATTGGGACGTTCGTTGTAAAATTGGCTACGGAAAATTAGGTATTTACAGATTTTGGATATCCGTCGGATATTTGGATATCCGATCTGAAAATTTCGGATATCCGAAGGATTTCGGATCGGATATCGGATAGTAAAAAACTGGAATTTCGGATTCGGATATCCGATCCGATAATACAGTTCGGATCGGATATCCGATCCGTGCTCAGGCCTAGTAGGAGGTGTTGGTAGACGGCGGCGGGTCCGTTTGTAGGTGGCCGAAGCAAAGGAGGTGGCGTAGGGACGAATCATTTTCGTTTTTTTATTGTTAAGTTGTTACAGTTCAGAATATATATTTTAATGCTATTTTTAGAAAATAACAATTCAATAGTAGCATACTGGGCAATAGACAAGCTCTTAGGGACTTATTTGGGGTGTGAGGTCATGGGTTCGACCCTTCTCTCCACCATCCTTTTTTTTTTTAATTTCACATAATCCATCACGTTTTTTTTTCCCCCACGGGACTTATTAGGTGCCGCCCGGACCGTGGCCCACTCCTACCGCTTTGCCGCCTGCATCACGCCCCACCGCAGTGCGCCCCACCGACGTAGTCCACCACCACTCCCACCACCATAAACCACCTTACCTCTAACTTATAAACCCTAATTTAAATTTTAAATTAAATCCACTAAAAATTAATAAAATTCGATAATTTAATGACAAAAATTAAAATCATTGAATTTATTATCATAGTTCATCATCGAGAAATTGAAAAATTTAATGTATTTGATTAAAGAAAAGTTAGAAATTGAATGAATTTGTGTTAGGAAAAGTTATAAAAAAATTTAAAAAAGTGTGTATATTATGAGAGTAAAAAAGGGCAAATTTGGAAATAATAGCGAAAAAAGTATATAACGGGAGTAAAACCCGTATACGGAAAATCAATACCCTTTCCAGTAATTAAATGAAAATTTTGGCCTAGAAGACCAAAAGTCGACAACAGTCAACAGATACAAGCTGTAGAGAGCAAGATCAAGGCAGGTTTCGCCGATTATTTCGTCGTATAAGTTGCGGACAAGCTCTGAACTCAACTCCAACAGCTTGTTCTATCTTACGAGCACCTTACTACTAGACCCTCACAACCTCACAGGAGTTAGGTCGGAAACATAACAAAGGACAATGCAATTACTTGAGAGTATTCAAATTAAATGGGCCGACCCGGACAAAGATCAATTACAGGTCACGCGGCATTCTATTTCCAATAAAATAAAGTTGACATAATCGAGAATTTCAGTTTGTCATATAATCATATGACCAGAGTCTACATAGTGAATTTAAGGTAAACTGCAAAAGTTCGAGCAGAGTATTGTGCCCTAGTAATTAAACTGACCAATAGAGACCGCAAACCATCAAGGCAGGTTCGATAAGTTAGCTCGCGACCAAAAAAACGCCGCAACAAAAATTGGTTAACAACAAACCCTAATAATGCATCCTACAAAACAGTTCACTAGGAGAATTATCGTCATTCTAGACAATTTTACCCAAGATTGCATTCACTTCTCTCCAAACCGAGCTCCCACATAGCCAAGAAAAATGCCCTACAATCCAAACCATATTACCGAAGACCGAAGTTAGTATATAAACTTCGTATATGACAACGAATATAGAAGGTAAACTGATGGTAAACGGTATGAGTTCTTTTCCGCCCGACCGACTAAACGGTATTAGTCTAATCCTCCCATTTAAATTTCATAATTTGAGTTTTAACTTTTTCAGAGTGTATTATACCAACCAAATTAATACGAAGTATACAATACATATAAAAAAAAAAGTTATAGTTACATTCTAGTTGGTATAATTTGCGATTGGACTATGGCCCATTGCCAAATCATCTCCCAACCATCGCAGCATATCGCCAAAATTGAAACGATACTCAGACGAGTAAGAAAAAATCACCGCATTTTCTGGTGTTCGGTTGATTTCCTCCGCGTTTTTTGGGGTTTGGTTGATTTCTTGTTTCTTATATACTTGAAATAACAGTGTGGTTTCTTGGCCGAAATTAAATCTATAAACGTTACCAAATGTCACATATTCATGTCAAAATTAATTTGTAATAACAAAAAAAACTAATTGCATTTTATGATTGTTTCAATTAATAAAACTTACAACGAATATGAATTGGGGTGGACATTCAAGTCCACCATAGCTACAGCAACATCGACGTCGAACTCGTATGCTTTAGCAAGTGCTGAAACTTCCTATTGATTAGCATCAAAAATATGTTAAATATTAGTTACATTCAGATAGAACTATATATAATCACTACAACAAAATGACACTTGTGCCACAGCAAAATTTGTGGCACAAGTACTAAATTTCTGAGGCTATTAAACTTTGCCACGAAAATTTAGAGTGTGACACAAGTGGCTGTGGCTAATTAATAGCCCCGGAAAAAATAAAATTATGGCTAGATTTTAGCTTATTGCCACAACTTTTCTTGTGGCTAGTTTTTGGTTTTGCCACGGATTTTCGCGTGGCTAAAAATTTTGTGGCAAACATTTTTATTGCCACAATATACAATTTCCGTGCCTGATACGAATTAATTTGCGGAAGCGATTTAACGAAAATATAAACAAAAAGATATTTGTTTCGAAATCTTGTGAGATCTCAAACTAATGGGATATTTGCTCGAAATAGACCTATATTTCGAACAATGGTGAGAACAATCAAAACCTATTGATTGTTACTCGTGTTAAAGTTTGAGAACGTGTCAAACCATAACGAATTTGGAACGAAACTCGTCGAACCAGTTTACAACCGTACGTAAACCAAAAACCTGATGTTTTTTCATTCAATCTATCTCAAAACTATTACAATAACCATTATTTATACTAAAACAACAACATAATTTCCTTGATTAGTTAAGGAATAAAATAAAACTCTTACTAAAATATAATAAATAAAACTAATAACTTAAACAAACTAAGAAACTACCTATAATCTACTACTAATAAATTTAGGAAAACTTCCAATGAAATAATCATAATTATATGACCTCCCACTTTGTAATTAAAGTATTAACCATTTGGCTACTTTTACATTTTTTATACTTACTGTAGTCAATTTTTACTTGAAGTCTAAATTTTTCATTTTTATGTGATTTAAAGGTAACATATTTGTTTAAAATAATATTTAATATTTATGCAAGCATGTTTTTCACTTTCTTTATATCTTTACTATTTTATAACCGCTTATAAACATTGTGTTTGATTAAAATTTTAATAATTTAAATTCTCACTTGTACCCCTCAACTTTTTCGTTTTCTCACAAATACCTCTCTTTTTCTAAGAAAAAACTTTGACCGACAAAAACTTTTTCTTATCAATTTAGAAACCGATAATTTTTGTTTCTCATTGTACATCTTTATAAGATCTTTTATTTGAAAAAAAATAGAATTTATGGAATTTTTATTAGGGAGTTATGACCGGTCAAAGTCGTTTGACAAAATAAACTTTGACCGGCTAAAACTATCGCGTACAAATTCCAAAATCGATGATTTTTTTTCCCAAATCAAAGATCTCGTTAAGACTTACGATAGAAAAAAAATTACACTTTTATGAAATCGTAACTAAGAGTTATCGCCGGTCAAAGTTTTTTTTTTCAAAAAAAGAGGGGTATTTGTGAGAAAACAAAAAGTTTAGGGGTACAGGTGAGAATTTCCCTATTATTTTTTTGTGGCAATAAAAATTTTTTAGGTTGTATTCGCAAAAGATATTACCTATATCGTGGATTTAATTATAAACTATTTTTAATCTAAAAGAAAAATTGATAATAACATTATATATAAACTTAAAGAATTTCGCTTAGATCGTTCGTGATGCACAAATATTGTGTACATTTAACGATATTTTTGACATACGAGTATATAACGATAGATTTCTTGACTAAATTTAAGTCACACGAAGAAAAAAAAAAATAACTTTTTTACGATGACATTTGGTTGAAAATTTTATTTCCATTAAGTGTGTCACCAAGGTAACTCTATTGTAAAATAAAGATGGCAAACCAAATAATTTGTCCCTTGAAATTATTTTGTATCAAAACAATATAATTGTCACCATATTCGTACGATATAGCTATATCAGTCGTAATTATCCATCGCATTTTATGGATTTTGAAATATCAATGCTAGCCACTAAACAATTTGTAGCTATGTTGGTATTTTAGCCACGTCCGCGTAGCTTGATATTTTGCCATTATTTTAACTATTTTTGTGGCACAAGTGACTATTTGCCACATAATTTTTTTCTCTTGTGGCATAAATAG
This sequence comes from Dianthus caryophyllus, assembly GCA_023091065.1. Lineage (NCBI taxonomy): Eukaryota > Viridiplantae > Streptophyta > Magnoliopsida > Caryophyllales > Caryophyllaceae > Dianthus > Dianthus caryophyllus. The sequence goes on along the minus strand of CM041516.1, from coordinate 52,477,505 downwards.
ATGTTGTTGCCACGTGCATGGCTTAGTTTGTGGCTAAATAGCTATTTTTGCCACGAATTTAACTATTTCTGTGGCACAAGTGATTATTTGCCACATAATTTTTTCTTTTGTGGCATAAATTTTTCTTGTGACAATCACAATGGATTTTTTCCGTGCAAAGCAAAATTATGCCACATATTATAATTTTAGTGGCATATTTTGTGGCACAAGTGATTAATTGTTCTAGTGCATGAACATAATAACAAATGCTTATTAAATGATACCTCAAGAACATTAATCTCTGACTCTTGACAGTAACTGAAATAAAAATAAAAATTACATTAATCCAAAATCAAAATAAACTGAAAAAAAAACACAATGTAATTGAATTAACTATTTTTACTTACCGTGGATCATAGAAAATTAAAAGCAGGGTCGTTGTCAGCCTTGTATTGACCATGTTCAGCAACTGGTCCGGAGTTTGGTCGGTGATTACGTTGTTAGGTTTTTCAAATTCCACCTATATATAATAAATGACCTTTTTATTTGGAAAAAAAAAGAAAATAAATCGACATTATAAATATGTATAGTACCTGACCCTCACGACGTACGAGGGGGATCACTGGGGTCAACACATAGCCTACATCATCGATGGCTTGGCTTTCTAAAGATAAACGCTGCTTTTTTTTTTTGGCTTGCAGTGTATTTCATTGAAACTTGAATTTCTGATCAAATAAGCGAGCCCATTGTTACCCCTATTTTCACCCCACTGATTTTTGACAATCCAGTACTTAATGGTAGGCTGTCCACGAGTACGGGGAACAAAGGAGCCCATTCCCACCAAAAGCAAAGAGTGCGCCGTTACACCTCCTTGTTCATCATAATAATCAGGAACCTTTGATTGGTAAAAATACTCCTCAGCTAGATGCAGATCCACCAACCCCTCCTGAAAATACCATTACTCCCTATTAAATACAACATACTTAAAATAGGTAAATGAACTTGAGGGAAAAAAAATTGAATCCAAATGTTACAGTACATTTGTAATGCAAAAATTGTAATCTAATTGTTACAATACATTTGTAATGCAAATTGTAATACAGATATTCATTCAAAAAAGTACCACTGTTATGGGCACACTACTTCGACACTATCTTCATTTTTCAATGGAGGCAGAAATTTAGTTACGCAGATTAAAAATGCCAAGACGAAAAAAATACAGTCAGGTGTGTTTTTGTACATGACAAGGCTTTTCACCTTTTTTATTCGGTTATTGTGAAATTTTTTATTTCATAATTAAAAGAACACCAAGTATTGTTTTTTTTTTATGACATATGATTTGGGACACAATCATCTCAAACTTTTCTAGCAAAAGAAAAACTGAAAAAATGGGCGACTCATAAGCTACACTATTACATTGACGAGCAATAAACTGATAATATGTTGAGATAATATATAACTAAAAATCAATGGGCTTTTTTATAATTAAAAAGAGAACAAAAGAACAACATAATGACAGATTAGAAAAGCAGGGAGAAGTTGTTAAAAGGCACTTATATCATCAATTGACTAATTTGAAATAACAATGTTTCTTACCCCTTTCAAATAAACAACTCCAGAATAGCAATTCACGGACACAATGAGGGACTGTTCTCGTAAGGCTGCTATTATCGAATCTTCATCATCTTTCACCAAACGCCACGTATCCACCTTATGCTTTCCCTGACAAAGACAATAATAAGTTAGTAACGTAAAAACAATAATAAGTCAGTAATGTATAAACATGAATCATATCTGATTCTAATTCTATCAATCGAAAAAACAAAATATATTAATCACCCCGGTGAAGGTACCGGGAATCGGGTGAAACCTATCGACGCCCTGCGCGCGCCCGACCTCGCCCCGTGCGGGGGCGTAGGGGCGGAATGCGCCTCGCAGGAAAAAGTGCGAAGTTTTTGTAAAAATGGGGGAGATCATTGCATGAGTTTAGGATCAAAAAGAAATGTAGAAAAATCATTTTGAAAGGTGTTTTTCGGAGTCGCCACCAAATATTAAAGGCATTTGGGACCTATTCAACGCGTCTTGAAATTCAAGACACGAGTGTCTCAGACTTCAAGATGCGTCGATATCTATCAATCTGAGGTTTGAAACTAGAGAAGGGGTTCGGAGTGAGGTTACTTTTCGAAAGTCTTGACAAAATGTATTTTGAAAACTGAAATCAAAAAGCCTACGTAAAAGTAGTCTCTACTAATTTGAAAACATTTGCTTAATTTCGATATTTGGGCTAAAATGACGCTACGTACAAGAGCGAATATATATGACTCGATTAAAATGCGTAAATTATGTAAATTGTCAAAATAATGACATATTGCTATAGGAAATATACGTTAAATAATAATTTATTGACTAAATTATTACCATAGACGTTATTTTCCGACCTCGTATTTGACTCTAAGATTTTGTGAAAACCCTCAGTTTTGACATGCTAAAAGACTCTATGAAACGGTACAATTTAGTGTTGGAACCGTGATTCTAGTCGTAATTTAATGCATGAATGAGGACTTGCATAATTATAAAAGTGACGTCGGTTTGCTTTAGTGATAGTGGGTCGTTTATTTATGCGATATTGGCGGGGTTTAGACGGATTATGAATCCGAATTGCTACAACCGAATTACGAATAAGGTTCGCTAATGCCAATATCGGGTCGGGTTAGGAACCCGTATAGGTCGATTGTACGTGAGGCGTAGATAGAGAAAGAGTGATGACAATTCATCGAGTAGGGGCTAGTGTACCCCTTTCATTCCGAGTCTCAAATGTCCATAACGTAGGTAAAATGTTTACCTTTTGGTTATGCAAAGACGGTATTTTTGAGTGGATTTTGTGAGTAGTGTATATGTGTTTTTAAAGCGAGGTGTGTAAAACCGACCTGAAAAACCGACCATTTGAAAGATCGGAAGGGGTTGGTATTTATAGGAAATGGCTGGTTTGAGTAGGTGCCCAAAACTTAATCGCCTGAGCACAGGCGTTTAAGTTGGTTTGGGTTAGATATTTTGTAGGAGAAAATCAAGAAGGCGGCTGCCACCAAACAAATATTTAATCGCCTGTTAACAGGCGATTAGTTTTTTAATCGCCTATTCACAGGCGATTTTTAATTTGTTTGGTGAGTTTGTTATGCCGCCTTTGGCTTAAGTGACGTGGGTTTGTGATGATTATGTTTTGATTCTATTCTTAAGGGTTAAGTTTTTGTTCTGTTTTGGTCCGAATTTCGGTGCGTGTTTCGGTTTTTGTCGTGTTTTTCGATTTTGGTTTGAAATAAAATAATATTAGGTTATATTATTTTATGGTTTCATAAAACCTAGCTTTGTGAACATGTGACACGGGACGCACTTTGGCCCGTTTTGCGGGTTGTGTTTTGGGTCGTTTTTGTAAGTTTGGGCCGTTTTGTAGCTAGTTGAAATTTGTTCTTGTGGCTTGGCTTAATAGGACGTTCCAGTATTGCGCTCGTGTTATGCTCCTAAAATGACTAATAGTGACATTCATTTTTATGATTATGCAAGTCCAAATTAATACGCTAAAAATGACTAAATACGTTTTAGACACTTTTGTACCGTTTCGACTCTCTCAAAAGCATGTACGACCGTCCTTTTCATCATTGGGTTTGTTTTGGGGGTGCGGATCACGGGTATCTCACAGAGCCCAGTTTGGTGAGCTTGGACAAAGCGTTAGTCAAACTTAGAGATAGTATCCGGACCATTACAGTCTCGATACTACCTGGCGGCGTTAAGCATGTGTCTTATGGGAGAGACGAGGACTTAGCGTCGGAAATGCGAGGAGGGGCGACATGTTTTTAAGGACATGGCGGTCCTACATGTTTAAGGGCATGTCGACTGTATGTGGCACGAGTACTCAATTGGCGCGCTTGCTGCGCTCGCTTTCGGACTTTGCTTGCGGCAGCTTGCGCTCCTTGCTTCCGGACTTTGCGTCGCCGGTTTGCGCTCCTTGCTCGGACTTTGCTTGCGCTTCTAGCTTGCGCTCCTTGCTCGGACTTTGCGTGCGCCGGCTGCGCTCCTTGCCGGACTTTGCGTGCGGCCGGCTGCGCTCCTTGCCGGACTTTGCTTGCGCTTAGCTTGCGCTCCTTGCTCGGACTTTGCTTGCGCCGGCTTGCGCTCCTTGCCGGACTTTGCGTGCGCCAGTTTGCGCTCCTTGCTCGGACTTTGCTTGCGCACTAGCTTGCGGCTCCTTGCTCGGACTTTGCGTGCGCCGGCTGCGCTCCTTGCTCGGACTTTGCTTGCGCTTAGCTTGCGCTCCTTGTTTCGGACTTTGCGTGCGCCGGCTGCGCTCCTTGCTCGGACTTTGCTTGCGCTTAGCTTGCGCTCCTTGCTTTCGGACTTTGCTTGCGGCTCGCTTGCCGGACTTTGCTTGCGCTTACAGCTTGCGCTCCTTGCTCGGACTTTGCGTCGCGCGGCTTGCGCTCCTTGCTCGGACTTTGCTTGCGCTTAGCTTGCGCTCCTTGCTCGGACTTTGCTTGCGCTTCTAGCTGCGGCTCCTTGTCGGACTTTGCTTGCGCTCGCTTGTGGACTTTGCGTGCGCGCTTCGCTGCGCTCCTTGCTCGGACTTTGCTTGCGCTTCTAGCTTGCGCTCCTTGCTCGGATTTTGCTTGCGCTTCTAGCTTGCGCTCCTTACTCGGACTTTGCGTGCGCTTCTAGCTTGCGCTCCTTGCTCGGACTTTGCTTGCGCTTCTAGCTTGCGCTCCTTGCTCGGACTTTGCTTGCGCTTCTAGCTTGCGCTCCTTGCTCGGACTTTGCGTGCGCTTCTAGCTTGCGCTCCTTGCTCGGACTTTGCTTTGGTTGGACGTCTCGTAGAAGAGGTTACGCATCTTGGTTTATAAGAGTGGTTTGTGCTTTTGTGGTTCTCATAAAAAGTCAGATTCTTTTATGAACGTCTCTCGGGGAGGCTACGCGCATTTTTGTGGTTCTCATAAAAAGTCAGATTCTTTTATGAACGTCTCTTAAGGAGGTTACGCGCATTTTTTGTGGTTTCTCATAAAAAGTCAGATTCTTTTATGAACGTCTCTTGAGGAGGCTACGCGCATTTTTGTGGTTCTCATAAAAAGTCAGATTCTTTTATGAACGTCTCTTGAGGAGGCTACGCGCATTTTTGTGGTTCTCATAAAAAGTCAGATTCTTTTATGAACGTCTCTTGAGGAGGCTACGCGCATTTTTGTGGTTCTCATAAAAAGTCAGATTCTTTTATGAACGTCTCTTGAGGAGGCTACGCGCATTTTTGTTTGGTTTTGTGGGTATGTATGGGTATATTTGTGGTTCGGTTTTGATTGTAGTTGTTGGCTTTGTGTGTGACGCCCTAGGCTTCGAATATTTCGTCTTGTTGCAAAAATGCATGTTCGGGTTGTAACCGGGTCTGAAATCCTTGCGTTTTTGCTTGCCGAGTGTACCTGCACAAAGTCGTTAGTCGTAAAAACACATATATATATGTCTCGATTGAGACTGACTCGCTTAGGACTAAACTAAATGCAAATGCAGGGTTTTGAAATATGCTGTTTAGAAAGTATTTTAGACTCGTAAAAAGACGCTTTTGACATTGTAAAAATGTGAGCTAAAACGACATTTTGAGACGAAAATTGTGAATGCGAAAATCGTGTTTTGTGTTGTGGTTAATTTTTGTGTTGTGGATTGTTTTGCAAATTTGGCTATAAAAGGAGGGCTAGGTTAACTCATTTTATTCGTCCTTTCAACGTTCTATTCTCGGTATTCCAAAGATATTCAAAATATTTACGGAACGTTAGTCGAGTTATGGAGAATTTTGAAGGAAAACTTGCACCGTTGGTGTTCATTCTTGTCGGGGTTGGAGGAGAAGGATTTGAAAGATTGCGGTATCGGGGTACTCCTGGGCCTGAGGCAGGTTCAAATAGATCCCGAGTTCTTGGATGCTTGTCTCGATTATTGGGACCTAAGTTTTCATGTGTTCCGCTTTTCTGGCGGGAAGGTCTGTCCACTGGTCGAGGAGTTTGGAGTTATTGGTGGTTAAGGGAATCTGGTGTTTGTTTTATTGTGTTGTTGTTAGTATTATGTTCATATTATTTTGTATTATGTTCGTATTATTTTGTATTATGTTCGTATTATGTCTATCCTAAACCCGATGTAAATGCCGGGTTAAGTATAAGTATTATAATATATTGTAGTGTTGTTAGTGTATCTCTAAGGTTGTAGTTACGCTCCTACTTTTGAAAGATCCAAAATGTAACCGTTCTTTTTAAGATTAATAAAAATCAGGTTTTTTATTTACGACTTTGCCTCATTTTGCTTATTATTCTGTGTAAAATTCCTTGGCTCTAATTCTTTTTTCAAAGTTTAGAATGTAAGGAAGGTTTTTGTTTTTAGGAATTTTTGTATTGACTATTCCCTCGACCTTTTTAAGCTTTGGGTTTGTCGTGTATTGTTGAATGTTGTTCCTTTTACCCTTTGGGTTATGGAACGATTTTGTGATGACTATATCCTCAGCCTTTTTAAGCTTTAGAAGTGTCGTTTTGTGTTGAATGTCGTCTTTTTTATCTTTCAGGTTTAAAAGACGGGTTTTTGTGTTGACTATGTCCTCAGCTTTTTCAGGCTTTGGACGTGTCATTTTTGTGTTGAATATCGCCCTTTTTAGCCCTTCGGGTTATTTAGGCGAGTTTTGTGGTGACTATGCCCTTGGCCTTTTTTAAGCTTTAGGCGTGTCATTTTTGTGTTGAATATCGGTTGTGCTTTTTGCAAAGCTGCCTACGTATCCATGAAAAATGGAATCAAACCGGCGTAGTTCAGAAGTTTTTGTTTTGCTTTTTTGTGGTGAATGCGCACGTTTAGGGGCATGCCGGCCCACGAATTGTGTTTGGTGGATGCATGTTTAAGGGCATGCCGGCCCAGGAGCATGTTTAAGGACATGCCGGTCCATGAATTGTTTTTGATTTTTGTGGAGCGGAAGAGCATGTTTAAGGGCATGCCGGCCCATGAATTGTGTTTGCAGGAGGGAGCATGTTTAAGGACCTGCCGGTCCATGGTGTGCTTTGTGTGGAATGCATTTTTAAGGGCATGCCGGCCCATGAATGCGATTTTTAGAAAATTTTTGCTTTTAATAGATATATTGCAAGGTCTCTCTAGGGATAGTACTTCTTGAGTTGGTCGAGGTTGGTGGCGAGGCTAAACTCTTGACCGTCGAGGTCGGTTAGCTTGACTGCTCTGCCTGTGTAGATTTCCTTGACGGGGTAGGGCCCTGCCCAGTTAGGCTTGAACTTCCCTCGTGGGTTGACTGGAAGTGGTGCTCGAACTGACTTTAGTACGAGATCACCCACCTTTATGTTTCGTGGCTTCTTTTGGGTAGGCTTTGTTGAGGTCCCGAAAGTCGGCGCATGCTCGCATTTTGCCATTCTTCTTCATGACTGGCACCATGTTCGAGATCCAGTCGGAGTATTTGATGACTTGGATGAACCAGGCTTGTAGTTGTTCTTTTTTTTTTTTTTTTTTTTTTTTTTTTTTTTGTGAGATCTCTTCTTTGACCATGAGAGACCATTTTGGCTTGATGTGTCGTAGTTTTTGCTCGACGGGTTTGCTACCTTGCTTGATTGGGATACGGTGTTCAGCTATCTCGCGGTCGATGCCGGGCATGTCTTTGTACGACCATGCGAAGACGTCCTTGAATTCTGTGAGGAGCTTGGTATATATGGTCCTTTTTTCTGTGCTAAGAGAAGCCCCCAGCTGTAGTTCTCGAGGTTCTTCAGGCGTGCCTATGTTGATGGTTCTTCGTCTTGATTCAGACGGTCCTGTTCGGGTTACGAGACAATGCTTGCAATGTATCTATATAATGCAATGTTATTTTGTTTAAAATTATCGCATTCATTAGAATATGTAGATTTTAAATGAGGCAAAGAGTAACCAAAAACTTTCATGTTATTAATGTTATCAAAAGCGGTTACATTTGAAGATAGTTCAGACGAGGGAGCTTTGGATAACCTTAATGACTCTAGTTTTTCAATTAGGTTTACTACTTTAGTAATGTAACCTAGTGACCCTGCCGTTAAGAAAATTTTGGCGTCATAAGGACGCCAGACCCTATACTCTAGGTGTAGATACTTGAATTGAAGCGCTGGAGTCGTTAGTAGATTGGGCAGCGTTTTCTTCGAGCTTTAGCTGTTGAAGGGTGGCTTGGAAGTCTGAGGCCTTTGTGGTGATGATCTCGTCATCTAAAGGTATCCTAACCTTTTGGTGGAGGCGCGGCAGGCCTTGGGGGTGCTGTAAAAATCGGCGGTGCCTTTAGTGCGCCTAGTGCGTTGATAGCGTGTATGGGCTCGACTTTGACACTGGCTTGAGACGAGCTTCCCTGATACCCATGACCCGTGCTTTTATTCCCATTTTCTTTGCGGAGGTCGTCTTGATGAGTTCGCCGGCGACACCGAGTGTTGAAGTCACAAAGTTCTTGTACCGTAGATGTTGTTGGTATGCAGGGGTGAGGTTGTTGATGAACTTGGTGATTAAATCAGTGTCCCTTGGGCGGTTAGGTATTTGGGCACAGAGTTTCTTCCAACGTGTCAAGTATTCGGTAAACCCTTCCTTCTCCTTCTGAGTCAGGACCTCCAAAGTACGTAGCGAGACTTGGATGTCGTTGTTGTCCCGATACTGCAGATCGAATGCCACTGTTATGTCTTCGAAACTACCAGTCTTGTGTGGCTCTAAAGAATAGAACCATGCTCTGGGTTGTGGGTCCAGTGAGTGTGGGAATAAAGTGGCCCAGGCGGGGGGGTCGACCCCCATAATGGCCATCTTGGCTTTGAAAGCTTTGACGTGCACGAGCGGGCTTTCGTGACCTTTGAAAGTGGGAAGGTCGCTGAGCGCTAGCTCGTCAGGGCAAAGATGGACCTAACATTCTTGGGATATGCTCGTTTTCTTGGTGAATGGAGTAACCCTGGAGTTTGTAGGCGTTCTTCCATGGCTCGAATCCTTTTTGCGTTTCGTTCGGATTCTTGCCGGCGCTGCGGCGTTCTTCTCTGCCTCAAATTTTTGCATGATGGCCATTTGCTCAATTGTTGCGGTGAGGCTAGCTATTCTGTCATTGAGTTGTCGGACTTGCTTCAGCGATTACCTCTGGGAGGTGGTGGTCGTCGTGAAACCTTCATCGTGTTGTAAGGCCATGACAGGTTTTGGTTTTGATCTGTTGTAGGCGCGCTTCTTTGGAGGCGGAGGTGGATTTAAGTGACGGTTCTTGGTTCGTCGTGTATCCAGGTTTTGTTCAATGGGAGGTTTGTTGTGTATCTAGGGTTTTTCGATGAGTGGACCTGACAAAGTTTTCAAACCTTTAGTGATTAAAAGGGAAGAAAAAGACTCAACGAAAAATCGCATTCACGACCAAAGAAAAAGTGTGAAAAGTGGGTACAGGACTTGACTCGTGTTTTTAGCTTTTGAAAAAGACACGGGAAGCTAGAGGTTGTATGATCATAACCAGATCTCGAAGTAGTAAAATTTGTATGATCATAACCAGATTAACCCAGTTTAGCGGTATGTTGCTAGAGGTTTATCATTTTGGTTATGATAAAAAAAAGGATCAAACCGAAGTAGCGATAGGCCAGTCAATCTGAGGATGTTAAAATTGGGTAAAAGGCGATTACTTGTTCGCCTTTTATGTGTGACTCAGGAAATCAAATCAAAATGACGATAGGTCACTTGATTCAAGATTTAAATCAACGGGTTCGCATCACGAGCGAGCGGCGTTTTTTGTTTTGAGAGAAAAAGTTCGATTTAAAATCGGGATGACTAATGAGTCACTCGACTTAGAGCTAATCCTAAAGCATGGAAGATCGATTACATTTAAAATATCCGAAATGAATTGACATTTTCGGTTTTGCTTTTTGAAATGTTTGCAATAAATGTATTATGGCGTCGTCGATCGCATAATTCATTTACGTTTTGAAAAAGATCGAGGATATAGTGATTATCCTAGATCGGTTTTAAATGTAGCGGCATTTTATTTATCAAACTCAAATGACCATAGGACAAAGAGCCTAACAGCGTGTTTTAAAAAGTATGACCTTTTGAAAAAGTTTGAAAAAGTAATTTCAAAATGGTCGTATTTTAAAAAGTATAATGCCTAGGAAATGTTTTTTTTGTATGCAATGGTTTTGAAAGACGACTATAGTGAGGGTACTATAGCTTCGCACTTGTACATATAAACACAGGATTCTGGTTTATTGGGTGAGGTTCCCTCCGGCCATTCTCGCCACGGTAAGGTAGGCCGATCCGCGGCATTGCACACGCCTAAGCTGGCGTGAGTTCAATACGGACCCTAGGCGTTCGAGTTTGGTAGTTACGATCGTTTTACGGATGCCGTACTTGTAATCGTGGAGGGTGAGAGACAGCGTGTCTGAGTTATCCCGCTTATGAAGCGAGCTTTACTAGGGGCCGTCCCTCAAAGGGTGTGGTTATGAATCAGGAGGATTCGACTCAACGTACTTTTGCCCAAATATCGAAAGCGAAAATGTTTTCAAAGTTTCAAGCTTCACTTCTTTATGTTTTTAAAATAAAAGAAAAACTAGTTTTTCAAAAATAATAAAAATCATGCTCGTCCCCAGCGGAGTCGCCAGCTGAAGGTACCGGGAATCGGGTGAAACCTATCGACGCCTACTGGCGCTTGAGCCTCGCCCGTCTTGGGCGTAGGGGCGGAATGCGCCTCGCAGGAAAAAGTGCGAAGTTTTTGTAAAAATGGGGGAGATCATTGCATGAGTTTAGGATCAAAAAGAAATGTAGAAAAATCATTTTGAAAGGTGTTTTTCGGAGTCGCCACCAAATATTAAAGGCATTTGGGACCTATTCAACGCGTCTTGAAATTCAAGACACGAGTGTCTCAGACTTCAAGATGCGTCGATATCTATCAATCTGAGGTTTGAAACCAGAGAAGGGGTTCGGAGTGAGGTTACTTTTCGAAAGTCTTGACAAAATGTATTTTGAAAACTGAAATCAAAAAGCCTACGTAAAAGTAGTCTCTATTAATTTGAAAACATTTGCTTAATTTCGATATTTGGGCTAAAATGACGCTACGTACAAGAGCGAATATATATGACTCGATTAAAATGCGTAAATTATGTAAATTGTCAAAATAATGACATATTGCTATAGGAAATATACGTTAAATAATAATTTATTGACTAAATTATTACCATAGACGTTATTTTCCGACCTCGTATTTGACTCTAAGATTTTGTGAAAAACCCTCAGTTTTGACATGCTAAAAGACTCTATGAAACGGTACAATTTAGTGTTGGAACCGTGATTCTAGTCGTAATTTAATGCATGAATGAGGACTTGCATAATTATAAAAGTGACGTCGGTTTGCTTTAGTGATAGTGGGTCGTTTATTTATGCGATATTGGCGGGGTTTAGACGGATTATGAATCCGAATTGCTACAACCGAATTACGAATAAGGTTCGCTAATGCCAATATCGGGTCGGGTTAGGAACCCGTATAGGTCGATTGTACGTGAGGCGTAGATAGAGAAAGAGTGATGACAATTCATCGAGTAGGGGCTAGTGTACCCCTTTCATTCCGAGTCTCAAATGTCCATAACGTAGGTAAAATGTTTACCTTTTGGTTATGCAAAGACGGTATTTTTGAGTGGATTTTGTGAGTAGTGTATATGTGTTTTTAAAACCGAGTGTGTAAAAACCGACCTGAAAAACCGACCATTTGAAAGATCGGAAGGGGTTGGTATTTATAGGAAATGGCTGGTTTGAGTAGGTGCCCAAAACTTAATCGCCTGAGCACAGGCGTTTAAGTTGGTTTGGGTTAGATATTTTGTAGGAGAAAATCAAGAAGGCGGCTGCCACCAAACAAATATTTAATCGCCTGTTAACAGGCGATTAGTTTTTTAATCGCCTGTTCACAGGCGATTTTTAATTTGTTTGGTGAGTTTGTTATGCCGCCTTTGGCTTAAGTGACGTGGGTTTGTGATGATTATGTTTTGATTCTATTCTTAAGGGTTAAGTTTTTGTTCTGTTTTGGTCCGAATTTCGGTTTTCGTGTTTCGGTTTTTGTCGTGTTTTTCGATTTTGGTTTGAAATAAAATAATATTAGGTTATATTATTTTATGGTTTCATAAAACCTAGCTTTGTGAACATGTGACACGGGACGCACTTTGGCCCGTTTTGCGGGTTGTGTTTTGGGTCGTTTTTGTAAGTTTGGGCCGTTTTGTAGCTAGTTGGGCTGTTTTTGTGGCTTGGCTTAATAGGACGTTCCAGTATTGCGCTCGTGTTATGCTCCTAAAATGACTAATAGTGACATTCATTTTTATGATTATGCAAGTCCAAGTGTACGCTAAAAATGACTAAATACGTTTTAGACACTTTTGTACCGTTTCGACTCTTTTAAAAGCATGTACGACTGTCCTTTTCATCATTGGGTTTGTTTTTGGGGGGTACGGATACGGGTATCTACACCCGGCTGCTCGAGGAGGCGTTGGTTGGTCTTTTAAGCCAGTGAATGGCCTGTAGGCACCTTCTTCACTCACACCGTGCATTTTCATCCATTGTAACGCCGCCAAAGGACTTCCGCCTCTACACCCTTCCAGTCCCGGGTATGAGTGATCGATGGTGTCCTGTATGGAGAATGGAGGAACCGCACGATCTGCCGCTAAAAAAGCACAGCGGGCTCCCCTCGCTCTAGATTAAGCTCAACAAATAGCTGCAATATTGACCCATCGAGAAGAAATAAATCACTTATATAAATGTATAATTATCATTTGTTAATATCATTTATCATATACTATATACATAAAGAGAGACCGTTGACATCATTATTTATCGTCGCACTCTCATTAAAAATTCCCCCTCCAAACCACCTTTTGAAGGAAACCTCCATGGCTACCGAGCTCTGAAATCGCCATTGATGATGATGTTGAAGCTTTTGATTTACAGAGAAAGAAGGTAGGAAGAAGCAAAGACTAAATAGAAAGTTTGTTGTATATTGAATATGAATGAATAATGAATCAATGAATCTGTACTAATGATTGGCTATGTACACATATATAAGGTGAGTGTAACTAACTTCTTGTTAGGATCATGGCCCTAAAGGACTCCTCTAACCATGCCACTAATCACTTATAGTGGACTTTTCGGACCTAGTTGTGCATGTTAAACTAAACGGTATATAATTGAATTAAATTACGGTAATTTAAAACAAAAGAGAATAGACCTTCTTTAAGGCCTCAAATTGGAGCTTCTTAATATAGTGCTCAAAATAGAACACCTCCTTCCTTGATCCACCCTAAGAATCAACCAACTAATACTATATAATATAGCTAGATTATATTAGTATTATACTTAATAATATGTAGGTATTATTATGAGATAAAAAGAGTAGAAATTGATCAACTTTAACACCAAACCACATGGCCAAAGAGGGCTTTCTTTGGCTGATTTTTGTGCTTAGTTTTGTGAGTTTTTAGAGTGATTTTCATCCATACAAATGAATGAGAATAGTGGAGTATATATAGGCAAAAACAAGTGGAAGAATTAGGCACATAATTGACCAAAAAAAATTGACCAAAAAAGTGCTCATAATGAGCTTATCTTGGCTGATTTTTTAGGCCCATTTGGGTCATTTTTGGTCCATTTTATTTGAATCCATTTGATATTATTTAGTCCATTTAACACTTAAATAAACTAACTAATAAAAATAATATATATACTTAACAATTTAAGTAATATAAATGACAATTATATCAATATATAATTTATCACTTTTGACTCAAATATTCTCCATTTTATTAACCTATAAATCTTATTAGTTATTAATCTTTATTATTAACAAATAACCCTTTTCGTAAATTAACACTTAATTATTAATTCACAAAATCACAAAACCTTTTATTATTCAATTATCGCATAAAAGAATAATAACACTCTAGTTCCGTATCTTATATACGTCTCATAATTTATTACCTCTTGACTAACATATTAGTCTCAATATTAAGTCTCTAGTTATACTATATCAAATATAAATAACTAGTCTGTGTTGGTCTTCCTCCCATTAGGTGTGACCGAAAGGGATCAGTTGATTACCGCCATCTCATGACAGTAACGTCAAACTCTAGCAAGCCGAGCGTTACCGATATACGTTAATCAACTGACTTATATAAAGCTATATTCCCTTTATTGTAACAACCCGGTTTTTCGTGACTTAATTAAACTAAGGCGGAAATATTAATTAAGTACATATATTAAAAACCAGCTGTCATCGTCTTACAACCCAGTATACACAATACGAGTTTAGAGAATAAACAGAGTATTCGATTACAATTTCCCTCAAAACAAACCAAGGTAAAACAATAAATATAAGCTGGTCCCATCCTAAAATCCAAGCATCCGGTCCACGCTTTTCCTGCACAATAAACTGTTGGGGGGATGCCCGCTGAGCGGACAGTGACTAGCTACGCCCATACTTACCCTCGAGTTCGATTACTTTGGTTTATTACTATCGCTTTATAATTATAACATTATGATAAAAATATAAACATGCCTAATACATATAGCATATAAAGACATGTAAGTCATAATGAGCATGCGGTTTAAAACGATAAATCATATAGGCATAAAATCATTCCTCGATAATCATACTCAACGATCAATTTCAATCTCAAGTATAACGTCATTCATGCAATAACCAATCAAAACAAGGAAATACATCCGATCATACGTTAACTAATGAGTCTTCGTTAGCAAGGCGGAAGCATGCAGACATAATCCGCGCAGTAGCCGGCAGGGCCAACATCACTTGGACATGACTGCCAGGCTTAAAGATATCTAAGGTAATAAGGACGATTCAATCCCTTGTCTAATGTATGCATACACCACTATAGATAGGATCGTATCATACTCGCCCTTCGAGTAAGTAGTCACCTAATAATTCGACTATCACCAAAGACGGGTACCCCCGGATGGGGCTGGCGTTTCCAATTACTAATATATGGGCCCACGGAAATATCAAGGATGCCCCATCTCTGAGGTTGCATATACCGTGTCGAGTAGCAATCTTAGGATCGTTATTTCGCCTTGGGCAACTCTGGTAGGGAGCCCAAGTCCCCATATACAGCTACCTCATTAACTTCGAATTCAAGAGTCGCGACATGGCGAACAATCCAAGTATTTTATTCAAGTAGTTCATTTCTCAAATTCTTATTTCCTTGTTCAATCGTAATAAATGACAATTCTCAATTTTAGTAACATCGTCGAACTTTATAATGAAATTTTTGTTCTAGCAGTTCTTCAGGTAAGCAGAAGCAAACAGTAAACTTAAAGATTTATTTTGAGTCCGTTCGTAAATTTTAAATATTTTTACTATTCATTATTTTACTATTCATCGTATTTACTATTCTTCGTATTTTACTATTTATCTTATGTACTATTCATCGTATTATTATATGTATTCGTATTTTATCATTCCTCGTATTTTATTCGTATTTTTATACTTGGTATTTATACGTATTTTTATACGTATTCCTATACTTAGGATATTCTTTAAAACAACCTTTTATTTATTAAGTATAAATTTCTAGTTTTAAAGTCGTTAAGTTCGTTTTGTATTTAGTGATTTTGAAATATATTTTAATCAAAGTTGTTAAGTTCATTTTGTACTTAGTGATTTTGAAATAATATTTCAAAAGTAAAACTCGGTTAAATTTAGTCATATACTTAACTAAAATTTAAGCGGCTTCCATTTTTAGCGAGGTTGTCGTAGTTCATTTCAAATAGTCCGTATGTCCAAATCCAATTTAAGCAAAGGTAGTAACACTCGAATTTATTCATTTCAATACATGTAACGTTTATTTTTATCGGTTTTATTGATTCTTTTTATTAACGATTCATTATACACTCTAATATAATTCTAATTACGAATCAAATTTAGTGACTAAGTGACAAATTCATTTTGACCAAAATTGACCCAAAAATAATGTGAAAGGCCGTGGCCTTTATTCTATTTTAGCTATTTATTTTCTTTTCGTTTTTATTTAATATTTCATTATCTTAACTAATTGAATTACTTTAGTGATAAAAATAAAAAGTGACAAATTCATTTTAAGTCAAAAAAGAAGCTAAAACCGTGGCCTTTAATATAATTATGCATTTTATTTTCGTTTTCTAATTTATCGTATTTAACTTAAAGTTTTGATATACTAACTATTTAAATTATACTAAAGTGATTTAAACTAATATGTAACTTTAATTCAAAGTTTTATTTTATTTGTGAATAGTGTTTTTACTCACTTTAAATTTCTAACTTTTATATTTTAAGGATTTAGCTTATTTAACTAACTCAACACTACATATTATTTACAAAAATTTCAAGTGAAAATTTATAAAATAAATAGGGAAATGCCGTGAGCTATAGTGTGTGTATAAATTTTTATTTTAAATTTTTGATCACTTTAAACTCATTGTTAATATTTCACATAATTTTTATATATGATAACTACTTAGCTAAAACACAACTAAACATATTAATCATATGAAAAATAATTAAAAATGCTCAAAATTAATTTAGCCAAACATATAAATATATTACTACAATAATCTATTTAAAACATTATTTAGTTATTATCATTATTTATACAACACAAAAGCATTCAAGCACACAAGTCATGTTTAATATATTTTAACATAATTTTCATACTTATAAAATTATAATAACAAAACAAATTAATTTACTAAAAGGATAATATGAGATATAACTAGTCACCTTAAATTAGATGTTAATCGTCGGGGATCTAAAATAATTTTTAGATCGGAATTTCTTCACCCATATTACTTAAACTTTTCACCCAAAAATTCAAGAGCTGTGAACCCGAATGAGAACGGCAGTGGCTCGGGTCGACACAACGACATCGACAGCAACCCAAAATAAAGAGAAAGAGGGAAGTGAGACTCGACACAATGAATCAATATAATAAATTATAGACGGAAAGCGAACTAATGCCGAGAGTTAATTTAATTGATTAAATAATTTAAAAGAGGAGAATGAAGTAGAATTGAAGCTGAAATCAAATGAATTACAGAATTGAAATCGAAATCGGAACCGTAACAGAGGCTCACCGTGATAACTGTCACGGTGATGTTGGCCCATGGTGGCTGACCAACATCTGGCAGACCCGAGGTCCCAGCAGCGGTTCGGCTCCGATGGTGCAGGCCACGGTGTTTTCCCAGTGAGCAAGGTGACAAAGCCAACTCTGGCGAGGGCTGGGTCACGTAGGACTTCGATGAAGGCGTCGGTGACCGGAGTCGTAATGCATAAACAATGAGGAGACGTGGAGAGAGAGAGGAATAGTTGGATAAAAAGGGAAAGAAAGCAGAGGCTTACCAAGGTGGTCGGAGGTCGGAGCTCCGGCGAGCAGGTGGTGGCCGTGGTCGAGAAAGGGGCAGAAAACAGGGGAAAAGAAGAGAGGGAGCTCGAGAGAAGAGCACGAGCAAGGCCAGGTGGTGGTGGTCATGGCGTTTGGTGACGGCTCGGCAGCGACCATGGTGGTTACGAGCAGGGGACCTCGGTGGTGGTATGGCGAGCTCGAGGTGAACGCCGACGACGACCCTGGTGTAGGTGGCAAGAGCAGGGGATAGGGAAAGTCGAGCTTTGAGCTCACATTAATGGCGGCTTTGATGGCCATGGGCATGGGGGCCTGGAGAACTCCGTCAAAGGTGGCGGTGATGGTGGTGATGCTCGAGTTCGAGCTCGAGCTTGCCATTAATGGCGGCTCACAAGGTGGAGTTGGCGATGATGATTGATTGTCATCGTTTTTGTTGTTGACGTTGAATGATGTTTGTGTTGTTTTTGTAGTTGGTGAAGTGTAGTATTATCATTATTATTATATTTATTGTTATTATTATATTATTATTATCATTATTAGTGTTATTAGTGTTAGTTGGTGTAGTCAGCTTTCGGCTGCTTTATTTTCTTTATTATTATTATTATTATTATTATTATTATTATTATTATTATTATTATTATCATTTTGCTATTGTTGTTTGTGATTGTTGTGTTTGTGGAGTTGCTTTATTTAAAGAAGAAAAAAAAGAGGATGAGAAAGTGATGAATGTCGACATAAAGGGAGGAAGAAATGAGTTTTAATGGAGTATGTCGATGTTGTTGTTGATTGAATTGTTATTGTCGGCTACTTGTTTACTATTATTATTATTCTTATCATTATTATTATCATTATAATTATTATAATGTTAGTGGTTGTTGTAGTGGAATGTATTTAATATGTATAAAATTTTACTTTAAAATGGTCAAGTGAGTGATGATGAGATTAGTGGGAGTGTAAGAGATTAGTGGTAGTGTATAAATAAATAAAAAGAAAGAAAATATTATAATTGAAATGAGTGGGTGGTGTATGTCGACATACTGAGCAAGTAGTATATGGAGTGCATTTGATTTTATTTGCTCCGTTTTATTTACTCCTATTTATAAAACTTAAATAATTTATAAAATATATTATGTTTTAAATTATTTGTTTTAAATTCTAATTCCATTATTTATATTATAAATTTTATAGCTCGTAAATATAAATGTATAAAAGTTGTCAGTTAAAAATTGTATTACAGTCTCATATATTTTCAAACGGTTTGTTTATTTGAAAAATACTTTTCGATAAAATTATATTTTATTCGAGTAATAGTAATTTTTAAAGTAACATGAAACTTTATAAATTTTAATAAAAGTAGTTGAATCAAAGTTTTAGCTTTGACAAGTGTTTTGGAAATAAAAAAAAAATGATACAAATGGATATAAACTTTTAAATAGTTTTTAACAAAAGAAAAAAAAATATTGCGAAATTCCTATTTGAACGAAATTTTTTTCAGTCGCGTTTTCTGAACAAAGTAATAAAAGTTAAATTATATAAATTTTAATTTAAAATATTTGTTAAAATAATTAATTACTGTTAATAAAAACACGGGGTGTTACAATCCTACCCCCTTAAGAAAAGTTTCGTCCCCGAAACTTGAATAGGATGGATAACTGTCGAGATAGAACTAGACAGTTAGTGAAAACATCGAGGTTTTTGGAATTAAGATATTAACATTGCTCTTGATTAGGTATGAATTTTCCACAAAAGAAAGATAGATGAATTTATTAGTTTCAAATACAAATAATTCTTTTTCGAATTAATATCTAAATGTCGCTGCATTGTCATTTTCCAAAATCAGTGAGAAGGAGGTTTTCAAAAAGGTAGGGCCTAGAAGTTTTGTATAGAATTAAAAGAAATTAAATTAATAAGCGTTTTAAGAATAAAAATGATTTATTTAAATTTTAAAAATAAAATGTTATCCTTAAAATAGGTTGAAATAAAGAATTTTAATATTTAATTAGGCTTGTGATAAAATCAATTCATTGTCCTACCCCCTTAAGAAGTTTTAAATGGATTAAAATTCACAAGAAGATAATATTAAATTTTTGAAACTGAAAAATAATAAGGTTCAAAAGGTATGAAATAAAGAATAGGCAATTTAAAATAACTAATTATCAAGGTTATTGAAACTTCGAAAATAAATTGGTGATGCTTGATTTGTTTATTCAGTAGATTATAATTGTTCATATTGTTTTATTAGGTCGAATTATGTACCATTATTCTGCTTTGTAGTTGATTTTGAGAATAATTTACTTGCGATTTTTTTTTTTTTTTTGCTAGAAATGTAAGATTTCATTAAATCAATAAAATGCACAATACATCACTTCCTCGACCACCATTCAAGCTCCTTCGAGCTCCATCTACTGGTATATAATACAGACACTCGACGCCTAACAGAAAACTGTACTTCACGTACTACAATCCTAGGATGCGTCACAACACAGTCAAAACGAACTCTATTTCTAACCATCCAAATAGAATACCAACAAGCCAACAGAGCAGTACATGTCACCCACTTCTTCACCCTCATCCAACGACGATTTAAAATCGTCATTAACTAATTATCATCCCCCAAATCAACTCCAAGCCAATGTGAAATGCCACCACTATCGACGATGAACAACCCTAGGGAGTACGCAGAGCAAGTGAAGCCTCGTTCTTCTTGTAATTGGCCTTAAAACAAACTTGCCTTAGCCTCTTTGTTTCATCAGTTAAATCAAGTCCAGGTAAATAATGCAATTTCTCCTTGTTTTCTTCCAATTTTTGAATAATTTCCATTATTCCCATCTCCTTAACATTTGAAACAAGAGTTTCCAAACTCTTAATCTTTCGGTAGGGCCACCTTTTAATGTTTAATTTCCTACATCTCCTCCTCAGAGAAGAAACCGATACACTCAACTCTTTTGCTGCCCTAATAATTGACATGTCAAAATACTTCCTTATTTCTTCATATTGTATTGAATCAATTCTTGAAGTTTTATTATTACTATTATTATTAAGTTTAATCTTCGTTCTAATCATGTTACAATTATCACCCTCTAGTGTATTCCCTTGAATTGGACACAAATTAATCTCGTCGACGACAACCGTGTCTAAGGGTGCATCAATGAAATAATCCATGTGATTATTAGGGTCGTTAAGAAAAGAAGAAAACAAATCTGAGTTGTTTAATTCATTTTGATCAATAGAGGTAGGGTATTTAGGTATAGACCCCATATCGACCGTGCATGGCACTGCATTATTATTGGTAGTAGTAGTAGTAATAGCCGTCGGACAAATTTGAGATGGTGGTGTCGAGAACCACCCTTCATATAATGAAGAACCTTCATCCCATGGACGAAATTCAGCTTCACAACTTATGTTGTTTTCAAATGTTTGTGGAAAAATGACATTATTATTGGAATTTTCTTGTGTAGAAAATGATGGGGGATATTCTATGAGAGAATTATTTGATGAATGGTATATCAACTCATTTGTTTCGAATGGTACTTGCATTGCTCTTTGTAATCGTTCATCCAATGACATGAAATCATCAAACTCAATTTTTTCATAACAATGAAATTGATTATTAGTTTCCATGATGATTAGAAGAATGAACACACAAGCTGAGTAGTAAAAAAAATTGTTACTGATTAGAAGAATGAGTAGTAAAAAAATTTTTTTTTTTTTTTTTTTTTTTTTTTGAAAGAAAACAAAATGAGTGGATCTTGAGTGCCTTCTATGATTGTTACTGATGAGTGTTGTGGGTCTCTTATTGGCAGGCGTATTGTTACAGGAGCGAATTAATTACTTTCGTTGCTTTTGAGTAGTGGCTACAGGAGCGAATTGATTATGTTTGTTGCTTTCGAGTAGTGGCTACAAGGGCCTGTCGGTTGAGTGGTATTGATGGTTGAAGCTACTTTTGCTGTCTTTAAATGAGAACCGTTCTTTTGAGTAATGTTCTCATTTATCACACAAGCCTAACCACTTTTACCATTAATAACTAACTTCATCTCCTTCAACTATAAACAATTAATTAAATTTGGTTTTTCCATTTCTTCCTTTCCTTCGCAAACTATCTAAACCCTAAAATGGCATCAATCTCTACTGACCGCCTCGCAAGACTTGAGGCCGACCTTATTTACTACGCAACGCATACGGTGGAGCAAAAACCGAGAGCTTATTGAATCGTTGGAGTCTTTCAAACCGAATTATATTAACCGTCTTGAACAAGCAAAGTCGGAACGAAGAAAGGGGGTTCAGTCCAAGAATTTCATGTTGGCACAAAGGATGGATGAAGTTATATACCGCAATCTTGAAGGTTTTTATAATATTGAATTTGAAATTGCAAAGGCAAAAAGGGAAATTGCTAGAGTGTTACGTGCATTTGAAGGGAAGAGTCTTGGTTGATTACGTCTTTTTAATTTCAATTAAGTATTTTGTTAAACTCTGAATGGCTGATTATGTTACTTTCAATCTAGTATATTTCAGTTATTTGTTATTATACTTTCTATGTTCTTAATATTTTGTTCCTCAATTATTAACATTTTAGATATCAAATTTCAATCTAATATCTAATATAATTCCTTTTTAACTTCCCTCTCATATCTCTTTTCAACTCCCCTATATATATTAACCTCCTTCAAACATTCCACCATCCCATCCATTTCAAAATCATCCTAAACAGCCACAACCATCAAACTAAACACCCTAAAATCAAATACCCCAAAATTAAACGTTTTTTCTTTATCTAAAAAAAAAAATGTCTGATTACATACGTGACTATTTTTTTAACCGACTGTCAACCCTCTACAGGAACCGTAGTACTTTCGATAATCTTAAGTGGAGGTATATATTTCTGATTGATGATTTCAAGTGGGCGAGGATTCACGCTGTGAGGCATGGTGACATAGTAGCGGTTGAAAAAATTGACGACGACCTTGTCGAACTCGAAGCTAATCTTCAAAGGATTGAGCAGGAGTTGGAGGAGATCGCCACCGAGATTTCAGGAGTAATCGATTTTCTTGATAGATATTATTTTTAGATTGTAATTCGTTTCATATAAAATATTCGGCTTATATAAAAGTACGAAGTAAATTTTGACTATTAAAATTGAGGAGTTTAAGAAATTCAAAAGTAAGAATGATAATGTTTTTAGGAGATTAAAGAGAAGAGATGATAATTAACAAAGGAGTCGACTATAAGGAATTATTGACTTAGGAAGTTAGGAGTTTTAAAAGGAGTCAATAAGTTTCGAAGGCTGAGAAAATAATCGAATCCACAAGTCTTTAAAAGAGCAAGGGGTTAGCGATTAAAGAAGATATTAGTAATTTTAAGATTAGGATATTTGAAAGTCGAAAAGAGTTTCGATGATAATTTTGAAAGAACGACTTTGATATCGTTGTAGAAGTCTTCAAGTCAATAGGCTTTCCAAATCTTGAATGTCTTCTCAAGGTGTAAAGGTCTTGGTGAGTCCATTTGTTGTGCTTGACTTCTTGTCGTCATGTCATTGATTTATACTTCTCGATTTTCGTAATGTTAGTATAACAGACTTGTTAGTCAATGTGTTTAGTCATAGAGTACTTAGCAAGCAAGAAATAGAAATAAAAATCTATCGAGGTTGAAAGACGTTCAAAAATTCTAAAATATAGGTCAGTTGGTCGATCCTTAATATTTCTACCCATTCTCACATTTAAAGCGTTCTAAGATTATTATTTTAGCGATCTAAGATTCCTAATTCATTATTTGATCCTATAAGTCTATGCCTGACATACGATATGAATGTCTGGCCCAGGTGTCGTCTCGCTATGTGAGATAACTTTAAGTCATTCACGGTCGCAAGATGACTCACGATAATTAATCAGAATAACCCGGTTTTTCGTGACTTAATTAAACTAAGGCGGAAATATTAATTAAGTACATATATTAAAAACCAGCTGTCATCGTCTTACAACCCAGTATACACAATACGAGTTTAGAGAATAAACAGAGTATTCGATTACAATTTCCCTCAAAACAAACCAAGGTAAAGCAATAAATATAAGCTGGTCCCATCCTAAAATCCAAGCATCCGGTCCACGCTTTTCCTGCACAATAAACTGTTGGGGATGTTCATTGGCTGACAAAGATGACTAGCTACGGCCATCCTTCCTCTCGAGTTCGATTACTTTGGTTTATTACTATCGCTTTATAATTATAACATTATGATAAAAATATAAACATGCCTAATACATATAGCATATAAAGACATGTAAGTCATAATGAGCATGTGGTTTAAAACGATAAATCATATAGGCATAAAATCATTCCTCGATAATCATACTCAACGATCAATTTCAATCTCAAGTATAACGTCATTCATGCAATAACCAATCAAAACAAGGAAATACATCCGATCATACGTTAACTAACGAGTCTTCGTTAGCAAGCGAGCTTATCAGGACATAATCAGCGCGATGGCGGCGGAGGCCAACATCACTTGGACATGACTGCCAGGCTTAAAGATATCTAAAGGTAATAGGGACGATTCAATCCCTTGTCTAATGTATGCATACACCACTATAGATAGGATCGTATCATACTCGCCCTTCGAGTAAGTAGTCACCTAATAATTCGACTATCACCAAAGACGGGTACCCCCGGATGGGGCTGGCGTTTCCAATTACTAATATATGGGCCCACGGAAATATCAAGGATGCCCCATCTCTGAGGTTGCATATACCGTGTCGAGTAGCAATCTTAGGATCGTTATTTCGCCTTGGGCAACTCTGGTAGGGAGCCCAAGTCCCCATATACAGCTACCTCATTAACTTCGAATTCAAGAGTCGCGACATGGCGAACAATCCAAGTATTTTATTCAAGTAGTTCATTTCTCAAATTCTTATTTCCTTGTTCAATCGTAATAAATGACAATTCTCAATTTTAGTAACATCGTTAACTTTATAATGAAATTTTGTTCTAGCAGTTCTTCTGTAAAGGTATAAACAAGAAACTTAAAGATTTATTTTGAGTCCGCTCAGAATTTTAAATATTTTTACTATTCATTATTTTACTATTCATCGTATTTACTATTCTTCAGTATTTTACTATTTATCTTATTTACTATTCATCGTATTATTATATGTATTCGTATTTTATCATTCCTCGTATTTTATTCGTATTTTTATACTTGGTATTTATACGTATTTTTATACGTATTCCTATACTTAGGATATTCTTTAAAACAACCTTTTATTTATTAAGTATAAATTTCTAGTTTTAAAGTCGTTAAGTTCGTTTTGTATTTAGTGATTTTGAAATATATTTTAATCAAAGTTGTTAAGTTCATTTTGTACTTAGTGATTTTGAAATAATATTTCAAAAGTAAAACTCGGTTAAATTTAGTCATATACTTAACTAAAATTTAAGCGGCTTCCATTTTTAGCGAGGTTGTCGTAGTTCATTTCAAATAGTCCGTATGTCCAAATTCAATTTAAGCAAAGGTAGTAACTCTCGAATTTATTCATTTCAATACATGTAACGTTTATTTTTATCGGTTTTGTTGATTCTTTTTATTAACGATTCATTATACACTCTAATATAATTCTAATTACGAATCAAATTTAGTGACTAAGTGACAAATTCATTTTGACCAAAATTGACCCAAAAATAATGTGAAAGGCCGTGGCCTTTATTCTATTTTAGCTATTTATTTTCTTTTCGTTTTTATTTAATATTTCATTATCTTAACTAATTGAATTACTTTAGTGATAAAAATAAAAAGTGACAAATTCATTTTAAGTCCAAAAAGAAGCTAAAACCGTGGCCTTTAATATAATTATGCATTTTATTTTCGTTTTCTAATTTATCGTATTTAACTTAAAGTTTTGATATACTAACTATTTAAATTATACTAAAGTGATTTAAACTAATATGTAACTTTAATTCAAAGTTTTATTTTATTTGTGAATAGTGTTTTTACTCACTTTAAATTTCTAACTTTTATATTTTAAGGATTTAGCTTATTTAACTAACTCAACACTACATATTATTTACAAAAATTTCAAGTGAAAATTTATAAAATAAATAGGGAAATGCCGTGAGCTATAGTGTGTGTATAAATTTTTATTTTAAATTTTTGATCACTTTAAACTCATTGTTAATATTTCACATAATTTTTATATATGATAACTACTTAGCTAAAACACAACTAAACATATTAATCATATGAAAAATAATTAAAAATGCTCAAAATTAATTTAGCCAAACATATAAATATATTACTACAATAATCTATTTAAAACATTATTTAGTTATTATCATTATTTATACAACACAAAAGCATTCAAGCACACAAGTCATGTTTAATATATTTTAACATAATTTTCATACTTATAAAATTATAATAACAAAACAAATTAATTTACTAAAAGGATAATATGAGATATAACTAGTCACCTTAAATTAGATGTTAATCGTCGGGGATCTAAAATAATTTTTAGATCGGAATTTCTTCACCCATATTACTTAAACTTTTCACCCAAAAATTCAAGAGCTGTGAACCCGAATGAGAACGGCAGTGGCTCGGGTCGACACAACGACATCGACAGCAACCCAAAATAAAGAGAAAGAGGGAAGTGAGACTCGACACAATGAATCAATATAATAAATTATAGACGGAAAGCGAACTAATGCCGAGAGTTAATTTAATTGATTAAATAATTTAAAAGAGGAGAATGAAGAAGAATTGAAGCTGAAATCAAATGAATTACAGAATTGAAATCGAAATCGGAACCGTAACAGAGGCTCACCGTGATAACTGTCACGGTGATGTTGGCCCATGGTGGCTGACCAACATACGAAAGCGGCAGAACCGAGGTCACAGCAGCGGTTCGGCTCCGATGGTGCTGGCCACGGTGTTTTCCCAGTGAGCAAGGTGACAAAGCCAACTCTGGCGAGGGCTGGGTCACGTAGGACTTCGATGAAGGCGTCGGTGACCGGAGTCGTAACAGACAACAACAGAGGAGACGTGAGTGAGAGAGAGAGGAATAGTTGGATAAAAAGGGAAAGAAAGCAGAGGCTTACCAAGGTGGTCGGAGGTCGGAGCTCCGGCGAGCAGGTGGTGGCCGTGGTCGAGAAAGGGGCAGAAAACAGGGGAAAAGAAGAGAGGGAGCTCGAGAGAAGAGCACAGAGCAAGGCCAGGTGGTGGTCATGGCGGCTGGTGACGGCTCGACGGCAGCCATGGTGGTTCTGAACAGGGGACCTCGGTGGTGAGCTGTGACGAGCTCAGGTGAACGCCGACGACGACCCTGGTGTAGGTGGCAAGAGCAGGGGATAGGGAAAGTCGAGCTTTGAGCTCACATTAATGGCGGCTTTGATGGCCATGGCCATGGTGGCCTGAAGAACTCCGACAAAGGTGACGGTGATGGTGGTGATGCTCGAGTTCGAGCTCGAGCTTGCCATTAATGGCGGCTCACAAGGTGGAGTTGGCGATGATGATTGATTGTCATCGTTTTTGTTGTTGACGTTGAATGATGTTTGTGTTGTTTTTGTAGTTGGTGAAGTGTAGTATTATCATTATTATTATATTTATTGTTATTATTATATTATTATTATCATTATTAGTGTTATTAGTGTTAGTTGGTGTAGTCAGCTTTCGGCTGCTTTATTTTCTTTATTATTATTATTATTATTATTATTATTATTATTATTATTATTATTATTATTATTATTATTATTATTATTATCATTTTGCTATTGTTGTTTGTGATTGTTGTGTTTGTGGAGTTGCTTTATTTAAAGAAGAAAAAAAAGAGGATGAGAAAGTGATGAATGTCGACATAAAGGGAGGAAGAAATGAGTTTTAATGGAGTATGTCGATGTTGTTGTTGATTGAATTGTTATTGTCGGCTACTTGTTTACTATTATTATTATTCTTATCATTATTATTATCATTATAATTATTATAATGTTAGTGGTTGTTGTAGTGGAATGTATTTAATATGTATAAAATTTTACTTTAAAATGGTCAAGTGAGTGATGATGAGATTAGTGGGAGTGTAAGAGATTAGTGGTAGTGTATAAATAAATAAAAAGAAAGAAAATATTATAATTGAAATGAGTGGGTGGTGTATGTCGACATACGAGCAAGTAGTATATGGGTCTGTTTGATTTTATTTGCTCCGTTTTATTTACTCCTATTTATAAAACTTAAATAATTTATAAAATATATTATGTTTTAAATTATTTGTTTTAAATTCTAATTCCATTATTTATATTATAAATTTTATAGCTCGTAAATATAAATGTATAAAAGTTGTCAGTTAAAAATTGTATTACAGTCTCATATATTTTCAAACGGTTTGTTTATTTGAAAAATACTTTTCGATAAAATTATATTTTATTCGAGTAATAGTAATTTTTAAAGTAACATGAAACTTTATAAATTTTAATAAAAGTAGTTGAATCAAAGTTTTAGCTTTGACAAGTGTTTTGGAAAAAAAAAAAAAAAATGATACAAATGGATATAAACTTTTAAAGAGTTTTTAACAAAAGAAAAAAAAATATTGCGAAATTCCTATTTGAACGAAATTTTTTTCAGTCGCGTTTTCTGAACAAAGTAATAAAAGTTAAATTATATAAATTTTAATTTAAAATATTTGTTAAAATAATTAATTACTGTTAATAAAAACACGGGGTGTTACATTTATTCCTCTTAATGAGATTTATTAAGTACTCGCAACATTGTGGAGGACACTCACTCCAGCCAACACTTCTAACAACCTTACAACAAACTTTGACTATAACAAACTTTGACTGTAACAAACTCTTGTAAAAAACTTTGACCAATGCTTTGACTATAACCAACTCTCATACTCTAACACTCTCTTTCCTATTTATGTAAAATAACATAATAACATCCACTGGAAAAATTCTTGAATTAATTATTATAATAACATCCTAAAATATATCATGGATGAAAATTGTAATCACTAATTACTCATTTTTCATTCTCATACAATTTATCTTTTCATCTTGTTTCTCCTCCTAAAGACAATACTCTAAGGCATAATATTTCTCACAATAATTAATCGTATTTGAAAATATAAATAATTTTTATAACAAACTGAAGATACCTTATTTGAAGAGACCTTGTAATGGATAGATTTTATACAATCATGATATACCTAAAATAAAGGTACGACTCTCATCTAAGGGGCTGTTTGGTTCAATAGTGTGAAATGAAGTGGATTAAAATATGATACTGTGGTGGTATGAATTCAAAACCCGTGATCAAATTTGTTTGGTTCACCATTAGAATGGATTTAAGATTTAGGATTCACTTATTAAAATGATTATATAACTAATATAAAATGATGAAAAAAATTCATCTAAGTTATTTTTTAACTTTAACTAAATGATTAAATTTTATTGAAATAAATAAAACGGTATTTATATCATTAGAAACTCACATATAGTATAAAAACATGAAAATTTGTTAAAGAAAATCCACCTGATACACTATGAAAATATAGGTAATTAATAAATATACAATAACGTTTTTAACAAACCATTATTGTTTTATGTGTGTATAATTGTTTTTTTAAGGCTACTGTAGATCCGTATAATTCAAATTTTTTTAAATAAATAGGTGAAAAATATTATTTAAAACAAGTAACCAAACAAAATAAAATAAAATTAAATAATTAACAAAAAAAATTAAATGTTATATGCAATTTACGACAAAAAAACATAAAATTTACACTTTGTATAATTATATAAGTGGGTATGGAGTTGGAATCTTCGGGGAGATGGGAGAATGAGATTGAAAGGGGTTGGAATGGAGTTAGTATCCGTCCTAATTCCAACTCCATTTCAAATTAGCCCAACAAACACTTGAATCACTTGAATCCATTCCATTCCATTCTAATTCAGCCAAACAAACACCCTATAAGTTCATATAAATTCTTAAAAAAAATACTAAAAACATGTTTCATGTATTTATAAGAATTTCAAGCATGTTTCATGTATTTATAAGAATTTCAAGCATGTTTCATGTATTTATAAGAATTCTACCTATAAATTGTGCATTTACACGAGTTCTAAACTAGTACTTCCTCGCTTTGTTTTTTTTTCTTCTCATATGCTTTTGCGCAGTCTCCTACTTTGACCGTGTTTTTCTTATCGATATGTTATGTATTTTTGGTTAAAAATATAATTTTGTGAAAGATTTTTAAATAATAAATTGAAATATGTTATTTTTGTACATTAACTTTTTATATATTTATGGTTAAACTTTTTTAAATTTGACTCCAAACAGTGAAATGGGAAGGAAAAAAAATAGAATGGAGGGAATAAATGTTAATTGGTTGTCCTTCAATTAAGTGCGACTAAGGGGTTGTTTGGTTGTCTCTTTTATTCATGGGAAATGAAACTTCATTCCCATGAATTGACTAAAAGAAACTTCCCATGAATTGACTTATCTTCTTAATGTTTGATTGCCAAATTCATGGGAAGTTAAAGTTCCTGGGAAGTTTCACTTCCTACATAATGTAGGAAGTTACTTACCTAGACCCCTTCGTAAGTGTAACTTCCCACATGAATTCACTACCCGCGTAGCAATTAAACGACTTTTATACAATTCACGTAAATTACAACTTCACATGAATTTATTTTCCCGAGAACTTTATATTTCCACGTTCAATTACCAAACGACCTCTAAGAGTATGATGATATGGGTAACGAATAATTTACTTTTCACAAATTATCCTATAAGACTTTTTTTTTTTTTTTATAAAAAGCCAAGCCCAAGGTAATTTAATCCCAAAATGTAACTTATAACCTCATTATTAAGGCTAATAACCTCCTTTTTTTATCTTTTTTTTTTCTATAGTTTTTCCTTGTTTGGGTCTGTCTTATAACATAAGACGGTCTTATAGAAGAGTGACTCTTTTCTTGTTTTACTAATTCGAAAACCATTGGAAAAGTTTATAAGGGAGCATTTGGTTTGCGTGGTGGTATGAGTTTAGAATCAGGAATCATTCCAAGGTTGTAAGTTCTGTCAAGACAGGTCATTAGGGAAAGACACAAAGGCGCATTTACAACTATTAGATCAAACAAAATAAATGACTGAGATTAAGTTTCAAAAAATTGTATTAGCGTTACAATTTTGTGGGCGCTGAATTGAAGTTTCACAATATATGAGTTTCATAAAAATGTTATAAAGTTTCAAAAAAAAAAAAAAAAAAGGTTAAAGTTTTTAAGGCGGATCAAGACAGTCGCCTTCCTTGAACCTACTTCTACAGTTTTATAGTATAGGAGTTTCATATTGGCTTCGAATTTATCCTTTTGTTAACATTTACTTTTGGATAAAAGTTTTAGGTGGGTGGGATACTTGGATCTTTATTTTATAATCAACAAAATGCTCTTATGTTGAAAAGTGATGATTTAAGATGAAAAAAGCACATATATTTTGTTAGTGATGAGTTTGAAACTGTTAGTGTAAAAATCG
Source organism: Dianthus caryophyllus (assembly GCA_023091065.1). Taxonomy (NCBI): domain Eukaryota; kingdom Viridiplantae; phylum Streptophyta; class Magnoliopsida; order Caryophyllales; family Caryophyllaceae; genus Dianthus; species Dianthus caryophyllus. Next base: position 52,446,626 of record CM041516.1, on the reverse strand, counting down.
TGAATCAAGCTGTCGGTTGGATGTGCACTGGCCTGAACCGGCCTACTGGCACTTTTTTTTTTTTTTTTTTTTTTTTTCTGAGATTTAATCTCAGCCCTCCATTTTTGTGATCTAAAGGCCTAAAATGGGACTCACGGACTCAAAATATATAAGAGACTCATTATAAACTAACTCTCTCTCTCTCTCTCTCTATATATATATATATATATATATATATATATATATATATATATATATATATAATTAGGATCACGTGAGTCCACTTATCTTTTTGAGTCCGTGAGTCCAGATTACAATATCACACACTATAACTAACAATATCACATACTATAACTAACAATATCACAAAAATCTGAGATTTTTTACAACTGTACACATACTATAACTAACAATATCACATACTATAACTAACAATATCACACACTATGCCAGGCCGCACAAATTTTTTGAACCCTTTATTTTTCTTGTTTTTTTTCGTGATATTGTTTCCTATATGTTGTGATATTCTTCCTTAAAACCAGTGATATTGTAACTGGACTCACGGACTCAAATATTTAGGTGGACTCACCGGATCTTGCCTCTATATATATATAGATAGGTTCTATCAAGTCAATAGGTAAGGGAGAGTCATAAAGTCGGAATTAGGGCCATTGGATTTAATCTAAATCTAGGGCTGAGATTCTTCCAAACTAATTAAATAAATCAAAAAGAAAAAAAAGAAAACCAATCAGAATTTTTGTTAGATACACGAGGTGCATGCTGCTCCCTTTATTGTTTCAAAGTTAATTTGATCTTTCCAATCTCTCTTCTCTCACTTCTCTCTCCACATTCATTCATTCTTTCATTCATTCATCTCACCCAAAAAAAAATCTGATCTTCAAGCTTTCTTATTTATCTTTTCTCTCTACCAAAAATTTCATTAAAAAAAAAAAAAGGATTGTCATCAACCTTGTTCGTCATCATCGTTGTCACCTTTTCGTCGCCATTATCGTCAACCATTCGATAGAATCGTCAACAACTATTGTCAATATTCGTAGGTATTATTTTTTATATGTTGAGATATAATTTTAAAATCTAAATCTTAACTTTTTTTAATTTGAAATTTTAAAACTGGAAAATTAGTTCTCTATGTTTTTTATTTTTTGAAATTTTTATAGAAGTCGTTTGAATTCAATTTTTTTGTTCATTAACAAGTGTTTCATAATTTTGTTAGGTGTGATTAAAGGAATTCTATTGAATCACACTTATTTTCAGTAGCAATCTGTGATAGATGGTGGTGGAATTCAAAAGGGCTTAGCGAAATTTTTGGGTAAGCGTGATGAAGTTTCAAAAATTAGTAACCGTACAGGGTAAATCTTTTAAAATCAATTATTAGAACATTGTAATTCGTTTTATTTCTGTTAGAATCTTATTTTTTTTATTTATGATAGTTGTAGGCTGTTAAAATTAACCTTTAGGATGTTGAAATTTTTTTTGTTTCTATTAAAATTTCCTTTTTACTGATCTTAACTTTTTTTAATTTTAAATTTTAAAACTGGAAAAATTAGTTCTCTATGTTTTTTATTTTTTGAAAGTTTTATAGAAGCCGTTTAAATTAAACTTTTTTGTTCATTAACAATTGTTTCATCTTTTGTTAGGTGTGATTAATGGAATTCTATTGAATCAAACTTATTTTCAGTATCATGTGATAGATGGTGGTGGAATCAAAATGGCATAACGAAATTTTAGCGTAAGCGTGATGGAGTTTCAAAAATTAGTAAGCGTACATGGTAAATCTGTTAAAATCAAGTATTAGAACATTGTAATTCGTTTTTTGTCCATTAGAATCTTGTTTTTAATTTATGATATTTGTTGGTAGTTAAAATCAATTATTAGATCATTAGAATTCGTTTTATTCCCGTTAAAATCTTCTTTTTTATTTAAGATAGTTGTGAGTTGTTAAAATCAAGTTTTAGGATATTGAAATTCTTTTTGTTTCCTTTATAATCTCATTTTTTTACTGATGTTATTTGTGGATATTTTAGTTGAACATTGGCGCTACAAAGATATACAAGATGGTAAACGAACGTGTAAATGGGTTCCAAACCATTGGTGCATCCTAAACCATTTCAAGAATTTCCAAAGACACATTAAGTGTTTAATTCACGATAGGGACGGCCAACTTTTCATCGACCGATTTGAAAGCATGGAGGGAAACCGATCAAGTTTTTTCTTTGACTATGATGTTGACGAAGATAGCATACCATGACGAAAGAAATTCCCCTAACTCATTTGTAAAAAAAGTTTGGATAATAATTGATTTAGTCGATGAATATGAAGAATAAGGAGTGAAGTGTAGTTTTCATGTAACTATTTGATGTATGAAGCATTTTGCAAACTGCGTGTGTACACTAGTGTATCGTGTCATTTTTATTGATGTCATTTGTGGTTAGTTAAAATCAATTCTTAGAACATTGAAATTCGATTTTTCTCTTTTAGAATCTTCTTTTTGATTCATAGATATACAGAATATAGTGGAATTATGATACGTTGAAATTCGTTTTTTTCGTGTAATCTCTTATAACATTGATATTCGTTTTTTCCCCATTAGAATTTTTTCTTATGTTAAATGTGGGTAGCTAAAATCAGTTATTAGATCATTGGAATTCGTTTTTTCTCCGTTAGAATCTTCTTTTTAATTTATGAGATTTGTTGGTAGTTAAAATAAATTATTAGAATGTTTGAATTCGTTTTTTTTTCTGTTAGAATTTTTTTTTTTTTATATTCATAGATATACATAACATAGATGGAATGATAGTATGTGAAATTTGTTTTTTCGTGTAATCTCTTTTACACATTGAAATTCGTTTTTTCTCTGTTATAATATTTTTCTTATGTTATATGTGGGTAGTTAAAATCAATTATTAGAACATTGGAATTCGTTTTTTCTCCAATAGAATCTTCTTTTTAATTTATGATATTTGTTGGTAATTAAATCGTCACAGAGTGAAAGTTCAGAAAAGACGGGACTCATATCTCAATGAGGGACAATTTGATGCTTAGCTTGAATATCTTTCCATATAGCGGGTTTGGTTTATATGAACTAGTACGTCCCAACGTTCTTCATTTAATTTACCCATCATTTGTACAAAGTTTTCGAGTGCTAACTTTACGACATAACTAGTTTCTTTGGCCTCCTCAACAACACCTTCGGGCGTCTCAACATCATCAACCTCATTCTCATTAGTATAGGAAATACATCTGTAAATATTAAAACATAGAGTGAGACTAAAATTATAACTTGAAAGTAGTAAACAACTTTGTAACTATTAATTAACAACACAATAAACATCATTTCAATTCTTTTGTTATCATTTATATTTTCGAAGTTCAAAATATCAGATTTATAAATGAAATTGCAAATCCGCATAAAATAAAATCGGATTTATAAAAGACTCCGTAAATCTTCGTTCGAACTCCGATTTAGACGAAACAAAAGGGTAAAATTATTATTTTTTCGAGCCCGTTCCAATGGTAACATTTTTGTGAGCTACTGAATTTTCTAAATTTTCAGTATCCGTATTCTCGAATATTAATATATTCAAGAATGGATTTTAAAATTAAAAATGAAGTAACTAAGAAAAAACCTATTCTTTTGTAAAAGATTGCAAACACTAGACAAAGAAATTGAAAAAAAAAATCAATATGTTAAGATTTGAATAATTGAAATAAAAAAAAATTAATAAAATTGAATTCAATCGATTTCTAAAAACCTATCAATTAAAAAAACTTAGAATTACAATTTCTTAAGGTTTTAAAATTTAAAATTTCAAATATCATAACATATTAACAAAAATACCTGCAAATATTGACAAAATTGACGGCAACGGTGACGAATGAGTGACGACGACAATAGCGATGGTTGATGATTGATGACAATAGATTTATTTTTATTTTATTTTGATGAATTTTTAAAAATAAAGAAAAGAGAAAATTAGGATGAGGAAAAAAAATTGAATTAGGAAAGAATAAAAGATAAGTTTGATCAGTGTTTAATTTAGAGGGATGAATGAAAAATAATGAAATTGAAGAGAGAGGTGTGAGATTGTAAGGAAGACGAAATGACAGTGAAGAAATTGAAGGGGGAGGTTTGAAAATGAAATTGTTTAGGGAATGTGAAAAAAATGTCAGATGAATCATGGGGAATGGGAAATTATTTTCATTTTTGATTTATTTTTTCTTTTTTATTTTCTTTTTGAATTTTCTTTTTTTTTTGGGTGAGTTTTTGTATTAAATGCTTGTAACACCCCGTGTTTTTGAAACACAATATTATAAAAGAATTTAATTCCTTAGATTAAATTCATCCTTTTTCCTTATAATAAAAATGCGACTGAATTTTTTTCGCCAAATACTACTAAATTTTCCTAAGTACAAATATAAAATTTTTGAAAAATAAAGTTTGTTTTATTATATTCAGAATTGAAAAAGAAACACCTTTCAAAATTTTATAAAAGTCAACCTTAAAACGTATATCGTCTTTCAAATTTCAAAATAGTCAAACCTAGTTACTATTCACAAGAATAAAAGTAAAACCTTTTGTTCATGAAATTCAATTTCGAGCACATTCGATTTTTATTTATAAATCTTATTATATTATTATCAAATTACTATTCCATTTTGATTTAACTAACACTTTCACTAAAACTCGATATATCGAGACACACTAAGTCAAAACTGATAAACTTTTTGACGTTTGAGCGTAATGATTTATTTCAATAACATTCAACGAAGAAAATATATATTTCGATCAAATAAGATTTTATTTCAAAGTCTCGAGGATTCTAGACCCAATTTTTGTTTTGAATTCTCTTCTACGTTTTTCTTCATTCTAATTTTTGATCTTACTTCGAACCATCATTTTAAGACTATATATTTTATTTCGAGACTTTTCACGTGCGCGCAAATCGAAAATTTCAAAAACGAAAAAGACGGGTCTTGGTCTACCTTTGGGCCGAGATATTTGGACCATTGATGGTCAAAGTTTATCTTCTTCCATCTCTTACATTACTTGTTCAAATTGTATATGACTTACACACAATTAAATGCACCTTACACCTCCTATACTTTCATCATTATTCTAGCTTATTTTTGTTTAAAGATTAAACATTATTAACATACAAATAAAACACATACATGTACTACACAACTACTACTACTACACGTACAACTACAACACACAAACACAAATAAAAACATACTACTTTATTTCTCTCTAATAAAACCAAGAACACTAGTAAGCAAAACTCATGTTCAACCTCAAGAACACATTTGATCTTCATCTCCTTTCTTTACTTTCTTCCTTAATTCATTTCTTTTCTTACTTTAAATTCACTAAGAACACTAGTATTAATTCACTACTTATATTTATGAAACACTACATCATTTAATTTATAAATGAACATGAACATAAATCAAATCACCTAAAATATTTAAACATCCTAAACTAAAAACACTACTACACTTAAGTTTTGTAGGATAGTTTAGCTAGTTGGTTTTAAAGTATTTTACTAACTTGCTTATTTCATTTTTATGTACAAACCCTAACCAAAGACGAGGAGCAAGGTGGAGACGTGGACTCGAGCCAATTTGATCACATAATCGGTCCCGAGAATTGCTAAACAATTTCACTAACCTAATCTAAGGTGTCCCCGCACACTAGTTCAATTTCTGTAAATCGCATGTTGTGTGTTATATTTATTGTGCTTATGATCACCTAGCATTCACATATTAAATTAGGAGACAAAAACCGAAAAACAAAATTGATTGCTCACTAACAAAACCTACGGCCAACCCCTTGTTCTTCACTAAATTTTTCGTTTTAATTTTTGTAAATTGCATGCTTAAAATACTTAGTCTAATACGTACATGAATATATAATTACTTTTTGTTTAGGACTTAAAATGAATTTGTTATGAATTTAAATGTTTTATAGTGTTTGATGTTGTTCTTGAGTATTGTTGTTATTCTTATGTTATAATGAATTTATTTTTGTTAGTTAATATTTGTAGTTGTTCTTCACTCATGATTAAGTATATAAATGATAATAAGTAAATTAGTTATTGAATTAGAAGTATAAAAATCAAAAATAAAAATTAGTGAACATATATACTAACCCACGGTTTTCTTCACTATTTTGGACCAATTTTTAGTTTTAATTTTTCTAAATAACATATTATGATTAGTCTAGTTAAATTAGTCATGCATGAAAAATTTGAGAAAATTATATAAACATATGAAAATTTGACTAAATAAGGTTCATATTAAAAGCATTAGTGTTCATCACATGTTCATGTGTTCTTCAACTAAATGACTAATTTTGATTCATAAATTTTATAAAGTTAAAGTTAAAAGTTGTTTTAATCCATTAATGAATATACACATAACTAAATATATAAGTTAAATAAGCTAATTCTTTAAATTATAAAAGTTAGAAATTTAAAGTAAGTAAAAACACTATTCATAATCATAATAAAATGTTTAGTGAAATTTCAACTTAGTTTAAACCGCTTTAGTATAATTTAAATAATTAGTATATAAAAACTTTTAGTCAAAACCGATAAAATTAGAAAATGAAAATAAATGACTAAGTATAATAGGCCACGGTTTAGGGGTCATTTTTAGACCTAAAATGAATTTGTCACTTTTTATTTTTATCACTTAAGTAATTAAAATAGTTAAAGTAATGATTTATTAATAAAAACAATAAAAGAAATAAATAACCAATATAAATAAAGGCTCACGGCATTCATATTATTTTTGGGTCAATTTTGGTCAAAATGAATTTATCACTTAATCACTAAATTTGATTAGTCATTAGGTTTATATTTTGTGGTATAATGAATCATTAATAAAAAGAATTAACAAAACCGATTAAAATAAACGTTACATGTATTAAAATGAATCATGTCGTGTGTTACTACCTTTGCTTAAATTGGATGTGGTTATACGGACTATTTAAAATGAACTACGACATTCTCACTAAAAATTGAAACCGCTTAAATTTTAGTTAAGTATACGACTAAATCTAAACCGAGTGTTACTTTTGAAATATCATTCAAAATCACTAAGTATAAAATAAACTTAACAATTTGATTTAAAATATATTTCAAAATCACTAAGTATAAAATGAACATAACAACTTTGATATTAGAATTCTATACTTAGAAAATAAATTGGTTTTGTACTTAAGTAAAATATCTAATTATAAAGTGGTATAAAAAGATATAAGTATACAAGTATAAGGATGAAATATTAAATACTTATAATACATGTACTTAATGAAAATACGAATAAAATACAAAGTATAAAATACGTACAAGTATAAATATACGAATAAAATACATCAAATAAATACGTGAATAGTAAAATACATGAATAGTAAAATACGTGAATAGTAAAAATATTTAAAATTTACAAACGGACTCGAAATAAACTATTTTAAGTTTCTATCTGCTACTACTTACCTGAAGACCTGCTAGAACTAAAATTTCATTATACAAGTTCGACGATGTTATAACTAATAAAAATTATAACATGTATTATGAATAATAAAAGAACGAATGAGTTAAGTGTTGAATACTTGATGTTACCGTTTTTCCTCACATGTATAGAATAATACGCACCTCTCATTTGAATTGCCCTTTCGATGACTTTACTTTGACTATCCACTCTAACTTGGGAACCCGTTTGATTCTCTGCGGTTGTTTGGGTTGAATCCGATAGTGAGGAATTTATTCCTCATACTTGATATTCCTTCGACAACTTAGGATTTGAATCAAAAGGCACGGCCTGACATGAGACTATACCCCTCGATTATAACGTTGTATGATTAGTACTCGGGTGTCTGTCATGTTGCGAATCTATTGTGCCATCGTTAGAAAGGTAGCCGCATATGGGGACACTTGGCACCCTATGAATTGCCAGTGGTAATCTAATGACTCTCTCAGTCTTTATTTAACGTGACTCTCGCCCTATGAATCGAGTTCGTTCACGGGCCCATATGAGGTAATAGGAAAATGACCATTCCCATCCGGGGAATCTGTCGTAGTGTAATAGTCGCACCAATAGGGTGGTGTATGCATACATTAGACAAGGGATTGAATCGTCCTTATTACCTACTTGATATCTTTAGCTTGAATGACTTGACCGTTGAACGTTTCCGGCCCTTCAGCTTCTGCGCGGACGCTTATTAGGTCCGCATGTTTCCATCCTAACTTGTTGTGGCTCATAGGACAACGTATGACAGATTATCCATGTTGTATTGAATATTAGGTAGTTATCACGTACGCTACTTAGTGTTTGATCTGATCTACGAGCTTGAGTAACTAGTGCACTTTGATATCGACTATGAAAGTACACAAGTCGCTCTATAGTCAAGACTCGTGAGTTTGTTGACATTGTGATTGAGAAGGGTCGACTATCCCTCGTGCTACGTGAGATATTGTATGATTGTTTACACATATCTGTTATTGAATTGAATTCAGTTTATACAATATCTTGATTATATGATTGGAATGATGATGATTTACCTATATGATTATGAATTGAGATGATCTGATGTTTCAATTGCCATGTTGAATGTGTTGTTTTATGTTATGCCTTGTGAATTGCATTGCTGTATGTATATATGTGTTATTTATTAGGTGCGGGGCTGAAAAAGCTAATACGAGAATCAACAAAAATTTTGAGAGTTATTTGTTGATCTATACAAGGGGATTGAAGGCCTTATTTTCGTATTTTGAGAGAATGTAAACGATTGAAACTCTGTTTTTATGTATGACTCTTATTATATATAATGAGTTGTATCACGATAACAGCTGGTTTTGTAATAAATAGACTTAATTAATATTCCGCCTTAGTTTAATTAAAGTCACGAAAAACCAGGTTGTTACAGTTGGTATCAGAGCTGTCTTGCGACCGTGAATGACTTAAAGTTATCTCACATAGCGAGACGACACCTGGGCCAGACATTCATATTGTATGTCAGGCATAGACTACTAGGATCAAATAATGAATTAGGAATCTCTAGATCACTAAAATAAAAACTTAGATCACTTAAATTGTGAGAAAGGGGTAGAAACTTAAGGATCGACCTAAAAATAAAAGACTAGTTAGATGAGCGATAGAATCTCACCGTGTTATAATTCTTTTACTTGCTAATTGCTCTATGGCTAACCTGCTTGTCTAACAAATCTCTTATGCTAACATTACTTCAAAGCAAGACGTATAAATTGAAGACAAGACGACAAGAACTCCAGCACATGGAAATGGACGCATCAAGAGTCGAACGATCTGAAAAGACGTTCTAGACCTCGAAGAAATTCTGTTGCCTTGAAGACCTCTATAATTTTCTCAAACACCCTTATTAACTAATTTTTCTCAAACACCCTTATTAACTAATTATTCATCTCCTCCAAATTTTTAAATCTATTTAACTTATCTTCTCCTTCTAAGGTATAACTTTCCTAATTTATACTCCTATAATGATTTTATAAAATGGATTTTTATCCTTTTCATTTTCTCGCTAATATAAGACTCGAGGACAAGACCTGAAGCGCCATGCAAAGAGACGTATCAAGAATCACGCTATTCAAGACAATTTTCAAGACGTCGAGGATCTCTTTAGCATTGGAAAATTTACTACAACCTTCTCTAACCGTTCTTTATTTATCACCATCATTGCAACGCTTTTCAATTCCCAGATTTTCTAAATCATAAAAATTACCTGACATATAATATCTCCATGATTTTATTGTCTACTTTTACCTTCTAAATTTCCTACTAAAAAGGGGTTAATACAATGATTTATCAATCTCGTAAAATCTCTAACTTTTCGAAACGATTGATATTCTAAATCAGTAATTCCCTTCGTAAACTGATTTCCTTTCCTTTCAACTTAGTAGAATGGTTTCAACCTCACTCTACGATTTTATAAGCTTCTTTCTCGTTGTTCTCAAGCCTTCTAAACCTTACTTGCACTGTGCATAGTACCGAGGGCTAACTTTTGGTCAATTCTCAAACTCAACTTTATATCCCTTGAGAATATATCTGAACTCTTATGCTATTTTGCTGAGCATGCTTCTAACCCTCCGTCATGGTTCACTTCATCGAGAATGAATCAGGAAATTTTGTGACCTTTTGGTTTTAACATTTCTACAGAATGGCTGCAAACAACATTCCTAACAATGACCTCAACCAACAATTCCTCGAGGAGGAAGCCCGGAGAAGAGGATTCGAGGACGCAATTGCGAAGATTGCAGCAATTGCTCAACAAAACCGTGGAGGCGGTAATAATCAGTCAGCATTTGAAAGATTCTCCAAACATCGTCCTCTAACGTACTCAGGATCCGTCAATCCTGTGGTCCTGACTGAATGGATCGAGGAAATGGTAAAGTCACCGAACTCAAAGAAGATACCCCCCACAGAGATGGTGAATGTGGTGGCATATTACTTGAAAGGAGAGGCGAACAGCTGGTGGCGCCTAATCAGATCTAACTTCCCACTCAGAATCTACAACTGGAGCGAGTTCAAAACGCTTTTAGAGAATAAGTATTTCGGGCAGGAGCTCAGGTGGAACAAAGAAGAAGAATTTAGGAATTTGAAACAGGGTGATATGCAACTGCAGGCATACACCGAAAAGTTCCAGGAGCTGTCAAAATTTGCTCCCAAGATAACGATTGACGAGGAAGAACTCGCCACCCGATATGTTCGGGGTATGACTTACCGGTTACAGTTGATCATGAGCGGGTTCAATTGCCGGAACCTTGCTGAAGCCTATGAGAAGGCAATGTATCCGGCGCCAATCCGTAAGAACGGCGAGAGGAGAAAGGGAAAAAGAGAGTTTTTACGCCTCCTGTGGCAAGCGCTAGCTATATTCAGAAGCCGGAATTCCAACAAAGGAGTTTCCAGAGGCCGAACTTTCAAAACAGAAATTTCAACAAGCCGGTTTATAACCGTGACAACAATCCGAGTCAGGGAAGGTTGACTTCAAGTGTTAGAAGGGCTCCGCCGCCGGGTGTCCTTACGAACAAATGTCGCTTCTGTCACAAAGCGATTCACCCTAAAGCGATCTGACGGATCGCCGGTCGTTTGTTTCTTTTGCAATGTTGAGGGACACAAATCTACTGTGTGCCCAAGGAAAGCGATGAGGAAGGTAGACACGGGACCGCTACCCGCAGTTAAAGTACAAGGACGTGTTTACGTCTTGTCAGAGTTTGACGAAGACATCGAGGGCTGCCCTGACGTAGACAACATTACGGGTAAATTCCTGATTAACTCAGCACCTACCTTTATTTTATTCAACATAACTATATCCTTGTCATTCTTCTCGTCAAAGTAGTTAAAAAGATCCAAACTGGCAGAGACCTGAACCAATAATTACTAAGTAAGGGTTTCATAACACCCTTTCTATTAAAATTTTTGAATTTTACCCAAAATACGACTTATAACATTTAGCTCCATCTAATAACATTATAATAACAATTTTAAGGAAATGAGCTATATCAATAAGGTTATCCATAATTCTCTAAAGTTTTATTTAATCATTCAACGATAACCTATAATTCCTTAATTTCATTTAGTCTCATATTTCCCTTATGATCACTACGATTTTTACATATTTTCCCTAAATGCCGATTTTACTAAGGCTATATATCTTTTCGAGTGGTCATTAAAAGTAACAATAATAATATTAGGTGGATACGTTTAAAGCTTCTTAAGGGGGTAGGACTATAATTTGACTATATTAAAGTCCTACTAAAATCTGAAATTTCTTATTACAATCTATTTTAAGGATAACATTTATTCTCAAAACTAAATAAAATGTTTTTACTCTTAAAACTCTTACTAGTTTAATTTAATTTAATTCCGTACAAAACTTCTAGGCCCTACCTTTTTGTGAGCCTCTTTCGCGTCATTTTCAAAAATGACATTCTAGTAACATTTCTATACTTTATTTAAATATCTCATTAATAAATCAAACGCGATTTTATTCTCCAATATTTTCCCTCTATCCGACGTTCCTATTATAATTAGAAAACCCAACATTCCAAAAAGGGTTTTACCCCAACAAAACAAATGTTATTATCCAAACTCAGAAAATCTCGATATTCTCTCTAACTCGCCTTGTTTAAACCTCGAGCAGCTTATCCACTCTATCTAAGTTTCTGGACTAAACTTTCTTAAGTGGGTAGGATCAGAACACCCGTGTTTTGAAACACAATATTATAAAAGAATTTAATTCCTTAGATTAAATTCATCCTTTTTCCTTATAATAAAAATGCGACTGAATTTTTTTCGCCAAATACTACTAAATTTTCCTAAGTACAAATATAAAATTTTTGAAAAATAAAGTTTGTTTTATTATATTCAGAATTGAAAAAGAAACACCTTTCAAAATTTTATAAAAGTCAACCTTAAAACGTATATCGTCTTTCAAATTTCAAAATAGTCAAACCTAGTTACTATTCACAAGAATAAAAGTAAAACCTTTTGTTCATGAAATTCAATTTCGAGCACATTCGATTTTTATTTATAAATCTTATTATATTATTATCAAATTACTATTCCATTTTGATTTAACTAACACTTTCACTAAAACTCGATATATCGAGACACACTAAGTCAAAACTGATAAACTTTTTGACGTTTGAGCGTAATGATTTATTTCAATAACATTCAACGAAGAAAATATATATTTCGATCAAATAAGATTTTATTTCAAAGTCTCGAGGATTCTAGACCCAATTTTTGTTTTGAATTCTCTTCTACGTTTTTCTTCATTCTAATTTTTGATCTTACTTCGAACCATCATTTTAAGACTATATATTTTATTTCGAGACTTTTCACGCAAGTGCCAAGAAATCGAAAAATTTCAAAAACGAAAAAGACGGGTCTTGGTCTACCTTTGGGCCGAGATATTTGGACCATTGATGGTCAAAGTTTATCTTCTTCCATCTCTTACATTACTTGTTCAAATTGTATATGACTTACACACAATTAAATGCACCTTACACCTCCTATACTTTCATCATTATTCTAGCTTATTTTTGTTTAAAGATTAAACATTATTAACATACAAATAAAACACATACATGTACTACACAACTACTACTACTACACGTACAACTACAACACACAAACACAAATAAAAACATACTACTTTCTCTCTAATAAAACCAAGAACACTAGTAAGCAAAACTCATGTTCAACCTCAAGAACACATTTGATCTTCATCTCCTTTCTTTACTTTCTTCCTTAATTCATTTCTTTTCTTACTTTAAATTCACTAAGAACACTAGTATTAATTCACTACTTATATTTATGAAACACTACATCATTTAATTTATAAATGAACATGAACATAAATCAAATCACCTAAAATATTTAAACATCCTAAACTAAAAACACTACTACACTTAAGTTTTGTAGGATAGTTTAGCTAGTTGGTTTTAAAGTATTTTACTAACTTGCTTATTTCATTTTTATGTACAAACCCTAACCAAAGACGAGGAGCAAGGTGGAGACGTGGACTCGAGCCAATTTGATCACATAATCGGTCCCGAGAATTGCTAAACAATTTCACTAACCTAATCTAAGGTGTCCCCGCACACTAGTTCAATTTCTGTAAATCGCATGTTGTGTGTTATATTTATTGTGCTTATGATCACCTAGCATTCACATATTAAATTAGGAGACAAAAACCGAAAAACAAAATTGATTGCTCACTAACAAAACCTACGGCCAACCCCTTGTTCTTCACTAAATTTTTCGTTTTAATTTTTGTAAATTGCATGCTTAAAATACTTAGTCTAATACGTACATGAATATATAATTACTTTTTGTTTAGGACTTAAAATGAATTTGTTATGAATTTAAATGTTTTATAGTGTTTGATGTTGTTCTTGAGTATTGTTGTTATTCTTATGTTATAATGAATTTATTTTTGTTAGTTAATATTTGTAGTTGTTCTTCACTCATGATTAAGTATATAAATGATAATAAGTAAATTAGTTATTGAATTAGAAGTATAAAAATCAAAAATAAAAATTAGTGAACATATATACTAACCCACGGTTTTCTTCACTATTTTGGACCAATTTTTAGTTTTAATTTTTCTAAATAACATATTATGATTAGTCTAGTTAAATTAGTCATGCATGAAAAATTTGAGAAAATTATATAAACATATGAAAATTTGACTAAATAAGGTTCATATTAAAAGCATTAGTGTTCATCACATGTTCATGTGTTCTTCAACTAAATGACTAATTTTGATTCATAAATTTTATAAAGTTAAAGTTAAAAGTTGTTTTAATCCATTAATGAATATACACATAACTAAATATATAAGTTAAATAAGCTAAATCTTTAAATTATAAAAGTTAGAAATTTAAAGTAAGTAAAAACACTATTCATAATCATAATAAAATGTTTAGTGAAATTTCAACTTAGTTTAAACCGCTTTAGTATAATTTAAATAATTAGTATATAAAAACTTTTAGTCAAAAACCGATAAAATTAGAAAATGAAAATAAATGACTAAGTATAATAGGCCACGGTTTAGGGGTCATTTTTAGACCTAAAATGAATTTGTCACTTTTTATTTTTATCACTTAAGTAATTAAAATAGTTAAAGTAATGATTTATTAATAAAAACAATAAAAGAAATAAATAACCAATATAAATAAAGGCTCACGGCATTCATATTATTTTTGGGTCAATTTTGGTCAAAATGAATTTATCACTTAATCACTAAATTTGATTAGTCATTAGGTTTATATTTTGTGGTATAATGAATCATTAATAAAAAGAATTAACAAAACCGATTAAAATAAACGTTACATGTATTAAAATGAATCATGTCGTGTGTTACTACCTTTGCTTAAATTGGATGTGGTTATACGGACTATTTAAAATGAACTACGACATTCTCACTAAAAATTGAAACCGCTTAAATTTTAGTTAAGTATACGACTAAATCTAAACCGAGTGTTACTTTTGAAATATCATTCAAAATCACTAAGTATAAAATAAACTTAACAATTTGATTTAAAATATATTTCAAAATCACTAAGTATAAAATGAACATAACAACTTTGATATTAGAATTCTATACTTAGAAAATAAATTGGTTTTGTACTTAAGTAAAATATCTAATTATAAAGTGGTATAAAAAGATATAAGTATACAAGTATAAGGATGAAATATTAAATACTTATAATACATGTACTTAATGAAAATACGAATAAAATACAAAGTATAAAATACGTACAAGTATAAATATACGAATAAAATACATCAAATAAATACGTGAATAGTAAAATACATGAATAGTAAAATACGTGAATAGTAAAAATATTTAAAATTTACAAACGGACTCGAAATAAACTATTTTAAGTTTCTATCTGCTACTACTTACCTGAAGACCTGCTAGAACTAAAATTTCATTATACAAGTTCGACGATGTTATAACTAATAAAAATTATAACATGTATTATGAATAATAAAAGAACGAATGAGTTAAGTGTTGAATACTTGATGTTACCGTTTTTCCTCACATGTATAGAATAATACGCACCTCTCATTTGAATTGCCCTTTCGATGACTTTACTTTGACTATCCACTCTAACTTGGGAACTCGTTTGATTCTCTGCGGTTGTTTGGGTTGAATCCGATAGTGAGGAATTTATTCCTCATACTTGATATTCCTTCGACAACTTAGGATTTGAATCAAAAGGCACGGCCTGACATGAGACTATACCCCTCGATTATAACGTTGTATGATTAGTACTCGGGTGTCTGTCATGTTGCGAATCTATTGTGCCATCGTTAGAAAGGTAGCCGCATATGGGGACACTTGGCACCCTATGAATTGCCAGTGGTAATCTAATGACTCTCTCAGTCTTTATTTAACGTGACTCTCGCCCTATGAATCGAGTTCGTTCACGGGCCCATATGAGGTAATAGGAAAATGACCATTCCCATCAGGGAATGCGTAAGTAGTGTAATAGTCGCACCAATAGGGTGGTGTATGCATACATTAGACAAGGGATTGAATCGTCCTTATTACCTACTTGATATCTTTAGCTTGAATGACTTGATCGTTGAACGTTTCCGGCCCTTCAGCTTCTGCGCGGACGCTTATTAGGTCCGCATGTTTCCATCCTAACTTGTTGTGGCTCATAGGACAACGTATGACAGATTATCCATGTTGTATTGAATATTAGGTAGTTATCACGTACGCTACTTAGTGTTTGATCTGATCTACGAGCTTGAGTAACTAGTGCACTTTGATATCGACTATGAAAGTACACAAGTCGCTCTATAGTCAAGACTCGTGAGTTTGTTGACATTGTGATTGAGAAGGGTCGACTATCCCTCGTGCTACGTGAGATATTGTATGATTGTTTACACATATCTGTTATTGAATTGAATTCAGTTTATACAATATCTTGATTATATGATTGGAATGATGATGATTTACCTATATGATTATGAATTGAGATGATCTGATGTTTCAATTGCCATGTTGAATGTGTTGTTTTATGTTATGCCTTGTGAATTGCATTGCTGTATGTATATATGTGTTATTTATTAGGTGCGGGGCTGAAAAAGCTAATACGAGAATCAACAGGTACCCCGAGAGTTGACTGTTGATCTATACAAGGGGATTGAAGGCCTTATTTTCGTATTTTGAGAGAATGTAAACGATTGAAACTCTGTTTTTATGTATGACTCTTATTATATATAATGAGTTGTATCACGATAACAGCTGGTTTTGTAATAAATAGACTTAATTAATATTCCGCCTTAGTTTAATTAAAGTCACGAAAAACCAGGTAACTCTTAGTAGAGAGAGAGAGAGAGTCAAGTTATAATGAGTCCACTATATCTTTTGAGTCCCTAAGTCCCAATCTAAGCCTTTAGATCAAAGGTTAAATGGATGGCTAAGATTAAAAGAAGGGAGAGAGAGATTTGTGTGGATTATTGTACTAAATTACACATATTTTATATTGAAATTTTCAGTAAACATTATTTTGCAATAATTTTTTTTTAAATTATATATTTTTATGTCGTATTTACGTCATTTTCGACTTTTTTAAATGTAATTATACAGTTTTACGAGTGTAACTGTTACCATTTATTTTGTAACTTTAATTAAAAATGGATTTTTTAATAATTAAATTTGACTTAATGTAATTTTATAACAAGTTTATGTAGTTTCAAACATTTTATGAATGTAACTTCAAATTTTATTTAATTTCAGTGATTTTAAAGTGTAACTGTAGTCTTTTACGAGTGTAACTTTAGCCTATTACAAACGAAATTTTAGGCCTTGGCGAGTGTATCCATTTGTTCTAAGGTAAATCTATTGAATTTTAATTGTTGAATATGGAATTTTTAAAGTGGCTGTTATAACTTTATTCTAACTTTATTCGGAAGAATATGTAACTTTACATGGTAAATTTGTAACTTTAGTACGATAAAAGTGTAACTTCAGTCCGATTAAAGTGTAACTTCAATTCATTCGACTCCACCACCGCCACCAAAACGCAACCGCCGCCACCAAAACGCCACCGCCGCCAAACATACTTGAACACCGAGATTTGAAAAAATAAATCTTAAAAAAAACCAGATCTGAAAAAAAAAACAATAAACTTTTTTAAAATATAACCATACAAAGACTAAATCAAAAAATTTAAAATAAGATATGAGAATACTCAGATCTGAAAAAAAATTACTAACCTTGTGGTACGGCGGTGCGGCGGTAGGTGACGTGGTGCGGTGGTGCTGTGAAGCGGTGGTGCAGTGGTGTCGTGATGGTAGGTGAAGCGGTGGTGTGGTGGAATCGTGATGGTAGGTGAAGCGTTGGTGTCGTGATGACAGTGGTGGCAGATCTAGCGGCGGTGGTGGACAGTCGTTGGTGCTGTGCTGACGGCAGTTGAGGCGGCGGAAGGAGCTTCTACGGTGGTGATAGTCGATGGTTGGGGCGGCGGCATCTGTGGGATGTTGGTGGTTGTGATGTTTGTAGTGGTGGTGGAGGAGTTTGTAGAGAATGTTAGGGTTTCATAGAGAGGTGAGAGAATTAGAGAGAGGGAGAAATGTTTAGTGAGAGAGGGAAGAATGACTGAAATTAGGTTTAAGGGGTAGGGTTTTACTTTAATCTCAGCCTTTTATTTATTTTAATCTTGACCATTGATTGCTTTTGATCCAATGGTCCAGATTAGGACTTAGGGACTTAATGAGAGATGGTGGACTTATTATAACCTAATTCTATATATATATATATATATATATATATATATATATATATATATATATATATATATATATATATATATATATATATATATATATATATATATATATATATATATATATAGATAGATAGATTTAGGATCCAGTGAGACCCTTCAACTTGATGAGACCTCGTGAGACCCCCTCTTAAAATAGTTTTTAGTTCAAAAATTCGGCATAGATGTCTTTGTTATCTAATTTATGGTCTAAGTAACATATTTGGGGTTCATAACTACCTTATCATGTCACTTTATATCGTCGGTAAACGCACTTTATAACTTTGATGTACCTACGACATTAATTTGTGTACCTAATAATTTTTGGTGTATCTAATACGTCATTTAATGTATCTACAACATCAATTTTGTGTATCTAGCATATTATTCACCCGACACATAAATATTTTATTAGAATTTTTAATATGTAATTTATATTTTTTACCCAACTAATGGTGAAAACTAATTAAAATAATGGATTGTGACGGGCCTATGCATGCTTTCGATTTGATCATACAATGTGATTTTCATGGGGTCTCACGAGGTCTCACCGAGTTAGGGGGTCTCACCGGATCCCACCCATATATATAGAATACGAATCCCGTGCGCACCTACCTTACGGTGCGCACCGTACGCACCAAATAAAACTAATCCCCACAAAACAAAACAAATCCCAACTCCCTCAAAACCCTAAATCTTTCTCTGCCATTCTTTTCCCTAAAACACCTCCATCAACTCCTAAACTACCTCCCTAAAACAAACCCTAAATCCACCACCGATCACCACCACCGACGGCCACCGCCCTCCTCACCGATAACCTCATTTTTTTTCCACCACCGTTCACTTCACTCTTCTCTCCACTACCGTCCAATTATATTGCTCTCCACCGGAGCTCCGATGATACCATCGCTGCCGTAGATTCCGCCAAATTAATCGACGAGCTATTCCATTTGACTAAGTGTGGTTAGTTTTTAGAAATTATACTTCTTTTTTTGTAGATCTACAATTTAATTTTTGGCAAATTGTAGATCTACAGTTTTTTGGGTTGTCTAAAGATGGTGGAGGTGGTGGTGATAACAACGGTGATTTGCGGTGCTCCGGCGAGGAATAGGCCGCAGATCTGAGATAGAGAACGAGATTGAGAAGGCGGCGACCGAAGGTAAAGCTATTGTGGGTCGACGTATGTTACAGTAGCGGTGGTGGTCGGTGTATAGTGGTGGTGGAGGTGGGTGTACGGTGGTGGTGTTGCAATGGTGCAGTAGATTGTTCATAAATATTGTAGGTATTTATTTATTAGTAGTATTTTTTATGTATCCATATTACGTATTTGTGTACCCGACTTACAATTTTGTGTATCCAATTTAACGTTGTCAAATTTATGAAATAAATAAAAACTCAAAATATCAGAAAAAACTTAATCAAAACATTGTATTTTATTTGAATTTTTTGTGTATATACGTCACTTTTATGTGTACCCGGGTTACATATTTCTGTACCTAATAAATCATGTTGTGTACCTAAGTGTCAGATATGTGTATCCAGTTTACAAATTTGTGTATGTAACTGGTGCGCACCGTAAGGTGGTGCGCACTAGATCTCGACCCTATATAAGGGTGAGATCCGGTGAGACCCCCTAACTCGGTGAGACCTCGTGAGATCCCATGAAAATCACATTTAATGATTAAATCAAAAGCATAGGCACGTCTCTATCATTTAATGACGTATTAGATACATCAAAAATGATTGATACTGCAAATACATTAAATGACGTATTAAATAATATTGATATGTTGAGTAAATAATATGCTAGATACACAAAATTGATACCGCAGATACATTAAATGACGTATTAGATACATAAAAAATGATTAGATACACAAATAAATACCGTAAATATACCAAAATTATAAAATGCATTTAACGACGATATAACGTGACATGATAGGGTAGTTATGAACCACAAATATGTTCTTTAGACAATAAATTAGATTACAAAGACAACTATGCCGAATTTTCGAAATAAAAACTTTTTTTAGAGGGGGTCTCACGAGGTCTCACCGGATCCTAAATCTATATATATATAGGTTAAACTAAGTCCACTAAAAAACTTAAGTCCACTAAAAAACTTAAGTCCATGAGTCCCACTTTTAAAAATTCGAAACTACTGTATTGTAAAAACGAAACTGTAACGAATAAAAATTGAAACTGTTGTCAGAAAATGCGAGTTTGAAACTGTTACAGTAAAAATTGAAACTGTTGCCGGCCGGTTGACAGGCAGCCGTTCTGTACCGGCCGACACACATTTTTTCTGAGATTTAATCTCAGCCCTCCATTTTTGTCATCTAAGGGCCTAAAATGGGACTTACGGACTCAAAATATATAAGGGATTCATTATAACTTAACTCTCTCTCTATATATATATTGAATCAGATGAGTCCACCCCCTTAAAATGAGTCAATCCTACCAATTATTATAAAATGAGTCCATCCTACCAATTATTATAATAACATAATAGATGACTCTTAATTTTGCTTCATTTTCATACTATCGTTCACAGTTAATAAAATCATTTGTTAATCTACACTCATCAATGCCTAAAATGTCAAGGTGTTAATATTCTATTTTTAAGTAACTAAATTCGACGTTAGGGTGGTTTTAAAGCAAAAACATCTTAAAAAGGACTGAGAAAGAGTATTATATTTTGCCTATATGTAATTAATCCCTAATTTAAGTATATCAATCAAGTAGAATAATATTTTTAATATATGTATATCTATGAATGAAGTATAGTTTAAATTTTACAAAAAAGATCACACATACGAACATAACCTAAATCACTTCACTTTCCAAATTATATAACAGTAAATATGAAATTGACAAAAATAATTTGTAAAAATGCATCCATAAATACGAAACTTTGATTTCTTGTACAAGAAGTTGGTATGATCTAAAGATTATATTCTTGGAAACCTTTCCTAAATACAATCAACCTTTCACCATATACCTTATATATATATATATATATATATATATATATATATATATATATATATATATATATATATATATATATATATATATATACACACAAACACAATAACTAGTTTCATAATTCTTTATAAAACCTTCAACATATTATATTGAATTTTGTGTTGAATTTAATACGGCCACATTATTGTGGTCTTTACATATTCTATAACTCCTAAATTAATAACCAATAATTTAATTGATGAGAATTAATATTAGTATTAATTCTTATATTTATAACCTCTTTGCGAGTTTATATAATGTTGGTTTTAGAGTATGAAAATATAGATATAGTTTTATATGTATACTCACAATCACACAATACACATAAGAATGACATAACTCTAGTTGCTAAGTCCGCCATCAATATGGGACTTGGGTCTTGGGGTGTGAACGATAACGGGACTCTAGTAGCCCCGACGGTACGGTAATATGGACGTGGGCAGTACGCGAACACAACGATCCGATCGCTTCCGCATATAAGGTATGTCCTATTTTTCCCACAGTGGTATCAAAGCAAATGTGTTTTGCTACTGTCCCGTGTTGTGATTAGTTCACAATTAATCTCTACTTAGTACCGCGGTCTTCTTTTTTTTTTCCTTTTGCGTTGTTTTTGAATCATGTGTGATTAGTTCACAAGTTTTGACTTTATGTGAGTCATGTTTTTTCACCATGTTGTATATATCTTTCTTTTTTTATTTCTATCAACATGAGGCATGTACGTGTGTATGTATGTTTGCACCTCCCCTTAACCCTTTATTATCTAACTATTGTCTTGTGCTCATCCCTCTATATAGTTTTTCTTTTTTATAAGCACAAAACAATCGAGTATGTGTTGCTTGTTGTTGTTGAAACTACATGTGATGGTCAATCATTAACATTCGAGAATTGTTCTCGGACCCCTTTTTTTCGAGGCCGTAGGGTTCAGGTCTCCGTGATCATTTTCGGCCCATGAAAGATGACCATATAGTCGGAAATAAGTTTTCCGCTTGAATATGTGCATAGCCGTATAACAATACATCGAGTTTCACGTTTCTGTAACGTGTTCGGAGACACCATTTGTTGGTTGCACGTCTTCTACGATGCCATATGTCGTTTTTTTTTTCTTATCTGTGAAGAGAAAAATCATATGGTAGAGGGACGTTTTGGTTTTGACTGTTACATAGAGCATTAGTGTTTTTTGGACAATTAATTTGTTCTCTAGTATATTTTTGTAGAGCACATTTGTTATGCTCCCTAAGTGCAACGAATAAGTTTTGTGCATATTTATGGTGTTTTTGTTTGCTATCTTTGTGGTAGCTTAGCATTATACTCCGTAATAAACTAATTTGTTTAGTTAAAATTATTAGAATATGGATTTGTTTCCATGTTTTTTTATTTTATATATCATATAAATCTGTTTTATATGTTAACTTTTTAGTTCTTAGTGAATTTAAATAATTAATCTTGTATGAATTTGTTTTATACATTTGACTCAATTTTGTAATCATACACCATGTGAATTTATGTTACATGGATGATAGTAAGTTGTTTTTTAAATGGTTGTAATTAGCTTGCAATTTGTAGTTATGAATATGTTTCATATAAGAAATTGGAAACATTGCATATAATTTTGTATTATATGGTTCATTAAAAGTCTTTGTGATTTTAATTAAATTGAATCGTTTATGAATATGTTTCATAATTTTAATTTGACGCCTACTAAAATATTTATGTAATATTGTTTAGTAGTTGCGTAAACAACAAGATATATTTGTGATATATTATATTTACGTTGTATGAATACGTTTCATAAATTTTATTTGACGTGTTAACGACATTAAAATATTGGATTAATATTTTGAAATCGCTTTGTCAAATTAAGTTTTTGTATGTATACATTGGATACCTTTGTGGTATTTATGATTAAGTTAATTAGTTTGACAAATTTATGAGTAGAAGAAATACTAAGTTTGTTGTAGTATAATTCTAAAATATAAATTACCCACATTAAATTGCAAATTTGACCATACTAAATATATGAATATGTTTCGTGTTAATTGTATGGTCAATATTGTATAATTATGTATTATACACGTTTTAAAATTATGATTATATCTTTGTGATATAACTACTCTTGCATTTAACTTACATACAAAAGAAATATCTTTGTGATATCGACTTTACTAAATTTGTTTTTACGTATTAGAAAATTGTGTCTTAGTGACACATTTATCATGTAAATCCGTTTTACATTTGTGATGTAAATTATTTTTCATACAATTAAAATTTTGTAATATCCAAGTGATATTATTTATGTGAATTTATTTTACATAAAATTTTATATCTTAGTGATATTTTATTTTTGTGCGTCCAAAATTTATATCTAAGTGATATATAATTTTGTTGTAAATTTGCTTTACATTATTTATCATCTAAGTGATGATTTAAAGTTGGCATACGCAATGGACTATATATTTATGTAATATATATTTTTGGCGTCGTAATTTTGTTTTACGCAAGTGGGAGATGTATTCCTTAAGTATTGGATAATGTACTATCGTATGAAAAATTATTTTTTGTTTGAGGTACTTGAGAATCTTAGTGATTACAAGTTGTACACAAGTGTAAATTTATTTGAGTTATCATATAAGTTATGATTGAACTCTTAATTTAAAGTATTCTGCAAATACGTTTTGCAAATATAGGTTAGTCAATATTTAAGTAATATTGATTATATAAAGTACTAATATGTTTAGTTACTTTTATAGGGTGAATGAATTTGTTTCATCTTATTTACGTTGTGAGTTAATTAAATTATTGATATTTGTATAGTATGTGTCATTTGAGATGATTATGAGCTTAGCGAAATTTTCGATCTTATGACATATATGAATAAATATTAGTAATTTAATTATAGACGTGCCTAAGATCCATTATTTGTAAATATTGACGACGGATATTCTATGGTGATTTGTTCACTAATAATAGATGAAAAATTAGTTTTTTCAAATGTGAGAATATTTATAGATTCTGTTAGTTACTATAACCGATGCTTAATATTCTGCTAAGTGAGTAAATTTTTGAAGGATCCATTTTGTTATACCTTTTTTATTGTAAAAATGTGATTGCGATGCATACTAAATTGTGTTATTTTAATATGCTTTTTTGACCAATATTTTAGACATTATTCATGTCTTAGAAAATGAGAAATAATGTGTATGTCACTTTTGGTCTAACTTCAAATTAAAGACTTTGTGTTTTTGAGTTTTGAAGTGTACCATTGATAAGTTATGTACTTATTTATAAGTTTTAGGTTTGTGCCAACAACGAGTTCTATGCCATAAGTGGCTTAAGATGTGTTCGCATAATGTGTACGAAATTATATATTTTTCAAGAGTGATATGTTCACTACTCGTTTTTAGGTCACCTAAATGGAAATAAAGTGTCTATGGACTCTAGATTTTTCCATTGTCTAAGGTGACGACTGGTCGTGTGTATCATTTATCACATTTCTGAATAAAGAATTGGTATGTTATTTTTTACTCCGCTCGACTAAGTGTTGATTAGAGAATTATAAGATGTACTTGATATGTTACAAGTACATGCCCAAAATCGGTGTCATTTTACTTGTGTTAGTCTCGAGCTGAAATTGACTATAATTTTAATTCTATATGAATTAAGTGTTTACTCAAAAGCATTAGTTGTTTCCTCCTTGAGTTCCTGGGCTTATAAGAGGTGGACAAATATTTGTCTAGTTCGTAATGAGGTGATTATATTTACAGTCATCATTTGTTGGTCAAATTTATCATTTTAATTGTATTTACGGAAAGTGTTGCATAAATATAATATTCTCTATAATTCTCGTAAGCGATGTTATTATTTCAACAATTAGTTTGTTGAAATATTTTGGATTCTAATTTAAGCCTTCGTTTTTGTAGTAATTTTTATGGTTATTTGTTAGCCATAATTCTATGAGGATTTTGTTTCTCTCGTTTTGGACAGAATTTATTGTTACTTTTACGCTTGTTTTTATTTTCTTTTGTCCATTTGTTTGTTGTCTAAAATCTCTTATATTTTAGTCCATTTTGATATATTTGCGGGGTTCAAATTTAATGATGTAACTGATACCATTTCGCTTTACCTTTTAGCGATGATCATTTTAATGTGGTTGTGTGCCCGTTAATTCATCTATTATGAAATGATTGATAGGTTCAGTTTTTCATATACGAGTGGTCACTCATTGGATGTGAAGAGTCAGAACTCTTTGGTAATATTGTTTGTCGATGTTTCTTTGATTTGTTTAAAGATAATGAGACATATCCTTTATATTGTAACTGTGTGTTCAGTAGAAAACATGTATGCGTGACATACGTAGAGGAATTTTGACTTTGGTCATATTTTTCGTTTTGACTTAATTAGGAGATGTCACTGCTTACGGCAATGTGTATCCTTAGGTGTACGTCAAGGAAGTTGGTGGTAGTTTCAAATCAATTTTTGGAACTGTATTTTGACTCATTTACATTTTAATATTTGTTAAGTTATGTACTACCCGCAGTGTGGCGATTTTCTTATGGATTTGTTCCCAAGTTTTAGTGTGAGGCTAATAGACTTCGATCTTGTATAAGTTACAAGAACTATCTCTTGGTGAGTGGGAGGATTTTAGAACTCTGATGGAGACCAAGGGTATAGTGTAACTTCTCCAAGTGTTTTTGGATAGTGGGAGCAATCCTATAATCCAAGTGGTGATGTTTATCTATTAATTCATGCACTAATGTACAACATACAACAAAAGTTAGTCTTTATCTTGATAATTGTGCTTATGCGAAGAAAGTGGGAGAATCTGTTTCTTCTAAATGTTTACTCTTTTAGTAAGAGCAAGTCGCCTAATTTAGAGATGGATGACTAATATGAGAGATGATGGATATTATGACAATTATGGTCTAAGTTGATAAGGTAGAAAACTATATTAACATTCTTATATGTTGAGTTTGGTTTAAGTGTTCTTCTAAATTTTTTTGGTTGTCCATTTATCTAAATTTGTTTTAAATTATGGATGTAAAGACTTACTTATTTTCTAAATAATGAGTTTATGCGGAAAAGAGTACGTTGTACATGGACGGATTGATTAAGTATGTCTTAATTGGTGGAA
Source organism: Dianthus caryophyllus (assembly GCA_023091065.1). Taxonomy (NCBI): domain Eukaryota; kingdom Viridiplantae; phylum Streptophyta; class Magnoliopsida; order Caryophyllales; family Caryophyllaceae; genus Dianthus; species Dianthus caryophyllus. The sequence continues at coordinate 52,420,136 of CM041516.1, read as the reverse complement.
GATGACAATCGTTGTGTCGTCTTGGTAACATGTCTATGTTAAAATTAGTCTTCCAAGAGATGATATTCATATCCCCTTTAAGCAGGTGGTTGTTTAGCTTGTAAGTGGATATTAATATCTATATTAATTTGTCGAGAACTACAAAAATAGATTGTGTTTCTGTTTTTGGCAGTGATTTGTGTATCCTTATCTTTTGGCCTGGTCTAAAGCAGATGGAAATAATATTGATGCAACATGTAGTGTACATGGTTAACGATAAGTTTGGTACTTATTGTAAGTTTGATATTATAGCAAGCGTTATGTGATACTTGTGTAGTATATATAGGCATGTCATTTTGTATGACTAGATATCGTCTTCAAAGGATGTGCAGTTGAGTTGAGTGCGCTAACGATAGAGTGTTAAGTGCACGTTCTTGATATGGACTTGAAGAGTTTTGGAGTTTTTAAACTTATGTAGTTTAGAATCCTATTACGCATATGTTGCATGTTTAGGCACGTAAAAAGTGTCACCAGGCTTTAAGATTAACCTAGTCACACAGGTAATCGCCTTGACGCTTGAGTAGCGTGCAAGATGAGACTGAGCCATATGAACACTGAGTGTGTGTATGTGGAGTATCTTTATGCTTGTGGAGTAGCGAAAAGATGTTGGCTCGTAATGTAGTCGCCTTAGTATGTCTAAGATGAGACTTTCAATAGTCGAAGTGTGAAAAACACCCTAATTTCACACTAAGCCTCAAAACCGAATCTAAAGTGTCAGATTTGATATTGAGTATATCAATCAGTGGCTTGAGTTAGATACATGAGTTGTATCTAGACTTGTGATTCGTACGACGTAGAAGAGTGACATGCCCATCGTAGTGGGAGCTATGTCGTGACACATATATCATACTATGTGTGTTTTATGTCGACCGTTTAGGAATGACAAATGATTCCCTACTTTGTCATTGTGTGAGCCCTATGGACTGTGGTGTCCAATGTTGTTCAGTGCCCTTTGACTTAGAGCTATGCTATGAAGTCAAGGCTTAGTGTTGCTACTTTAATATGACTCCTACGGATCACACATATGATGATTCAATGGACCATGTTAGGAAAGCAATTAAGTCAAGATGAATTATCATGAGTGTCTGAGGAATAGTCGATTCAAATTCATCATAATTTCCTGGCCAGGGGTTATATTGTGTATATAACTAATATGATTACGATAGCATATAGGGACAATGTATGCTTGCGATGATGTCTGAATGACTTGGGGAACTGATTTGATATTGTGAAAGTGTTATGTTAGTTTGATGGTAGCTTAATATAACATTACTTTGTTACTTTTTGGTCGCACGCCTCATTTCCCGTATGAAGCATAAGAGATTGTTATGGAGTATTGTGTTTTGATAAACTTGGTTGTGTACCTAAGTGAGTGTCTTTTCTTTATCCTTTTGATAAAGAAGAACAATTACTTCACTTTGTGATCAAGTGCAGTATTCTCTTGGTTAGTAGCTAAGTGGGAGCGTTGTCTCGGTTGTGTGGCCGAGTGGGAGTATTGAATTTTGTGTTGAATTTAATACGGCCACATTATTGTGGTCTTTACATATTCTATAACTCCTAAATTAATAACCAATAATTTAATTGATGAGAATTAATATTAGTATTAATTCTTATATTTATAACCTCTCTGTGAGTTTATATAATGTTGGTTTTAGAGTATGAAAATATAGATATAGTTTTATATGTATACTCACAATCACACAATACACACAAGAATGACATAACTCTAGTTGCTAAGTCCGCCATCAATATTGGACTTGGGTCTTGGGGTGTGAACGATAACGGGACTCTAGTAGCCCCGACGGTACGGTAATATGGACGTGGGCAGTACGCGAACACAACGATCCGATCGCTTCCGCATATAAGGTATGTCCTATTTTTCCCACATATTAGAATATCATTAATATTAATATTTCATAATAATTTTTGTTATTATCATGGATACCCATAATACACAATATAATAATTATTCCATTAAAATTAGGGCATGGCCAATAACGCATGAATACGCCAATAACAAAAGCGTTACTTGTCCTACACGTAACCCAAACATGCTATTCCTCGAGCCGAAAATCAAACTCAAACTTTACTGTCTACCACATGAAAATCAAGTCTCCCCAATAGTTTACAAATTCAAGCCTTGGCATTACCCCGAAATTTACGGCATATCTCGAGATTCGCTCAAAGCAGACAATATCATGGAGCCCACGTCACAAGCGTGGAATTTTGTATCTAACATGGTATCAGATATTTGTGCCAGCATACCCTTTCAATTAGACAAGGTAAACTCGCAAAACGGTATAAGAGACATAACCAATCAGTTAGTTGCAAAGATTCTCAAGGAAACCTGCGTAGTGGCTAAAACAGATGGAATAACTGTGGTGCTAATTTCTATAAAGAAGGAGGCTTTTGTAGGCCATGACGGTTTTTTAAACTGTGTTTTTGGGATCGATCGATGGATGAGGACTCAAAAGGTCCTAGAGAGGTGCGTGTCCAAGGTTCGAACGTCGGTTGACTTGGAGACCGTGAAAAGCGAGATTATCGAGGGTTTTACGGATTGTGGTCTGTTGAATTGTGTTACTGACCAGGACTTGGACTTGATTGCTACTAGGGTTTTAGAGAGGGTTTGTGTAACCGCGTAATAATAAAGATTGAGAGTTTTTATTTTTATTTTTATTATTGAACTTTTAATCTTAAATTTCTTTTTTCTCATTAATATTAGATGAGGAATAATAAATTGAAATTAAAAATTAGGTTTATTTAAGCTTGATTTTGTCGAAATGTGGTTTTATCATACCTGACTCTAATGGGGCTTGGGTCCAATAATTTTCAGGCCCAACGACTCTGAGTTGAATTTGGGTCTACGATATGCGGGTCGGGTATAAATATGGGGCTCGCTATATAGACCCAAACAGCCAAACTCGACCCATAGAGTCAAATATTATACCTTAAATTCACAAGAATAATCCCAACTATTACCCATCTTCCAAAAATAATCTCAACTCAAAATAATCCCAAAATAATCCCAACTATTCAAAGTTATTCCAATAATATACTTTCGTCAATTTTAACCGACTCAAATAGGTACAAAAGAAGGTTAAACCGGTTTAAAATTTTCTTCACTCTTATTCTATCTAAAATTAAAATCGGTTTGACTTTCTTTTATACCTTTTTGAGCCAGTTAAAATTGACGAAAGTATGTTATTGGAATAACTTTCAATAGTTGAGATGATTTTGGGATTATTTTGAGTTGGGATTATTTTTGGAAGATGGATAATAGTTGAGATTATTCTTGTGAATTTTTCCAATATTATATATGTCATCTATAATTTTTAATGAAATAATGTCTCTTCATATTTTGGCATAATGTTTTTTTTTCCCTCAAATGTCAATGGTCAATTTACACTCTAATGATATCACATTATAGTTTAATGGCAAATATCATGTTATTTATAGAAATATAGACAACTTATTAGTGTCATGCGACTCATGTCATCAAAAGAAGCTCAACCCCAGATTTTACAAAACTCCAAGTAACCTAATGATCAGTTGATCATCCACAAATTACACAATCAATCAACTATTTGCCATATTCCTTCTGCCGAAATACATTTGTCGAGACGCGTTTTCAAACGAATCAGCCCCTGATTTTACAAAATTCTAAGTAACCTAATCACCCACAAATTCCACAATCAATTAACTATTCGCCCTATTCCTTGTGCCGGAGTATATTTGCCGAGACGCGTTTTCTAAGAATTTAACAAAAACACTTATGGCTATATTTTTATTTATACATTACATGTAATTCGAAAATTCTTCGAACATATGAATAGTGTCAAAACGTGATATGCACAAAATGGAGTTGAATGAGGAAGTATCATTATTAATATTAGAGTAAATTGACAATTATACCCATGGTTTATTGCCAACTTGAAACTTACATCCACATTGTTTTCGACTTTGTAACTACTACTACTATGTTTGGTTCGGTTAATGGTTATGTGGAACTGATACATGTCATTTATATAGCTTTTATGCCCCCGGTTCACATGCATTTAGCTCGCACTTACTTGATTTCATTAGTATTTTAGTAGCTATTTGCTTTATATCGCGATACTGTCGTTCCTCGTGTGTATTTTGCAGGTTTTGGCGGTCCTGAGCTAAAACCTGAGTCAATTGGAGCATTTGCGAGTATCGTGACTACAAGACCAAGCTCAAGCCGATACGGGAGCTCAGGATACGAGTGGAGACGTGGAGGATTCAAGCAAACAAGCGACGAACGAAGCAAAGAAGCGAAGAAAAGAAGAAGCACGCCCACAAGCCTGGGTCGGATTTGATTGAAATCCCACGGATTTGTTAAGAATCCGGCCCAGGTATTTCGACAGCATTGTTGGTTTGAGGCCCATTAAATTGAGGCCTATATATATACTTGTATTGAGGCTCGAAAGGACATCTCTTTTTACACATCTTTTATTCTAGTTTTTACTGCTTTAGGTTAGACTTAGTTTTCTCTCCTTAAAACTCTCTCAAAAACTCCTAGTCTAGATTTAATTATTCTTGCAAGAATCGATCTTTACTTCAACTCAGGATTAATTTCAGGTTTAATTTCATTGTTATTTCTTTCATCATGTTCGCTTATTATCATTGTTTTGTTTCAATTTCAATCATGCATAGCTAATTCTCCTATTAGGGTTTGAGGGGAATTTGTGCCCTTGGTTCAGGAACATGTTTTTAGATTAAATTGGTTGATTATATTGTGCAATTGATTTCTTTCTACGCGTTTTATGCAATTGAATTAGGATTACTTCGCCTGATCAACGAATTCATCTGAGTTTAATTGAACCTGAGTAAGTTTTAATTTAAGATCGAAAGCCGAGTTAAAACTAGACTTACGCGAGATCGATAAGTTGAATTTAGTACGTAGCGAGAGCCCGCTAAATTTGCTTAAGGCTAAAATTGACTCGAGAGAGCGTTTTCTAAACCTAATCAATTTGCACAGTTTAATGCTTCCTTCTTATGAACTTGAGTTCCTGAATCATTATCATAATGAACCCGATGCCCTAATCTCTTCCCTTATAGTCTTCTTATCTTCGTTCTTTTTGCTTTAGTTATTAGCTCAAATCAACCATTTTCATACCCCTTTGAGTCAAACCTGTTTTCACCCAACTTAGCTTATAACTACACCGTTTCTCTGTGGATTTCGACCCTACATACCACTAGCTTCCGTTAGTTGTTTGTTTAGGTTTATTTTGATTAGGCGTGACGACTTTAGCCTCATCAATTTTGGCGCCGTTGCCGGGGAAACGGCTTTGCTAGTTATAGTTTTTGTTTAGTTACAGGTTTTTCTCTCTTAGTCTCAAGGAACCTAGTTCCTTGAGACCGTTTCTCAACGTTTGCTTGTAGTTTTGTTTATGCACAGGTCACCTACAGGTTTAATTCCTTTCGAGCCTGAACCTGAGCGAGCATTTCATAGACTACGTCGGGAAGCAAGTAAATTAATCGATCTTGATTTTGAGGAAGCGTCGCATTCGGAGTCAAGTGCAACGCGAACGTCCTACGAAGAGGACACACCGCCTATTACTCCAACTTCTTCTCCACCGCCGGTGACTATGCCTAAATTATATAGTCACTCGCTACCGAAGACGGAGTCCATACCTGATGGATTCCAAATGCCCGACACTTTACAGGGTAACTTTGAGATTCGCCCCGCCTTCCTTACTTTGGTGGAGCGTAATCAGTTCGGCGGCAATCCTACGGAGGATCCCGGGAAACACATACAGGTTTTTACGGATTACTGCTCAACAATTAAGCAGAACGGGATCACTCAAAACCAGATTAGGGAGATGCTATTCCCTTTTTCTCTACGTGATCGGGCTCGAGATTGGATAACGGATTTGGATAAGGCTGCTGCAGGTATTACGGATTGGCCAAGTCTAGCTCTTGCATTCTATCGCAAGTATTATCCTCCAGAGCGGACTAACCAACTCCGTAGCCAGATTCAGGGGTTTCAGCAGAGCTACGATGAAACATTAGCTGAAGCGTGGGACCGTTACAAACGGTTGATTCGTGAGTGTCCACATCACGGGTTGGGCGACTGGTTGATCATTATGACATTTTATAATGGGTTGTATGCCGAGAGTCGCGCTATTCTTGACTCAGCTGCTGGAGGTCGGTTCGCTAATAATACCGACGATGATAAAGCGTGGACGTTGATCGAGGAAATGGCGGTTCATTCGGCTCAGTTTGGTAAGCCACGGGGTAATTCACGGTCCGCACACAACGACCGTGGAAATGAGAGCATGAACGCAGTTATGAGTCAACTTGCTGAGCTGAATAGAAAGTTTGATGCTATGCAAGGGAGTTCGTCAAGTGCCCAGGTTAATGCTATTGCGGGGCACGATTCAGTTTACTCCGCGGGGTATGCTGCACCCCATGAGCAGGTTTATGCTTATCAATCCTACAACCAAAACCTGCCGTACAAGAATCAACCGGGTTACGATCGGTCACTGTTATCCTACCGTAACAATAATGTACTTAACCCGACTCCCCAACCTCCTCAAAATATCCCCTATCAACCTCCTTACAAAAATCAACAACCACCCACCTACCAAAAGCCACCCTACATTCCACCCCAACCTGTGCAAGTACCCGATCCATTGGCCGAAATGAAGTCGATGATGTTGCAAATGCAACAAGTTACATTGGCCATGCAAAAGTCACAGGAGTCGATCATGTTGCAAATGCAAAAAGATGGTCAAGCCAAGGACGCTGCGATCAAGTTACTGGAGAATCAAGTGGCGCAGCTAGCCGCTTCTCAAGCGTCAAGGCAACCCGGAACACTCCCCTCTCAAGGCCAACAACCTCCCGACACTGCATGTGCGATCACGTTGCGAAGTGGTATGCATTACGATGGCCCAAAGCACCCAAACGAACATGGAACTGAGGAGGGGAAAGCAAATACGGCTGAAACACCTGGGCGGGATTCTCAGAGAATCCGGCCGGATTCATTAGAAATCCGACCCAGGTCAAAATTTTTTACTACGGAACCTTTGGCTGCTTCTCAAGATTCAAATCCTATGGTTCTTGACTCTGATAATGCTAATACTTCTAAAAAGGATTCTAAGGCAACTACTCCACCCCCGTACCAAGTCAAGCTTCCATTTTCGGGTCGACAACGCAACACGAGAGCCGACGCTCAGCTTCGTAAATTCATCGAGGTAGTGAAGAACTTGCAGGTAAACGTTCCATTTATAGATTTAATTAAGCAAGTTCCCGCGTACGCTAAGTTTATGAAAGATGTTTTAACTAGGAAGCGTTCGCTGAGTGAGACCGAGACGGTAGCCTTTATGAGGGAGGGAAGTGCGCTTTTGCAAGGGAATTCACCCCCTAAGCTTAGTGACCCCGGGACCTTTTCTATCCCTTGTTCTATAGGGAAATACGCGGTCCAGAACGCCTTATGTGACTTGGGGGCTAGTGTGAGTATCCTTCCCTATTCCATCTGTCAAAAGCTTAATGTGACCAAGTTAGGAGTTACCTCCATGACGTTGCAGATGGCTGACCGTAGTGTCCAGAGACCCTTAGGTATCCTAGAGGACGTCCCGGTCAAGATAGGGAAGTTTTATATACCCGTAGACTTCGTGGTCCTAGACATTCGGTGACCCCCACATCCCGATCATTCTAGGGAGACCTTTCTCTGCATCTGCAGAGTCAGAATCGATGTGGGGAACAAGACCCTGTCGTTCTCGGTGGGAGGTGAGACGTTGACCTACACTAAGTCTAGTATCCCCCGCTCCCCTATGCAGTCTGAGTCTGCTTTTGCTATTGACCCTGCCCCTCCGTCTTACTCTACTGGAGACACTCTGGAGGTTGTTTCTTCTGCTTTTTCTTGTGCAGGTCCTACGCAGGTTGGCTGTGATCCTGGTTTGGGGGAACGGAAGGTCACGAGGGCGGATGTCTATGATCCGGGTGATGTAGGAGGAGACCCTACGGTTGAGTCGCCAGGCGCGCAAGGGAGATATGGAGCGCCTTTCCGCGATGGAATCCCCTGCTTGATGGACTATGCTGCTCTTCCTCGTGGAGATCGAGTTTTGTGGCGAACAGATGCTATTTCGCCAAATGAAGCTGTTGCTAGTGGCCAACGTCCTTGGCCCGATTTGACATGATCTGATGAGCTTGACGACGGTCGTGCGGGACCATTATAAACCAGCGCTTTCCGGGAGGCAACCCGATGACTTTTTGTAATTTGTTGTACTTTGTACTTTGGTTTGGTTTGTTTTTGTTGACATTTTAGACTTTTGTTGAGCGCGTGAGGATGAGGGATTTATTATTGATTTAGCATGCAGGTATTTGAGGACTCTGCGTCCTTAGTATTTTTGAGACAGGCCTTACTGCAGGCTTTGGCCGGTCCTCTGCTGATTCGGCCTACTTTTTCTCGCGTGCTACTCCGAAGCACTTCATAGCTGGACTGAATTGGACGCATATTCGTGGATCATAAGCCGCTCTCCATGCTTCGCTTCGGTTTGGGGGAGCTCCTTCACGAGCATGTGAGCTTTCTTACTCTTTTTCCCTCACTTCCTCGCTTTTATTTCCCCCCGTATGCTTAGTGTCCTTTGCTTTGCTTGCTTATCTGTGCTTTTAGCTCACATTGAGGACAATGTGTAGTTCTGGTTTGGGGGAGGAAAGCACTTTTGCGCTTTTCATTTGCGTTTGCATTTCCGTTTTTGTGTGCATTATTTTATATAAAAAACCCAAAAATTAAAATTTTTTGAAAAAACCAAACCTTTTTCGGCTTGAACTGTCTAGTTCGGAGAATTGATTAGTGTGCTGTTTTGATCTTTAGTATCTCCAAGTCGACTTTCTATCGTCGTAGCATGCACTATATGTTTGTTTCCTGTTCATAGATTGCGAGCCTCAACACTAGCCCACTCATTTGCTTAATTCTTATCGCTTTTCGTTCTTTTACTTTCGATATTGGTATTCTTGCGAGGCATTGGCTTGTGGTATGTTGGAAAGTTGGTTTGCGGAATGATTTGGAATGATTGCTAATAATGTTGGAGCAATGCTTCGATGCTCTCGGAGGGGACTCATTGATTTGAGTAACCACAGTGGCCATGAATTTGGTTGCGACCGAGAGTATGAGCAATGATGTAACCCTTAAGGAAATATGTGTACCCGAGCGCGATTTTTACCGAGTGAACGTCAAGCTAAACGGTACCACATACGAGGGATGCTCCGCATTTGCAAAAAAAAAAAAAGAAGAAAGAAAAAAGAAAAGTAAAAAAAAATGAAATGATGTGGAAAGAATGGTTGAATGGAAGTGGTATGCGTGGTTGGCCTTGCTTGAATCCAATTATCGTTAGTTTAATTTTTGCGAAAGCGTTAGAGGCTAGCATTATGATGTGCATAGGTCGGTGAACTAGACTATGGTTGTAAGTTTATGTGCATAGGTCGTCCACTTCGAGATGCTAACGTGATTAACTAGCTACGCTTTGATTCTCTCCGACGCTGTTTGCTTGAGGACAAGCAAAGGTTTGGTTTGGGGGAGTTTGATACATGTCATTTATATAGCTTTTATGCCCCCGGTTCACATGCATTTAGCTCGCACTTACTTGATTTCATTAGTATTTTAGTAGCTATTTGCTTTATATCGCGATACTGTCGTTCCTCGTGTGTATTTTGCAGGTTTTGGCGGTCCTGAGCTAAAACCTGAGTCAATTGGAGCATTTGCGAGTATCGTGACTACAAGACCAAGCTCAAGCCGATACGGGAGCTCAGGATACGAGTGGAGACGTGGAGGATTCAAGCAAACAAGCGACGAACGAAGCAAAGAAGCGAAGAAAAGAAGAAGCACGCCCACAAGCCTGGGTCGGATTTGTACCAAATCCGGCCGGATTTGTTAAGAATCTGTAGATACCCAAATCTGTACCTCCCGCCAAAAAACCCAGTGATGTAACAATGGACTTTTATTGCATGCTTTTACGTTGACTTAAATGGTTCTAACTGTGACGAATTCGAGTTAAATGTTTTTAAATGCAAAATGAGGTTTCTATATGGGTCATCACCTTTAGTGTCTTTAGGTCGGTCAAGAGTCTAGTCTGTCTCGAGTCCAGGTCCTAATCGGCATGCGCATACCCCTTCTCAAACACACAAGCTAATTGGCCCTTTCACATTAACAAGGTTCAATTCGATCCTCCTAAATTTAGGACCAGTCTCTAAAACCACCTTTTAGGACTAGCAAACACCCGAGACAACCTCACGGAATGTCTTATTTCACAAAATGCCATAAAATACACTCTTTTTACATTTTCAGGGCCCGGGCCCAAAACCGAGCCCAAACCCATCCTTGGCCCGCTTCCCTAGGTCCAAGGACTCACCCACATAAACCCTAGAAGACCATACACGGCCTACTTGGAGTGCAAGCAAAGAAATAGCAAAAGATATTGTCGAAATATTGCAAATCGGATTAAGGAAATACGAAATCTGGAGGTTTTGCCCGACGCACAAGCCGCAAGAGGCCTTGCGGCTCATTGGGGCAGCCGCAAGAGGCCTTGCGATTTGCCCCTCTGATCGCATGGCTTCTTGCGACTCCTACGTCCGGTTTTATCCTCTAGGGTTTCCTAAAATCCCTCGGCTATTCCACTATATATACAACCCCCCCATTCGACGATTGACATAAGTTTTTCACACATGAGAAACCCCTCTCCTCTCAACCTTTCTTCTTAGGTTTTAGCACCCACACAATTCAATTCATACACACAATCACAATTCACACCTTCACAGCTCTCTCACAAAAGCCTCACGCATAAACACCTAGAATTCTTCATTTCCTAGTGTTGAATTCATCCTTTGAAGCGAAGTGCTGCCGGTTTCCTAATCTGAGACAGGTAATACTTAATCCTAAACATGGATTAAGGTCTTTCTTTACTTGTTTGACTAGCAAGGGCCTACATTAGGCTCACCCCGACTTTGGTACGCAAGTCTGCTTTGCATAAGGCGGCCATGCACCTCGAATACACACCCTATTCGTAACACCCTTCCAAAGTCGCATAAACAACTGACCTCTTTAAAATAAATCAATGGCTAATTGAACTTTATTTTACTGCATGCATCTTAGCAAATCCTCATCTTGCATCTAAACTATTTTAAAATGAATTCGTCATTAAACTGAATTGTTTTCGTTAATAAGTTAAGCATGCTTAACTGAGGGTTTAATCAATCTCTTTTGCATTATTTTTACTTCTTTTATCGCACTTGTACGTAGCGATTACTTAGACTCATGTATCATTCCTTTGCATTGTTCTCAAGTCTAGTAGAGGCTATCTTTTGATAGGCTTTTCCAAAAGATCTTTCATAAAAACATTATTTTGATTTATGCTTTAGAAAAGTACCCTCACCCGAATCCGAATCTGGTTTCACAATAACCTTAGACGGATAGGTGTCGACGTGCCTTGAACTCTAAGACGTGTCTTTGAGCATGAGGACACGGAGGCGGGTTCTAAATTTCCCTCATAATTTAGTGGCGGCTCCAAAACAGTTTTTAAAGGTTTTTTGTACTTAATCTTTTTAACTTTACGCCCTTAGCAAGACGTCGAGTGGTCCCCCGTTAAACCCCGGTACCTACAGTTGGCGACTCCGCTGGGGATAGGTTTTATTTTTAAAACTAAAACTAGTTTTTCTTTTTAAAAATAAAAATGAGACTTGAACGACTTGAGAACAATCAACATGCATGAGTTTAAGCATATCCGTTAGAGTCGAATCTAGTCGGATTCACACACCAACACCCCGAGAGGTGGTTCCAAACGCAGGCATCGTCCATTCGACGAGGCACGTACTGGACTAACCTTCCTCTCACCCCTCCACGGCTTGCCGTAACAAACTGATTTGACCGCCCCAGGGCTTCCTTCGTATCCTACACGTTATACTGTGTGGGCGGAGGGCTAAAAGCACCTGCCAAAGCGTACTCAAATCAGTTGGAGGCGTACGAGACTTGACCCAACGACCAAGAGTCATACGTACGAGCGCGAGGCTATACAGTATAGTCTTTTTCAAAATTCATTTGCATTGCATATCTTCGAAAACTCACTCAAAATTTTCAAGGTATAAATGAACCTAACAACTAACATCTAAACATTTTACAACTAACACCTAACATTTTACAACTAACATCTAACATTTTACATTTTACAGCTAACATCTAACTTTTTACTAATAACAAAACTCTCGCGAAATTTTTAAAATAAATATTTTTCAAATTTCCCATTTTACAAAACCAGCAAAACCCGAGTCAAGGTTTTCCGACCCCAACTCGTGGATTTCATTCTTTAACCGTCACGGCTTAAATCCTTTTTAACATCCTCGACTCGGCTAAACCCGAGTCGATTCCTTTTTACGCATCCATCATTAACCCATGACAACAAACCGTCATTCGGGCTAAGCGGATGCAAAACAAAGCCTTTCAACATCGAGACAAGCTGTGCGTACGCAGTCTTGTCTCAAAAACACTCCTAGCTCAAATATTTTCGAAGAACTCCCTTCTTTTTCAAAACTTAAAAGAGTCTTTTTCAAACAAAATGAGCTAAAAACAAACGTACAAATGAATCTGTCGGTCAGGTCTGTCTTGTAGCTAAGGCACTCCATCTAAACGTAGGTTTCAACTAAATACTTCCTACGCCCAGAACACACATTCCTTAAGCCTTTGAAAACATAAATGGATTAAATAACCTACGGTTATCCTAACCCATTTATCCCGTGCTTTTTCACAAAGCATAACCAAGAATGGGAACACATTCTTGGAGAGTTTTCAAAGCAAACTCACGACCCTTGCCTTTTCGAACTTTTCTAAGCAAAACCTTTTCAAACAACTCATCGTCAAACCGGCACAGTAAGTAGCATCCTTCGCCATACCCAAGAATGACCAAGCCCAATCTTGTGGATTCTAGCATTGGATCGAATGGCTCAAACCACCTCGATCCATTTCTCCCTTGACAAAATTCATGTGGACGAGCAAGCTCGTCCTCATCGCATTTTGACACCTTCGACTCAAATAGCTTAACGCCATTTCGAGCATCCACCAATAGGATCTTAGCAATACACCTTTAGCATGAACCTATAGGTTTCAATCACAGAACATAAAACATCGTCGAGCATGAAACGTTTTAAAACATTTCTAGCTCAAAATCGGCCGCATGACTCGCGGTCATCACAACCCTTTTATCACAAAATTCCCTTCAAACCCGAGAATGTCAATCCATTCTCGAGGATTTTCACAAAATCAAACGGCTCGAGGCCTTTTCCTTTTTACACCCCTTTCGAAATAAACATTTTTCAGAAGTCTTCCCTAGCCCGAAGCCTTTTAGGATCTAGCATCCCTCTTTTTGCAAAAGCACAAAACCCAGGAATGTGCAATCGCAATCCCGTGGACTTTTTATGTTGGACCAAGTGACTCATACTCGCTTCGGTATAACTCTTCCTTAGGCACGTGCATGAAAACAGGCATTACCGTTTCCATCGCATTTTCGAACCACCCTCGATTCGAGTAGCTTATGACTACCTCAGATCGACTCTCGTTCCACATCACAACCCAACAACAAGGCATTTAGGTTCAATCTAAGGACACCTCTAGCACAGAGTCGAAATGCGACAACGCATTTCAACTCGAAACACCCTTTTACTCTCAAACCCTTTCAAAGACAAAATCGAGTCAAAGTATGCGTTAATCGAGTCTCGATACCAAGGGCATCGACGTGTACCCACGACACGTGCATCACGAAGCAACCGACAAGGCGTCCATTCAAGCACCATCAACGATTTGGCGGATCTCAAGCAGCTCGAGTCTTTTCAATACGGGTCAAGTTTTTAAGCATTGAGTCCAACTCCGTCAGTCTAGAACAATCGAGTCTTTGACATACGACATCTTAACAAATTGATAAAGGAATAAGTTTGCCAACAACCCAACTTCCTTTTTACCCATCTTTTTCATACAAAACACATTTTACACCAGTATACATTTCATCCTAGGAGTAGCTATCCGAAGGAGATCTAGGCCGGCTACGAAGGTTCAAGTCAACATCAATACAAGACAAGAACAAAAAGGATTTCGACCACTAGACACTTAAGGTTCGATAGTATGCTTGTGGTCTTCTACTCCGCTGCTTTTGGAGGAGGATCCATTAATTTGGAGCTCCACAGTGGTCATGAATTTGATCGCGACCAAAAGCATGAGTATTCCTGGATCGCCCTCCGTGTACTCGATCGCGTGCCTAATAAGCAAACGAACTTGTCAGAAGAGTCCGGCGTGATAGACACATGATCACATGCAACCTTCCCACCGCAAGGTTTAGCAAAGTCGAAGATCGAGGCCAATTCACAAAGGGCCCGACGAATTCTCAAGGGGAATACAATCAGAAGTGAAAACAACGGCAAAAAGAGCAAAGTCAAAAGGAAGCAAATCTCAAAGTTTCCAAGAAGTCAAAAAAGAAACAAGTCTCAAAGTCTTTAAAGAAAGAGACAAAACAACAATCAAAAAGCCCGAAAGTCAAAAAAGCAAGTGGCTAAGTGAACAAAGGTCTACCAAAAATGGACCCAGTCTAATACCTCTTCAAGGAACCCGTGCCAAAAGGAAATATGGCACGATGGACATTGCTCTAAGCCGAATTTGACACCAAGGGACTACTCAATCAACGAGGAGCCCATTATCGACACTACGACAGAATTTACAACATCAATGAAGAAGCGACATACTTCGATGGTTCATCCAATTATCGAGGTTGGGGAATAGGACCCCTCTCCATCAAATTGGACTTTGATGCGACAAACAAACGGCCGAGATCAACTAAGGAGAACCTACCTTTAGAATGCAATGTATCAAGGTCAATCACAAAAAACACCCCTGTTGGACCGGTGGGTCCTTAAACACGCACCTTTTTACACCCAAAAGCAAAAACCCTTTTGGACCGGCGGGTCCTTAAACACGCACCTTTCCACATAAGCACCTTTTCACATAAACAAACACATTTCACAAACACATCCTTACCAAAATAAACACGTTTCACAAAAAACATTCCCTTTTCGAACTACGCTAGGTTTGATTCCGTACCCACGGATACGTAGGCCGCTCACCCGAGCTCAACCAACCCTTTTACACAAAACATCCCTATGTCTAAAGCTTCCAAAGTCAAGGACATCCTCACAAAAATCCACAAAAATCCACAAAAATCCAAGGCAAACTGTTTCTTCATCGAGGCGTTAAAACGACTACGTCAAGACAAAGTTGTGCTAGACCTAGGAATAGTACTCTGCTTTTTCGTCTAACCTTGTTCATTTTGCAGGAACAATAACATGCCACCGAAGCAACCATACGCCACCAAGCCGGAGGCTTTACCGATGCACGTGTCACAGTCACTTACATCCCTATCAATGTCGAGTCTCGAGTCACGCATACGATTCACCTTCGTCTTTGAAACACTTAAAACACCCGTTTTCTTAACACGATTTATCGTTGTCTTTGAAACGCTCCATCCACGCCCACAAGAAGCACCTTTCAAAACCTAACTCGATACTCAAGTTAACGCACTTTGAACGAACTCGTTGTGAATTTACAAAAAATTTGACTTAATGCACTCTAGGAAATACTTTCTAAAAAAAAAAAAATTAAAATTAACAAAAATACTCCTAACAACATTTTTCAAAATCCTCTTTCGCTAAAACAACATTTTTCAGAGTCCTCTTTTGCAAAAATAGCTTTTTCAAAATCTTCTTTTACGAAAACGACATTTTCAAAATCTTCTTTTGCAAAAAATGATTTTTCCTTCAAACAAAAGGCATTTCCAAAAACGCGAGAGCATTTTCAAAAAAAAAAAAACTTTCTTTTCCTGAGTACTAACTATGCAGGTACAAGCAAGAAATGGAGAAGACATCAAACACGACATAAAGGGAGCATTCACAATGGCGACGCTGGATATGCTCTACCCCACGATGCCCAATCACACAAGACACGCTCTATCCAACGGCATTGGATACAGCCTATCCAACAACATTGGATACACCATTGGATCCAACCCGTTCAAGATACAACCTATTGAAAGACGTTGGTACCACTCACCTGACTGTACAAGATACATTGTACCCAAGCCAAACGACGAATGAACAACCGTCGTTCACCCTTTACAAAAATCATACCCGGTGGAAATAACCCATCCCGTAGTACCAAACCTCAAGACTGGGGGCTTATCTACGATATCCCCTAAATACGACAGATAACACATTCACCTCCTTAGACTAGGAAACCACACAAGCGCTATGGTCGACTCATGCACCATGAGTGCGATATACATTATACATCTACAACGAAGACTGGGGGCTGACACTCCATTTTAGGATTATACTCCCATCCAAAGTACAACAAAATAGATATCCTTCACGGACGTCCCAAAATTTCACAAGCCGAAGCAAAAACCCTACCTCGATAGTATGCCCTACCTCGAAGGTATCCGTAAAACACTCCAAGCCGAAATAAACACCCTGCCTTGATAAGAGACACCCTCAAGACAATAACACCCCAGAAGCAAAAGCGAGTCAAATTCACAACTCGACTTAGCTCATGCAACACCGAACTACGCTGGTCTGATTCCACACACCGTGGATACGTAGGCAGCTTTGCAGAAGGCACGACCAACACCCCACACCAAGACTTCAATTTATTCAAGGACAGAAGTAACATTTCGAGTTTGACTTAGTTTTTACACCAAAAACCTAACCAAACTAAGTGGGCAAAATTAAAAGCATAGTCGCAATCTTGACTTTACTTTTACAGTCAAAGAAAGCCAACACCAAAAGCCAACACCACTTTGCCTTAATTCCAACCAAATTAAGCCAAACTCGAGGGGGTAATCTAAAAACTTTTTCCCTAATACACACTTTGACTCAGTTTTCAAACGAAATTTCGTCAAACTCGAGGGGGTAATCCAAAAACACCTTCTCCCGATACCAAGCACATGCTCTTCACTTTGACTCAGTTTTCATACAAAACTTAGTCAAACTCGAAGGGGTAATTCAAAAACACTTTCACTCAAACAACCTTATCACCAAGTTTGACCATCGTTATACACTTTAACTCGGTCAAACTGGGGGCTCACACCATACACCCCTCAAATTTCCGTCAACGAAAAATAAGGTAATTTTTCGCGAAATGGCGCCTGAAGAAGAACAAATCACGCCCTCAAGTTTCTGTCAACGAAAAATAAGGTAATTTTTCGCATGACGCCCGAAGAAATCACACATCTACGGTTGGCGACACCTCCAGAATCGCCTCAAGAACAAATCACGGTTGGCGACACCTCCAGAATCGCCTCAAGACACGAGCATGCACACTCAAAGCATAATACTTTCACGTGTGCACGAAGCATCAGACACCCAAACATAAGCCAGACACCCGAACACAGACATGAACATTCAAACACCCAGACATGAGATCAAGCGCCAAACATCCCGAGTCCGAGAGACGAGTATCAAGTGAACCCAAAGGAATCGTAATGATACCACGTTTCATGGCCAAAACAAGAACATTTACAAGACACAAGACGAAGACACAGAAGTAACAACAATCCAACAAGAAGCAAGCGAAGACTGAAGATCTTTAGAAGAGCAAATCGCAGATTCGAATTTTTCCGGATTCGAAACCGTGACATGTGCGAGTGAAGTAGCCAGTTGATAAGAGATTTCCCGGAAGAGTCACTAGTCGACAAGGCAATTTCCAGAGCATGTTTTATTCCACGTTTACTCTCCACCTTGGGCTCGATTAATTTCCATGCCTAAGTATTTTCTTCGGAATCGCAAGCTTCTCGGTTAAGGCGTCACCTAAAGCCCGCCACACTCTTGAACGAGTTTGAAGCACTATACACAACCTTTGCGTATACACATGAGCATGAGCATTTTTCCTCGGACGATAATTCCCGGCGGACGTAAGCACTCTTTACGAGATGAACACCAACAGAGGCGCTAGCACGAAGCGTGAAGCAAGGCACGAGCATTTACACTCTTAGACGAGGTCAAGCAACAACAACAGCACGCAGAGGTATTTAGCAAGAAGGCATGCCCTTACAGGTATGCAAGGACGGTCACGTCCCTAAACATGTTTGTCCCTCCCCGGATAAGCCCGGTTCAGAGTCCTAGTCTCACCCATGGACACATACTCCGCGCCGCTGATGATATCGAGACTGTAATGGTCCGGATGTTATCGTATAGTTTGACTTTCGCTTTAGTCCTAAGCTCAGTCAAACTGGGGGCTCTGTAGATACCCAAATCTGTACCTCCCGCCAAAAAACCCAGTGATGTAACAATGGACTTTTATTGCATGCTTTTACGTTGACTTAAATGGTTCTAACTGTGACGAATTCGAGTTAAATGTTTTTAAATGCAAAATGAGGTTTCTATATGGGTCATCACCTTTAGTGTCTTTAGGTCGGTCAAGAGTCTAGTCTGTCTCGAGTCCAGGTCCTAATCGGCATGCGCATACCCCTTCTCAAACACACAAGCTAATTGGCCCTTTCACATTAACAAGGTTCAATTCGATCCTCCTAAATTTAGGACCAGTCTCTAAAACCACCTTTTAGGACTAGCAAACACCCGAGACAACCTCACGGAATGTCTTATTTCACAAAATGCCATAAAATACACTCTTTTTACATTTTCAGGCCCTGCCCAAAACCGAAGCCCAAACCCATCCTTGGCCCGCTTCCGTAGGTCCAAGGACTCACCCACATAAGCCCTAGAAGACCATACACGGACTACTTGGAGTGCAAGCAAAGAAATAGCAAAAGATTTTGTCGAAATATTGCAAATCGGATTAAGGAAATACGAAATCTGGAGGTTTTGCCGACGCACAAGTCGCAAGAGGCTCATGCGGCTCATTGGGGCAGCCGCAAGAGGCCTTGCGATTTGCCCCTCTGATCGCATGGCTTCTTGCGACTCCTACGTCCGGTTTTATCCTCTAGGGTTTCCTAAAATCCCTCGGCTATTCCACTATATATACAACCCCCCCATTCGACGATTGACATAAGTTTTTCACACATGAGAAACCCCTCTCCTCTCAACCTTTCTTCTTAGGTTTTAGCACCCACACAATTCAATTCATACACACAATCACAATTCACACCTTCACAGCTCTCTCACAAAAGCCTCACGCATAAACACCTAGAATTCTTCATTTCCTAGTGTTGAATTCATCCTTTCGTCAAGTCTTCACGGCTTCCTAATCTGAGACAGGTAATACTTAATCCTAAACATGGATTAAGGTCTTTCTTTACTTGTTTGACTAGCAAGGGCCTACATTAGGCTCACCCCGACTTTGGTACGCAAGTCTGCTTTGCATAAGGCGGCCATGCACCTCGAATACACACCCTATTCGTAACACCCTTCCAAAGTCGCATAAACAACTGACCTCTTTAAAATAAATCAATGGCTAATTGAACTTTATTTTACTGCATGCATCTTAGCAAATCCTCATCTTGCATCTAAACTATTTTAAAATGAATTCGCCATTAAATCAATTGTTTTAGTTAATAAGTTAAGCATGCTTAATCGAGGGTTTAATCAATCTCTTTTGCATTATTTTTACTTCTTTTATCGCACTTATGCGTAGCGATTACTTAGACTCATGTATCATTCCTTTGCATTGTTCTCAAGTCTAGTAGAGGCTATCTTTTGATAGGCTTTTCCAAAAGATCTTTCATAAAAACATTATTTTGATTTATGCTTTAGAAAAGTACCCTCACCCGAATCCGAATCTGGTTTCACAATAACCTTAGACGGATAGGTGTCGACGTGCCTTGAACTCTAAGACGTGTCTTTGAGCATGAGGACACGGAGGCGGGTTCTAAATTTCCCTCATAATTTAGTGGCGGTGCCAAAACAGATGTTTAAAGGATTTTTGTAACTGATGCTTTTAACTTTACGCCCCTGGCAAGACGTCGAGTGGTCCCCTCTGTTAAACCCCTGCATCTACCTGCATCCGCCCAGGTATTTCGACAGCATTGTTGGTTTGAGGCCCATTAAATTGAGGCCTATATATATACTTGTATTGAGGCTCGAAAGGACATCTCTTTTTACACATCTTTTATTCTAGTTTTTACTGCTTTAGGTTAGACTTAGTTTTCTCTCTTTAAAACTCTCTCAAAAACTCCTAGTCTAGATTTAATTATTCTTGCAAGAATCGATCTTTACTTCAACTCAGGATTAATTTCAGGTTTAATTTCATTGTTATTTCTTTCATCATGTTCGCTTATTATCATTGTTTTGTTTCAATTTCAATCATGCATAGCTAATTCTCCTATTAGGGTTTGAGGGGAATTTGTGCCCTTGGTTCAGGAACATGTTTTTAGATTAAATTGGTTGATTATATTGTGCAATTGATTTCTTTCTACGCGTTTTATGCAATTGAATTAGGATTACTTCGCCTGATCAACGAATTCATCTGAGTTTAATTGAACCTGAGTAAGTTTTAATTTAAGATCGAAAGCCGAGTTAAAACTAGACTTACGCGAGATCGATAAGTTGAATTTAGTACGTAGCGAGAGCCCGCTAAATTTGCTTAAGGCTAAAATTGACCCGAGAGAGCGTTTTCTAAACCTAATCAATTTGCACAGTTTAATGCTTCCTTCTTATGAACTTGAGTTCCTGAATCATTATCATAATGAACCCGATGCCCTAATCTCTTCCCTTATAGTCTTCTTATCTTTGTTCTTTTTGCTTTAGTTATTAGCTCAAATCAACCATTTTCATACCCCTTTGAGTCAAACCTGTTTTCACCCAACTTAGCTTATAACTACACCGTTTCTCTGTGGATTTCGACCCTACTTACCACTAGCTTCCGTTAGTTGTTTGTTTAGGTTTATTTTGATTAGGCGTGACGACTTTAGCCTCATCAGGAACCCGGGAATCGAGAGGAGGGACCCAACTCGGCGTCTTGCTTAAAGGGCGGATTTAAAGTTAAAAAAGATTAAGTTAGAAAAACCTTTAAAAACTGTTTTGGAGTCGCCACCTAATTATCGCGGAAATTAGGAACCTGCTATCATGTCCTAAGCCTAAAGACATGTCCTAGATTTTGGAGCACTGCACGCCGACACCCCTAGATCTAAGGCTTGTGAAACCAGAATGGATTCGGGGTGAGGGTACTTTAGAAAAAGAGTTAATTCAAATAATGATTTATGAAAACCTTTTAGAAAAGCCTATGTAAAAATAGCCTCTACTGACCTAGAACAATCCAAAGTAAGATGATAATTGAGCTAATGTTATCGCTACGTACAAGTGCGATAAAGTTTGTAAAATAATGCAGATGCAGATGCAAAAAGATTGATTAAAACCCTCAGTTTAGCATGTTTAACTTGTTAACGAAAACGGTTCAGTTAAAGGTCGAATTCATTGTTTAAGTTGATTTAATGCAAAAGAAGAGGGTGCAAGATGCATGCAAATAAAATAAAGTTCAATTGTCCATTAGTTTATTTTATAAGGGTCGGTTGCTTATGCGACTTTGGCGTGTCATCGGATATGGAGTGTACCCGAAGTAAATAGAACACTTGGATTGCAAGCATTTGGGTGCCAAAGCCGGGCGCTAAAGTGTAGTCCCCTTTGTTAGTCCATAGAAAATAAGAAAAAGCTTTGATCCAAGTGGATCGGTACCTACCTTGTCCTGACGCTTTAGATCTGGGCAGAGCTTCGCTTCTTGAACTTAAAAGGAGGATGAATTCAACACGGGATGGTGTGTTGAACTCAAGGATTTGAGTGCTTGAGGCTTGAGAGAGTTTAGGAGTGTGTTTGCTGTGAATTGTGGGTGTAAAGATGTGTAAAAGAATGTGTCAAAGATGTGTGTTTCGAGGTCTGGTGTAGGGGAGTATATATACTAAAACCTCGGAGAAAATTAAGAAAGCAGAGGATAAAAACAAGCCAAGAAACCGCATAGCCTTATGCGGTTTGTGGGGGAAACCGCATAGGCTTATGCGGTTTGGCCCCTAAACCGCATAGGCTTATGCGGTTTGGCCCCTAAACCGCATAAGCTTATGCGGTTTGGGGGTCGGGTTTCAGACCTAGTTTCCTAGTTTCGGTTTGATAATATCTTTGAAAGATTGCGTGAATCCTTGGCTTGCACGTCAAGGAAGGAGCTGGGATATTTCTGAGATATTTGTGATGTTCAGGGCTTTGGAGTGCGGGCCAAAGGCTGGGTTTGGGCTCGGTTTTGGGCCCGAGACCCGGAAAAATGAAAGAGGTGTATTGTGTTGCATTTTGTGAAATAAGGCAAGACGTGAGGATGTATTTTGTGTAAGAGGAGGCTAAAGGGGAGATTTAGCCACCGGGCCTAAATTTAGGAATTTAGGAATGCTGAATTAGACCTTGTTAATGTAAAAGGGCTAATTGTAGTGCAAATGCGAAGCTCATGCCAAATGAAGCAGGACAAGGACCAAGCTAGACTCCAAATGGACAAAATGAATGTGTATTTAAATGCGATGTGAAGCGACCTAACTCATTTAACATTTCAAACGACTCAAAAATGAATTCGACCTTAGTTAGAACCGTTTAAGTTAACGTTAAGACATGCGTAATAAAAGTCCGTGTTACATCACAG
This sequence comes from Dianthus caryophyllus, assembly GCA_023091065.1. Taxonomy (NCBI): domain Eukaryota; kingdom Viridiplantae; phylum Streptophyta; class Magnoliopsida; order Caryophyllales; family Caryophyllaceae; genus Dianthus; species Dianthus caryophyllus. The sequence continues at coordinate 52,397,485 of CM041516.1, read as the reverse complement.
GGTTTTGTGTGGGAGGGTACGGATATGGGTATCCACAGAGCCCCCAGTTTGACTGAGCTCGGACTAGAGCGCTAGTCAAACTCCTTCGACCATATCCGGACCACTACAGTCTCGATACAGTCAGCGGAACGAAGCATGTGTCCATGGGTGAGACGAGGACTTCGAACCGGGCTAAACGGGGCGGGACGTGCGCATTTTAAGGACATGGCGGTCCGTGCATGCTATAAGGGCCTGCCGGCCTGCTGGGCGTCTTCGTTGTGCTTCGTGCTTCATTGTCGTGTAATGCCTTCGTATATGCTTGGTGTCGTCGTATGCCTAGTGCCGTTGTTTGTGAAGTCTTCATGTAAGGTGTAATGCGTAGGGCGTATGTGTAACGTATGCTTTAGTGAGAGTGCATTTGTGTACAGTCTCGCAAGGAGTGCATGCGTGAGGTGTATGATCTCGCCGAGGAGCGTATGTGTGGGAGTGTAGATGTAGGGTAAGGGTTGCCTGGATGTAAAGGTGCCTAATCTCGCCTGGGAGCGCATGTGTAAGGGTTGCAGTGCTCGTGTTTGGATGTGTTTTGTAAGGTATTCGTGCTTAAACTCGCCGAGGAGCGTCTATGTAGAGTAGGGTGCTTGTGGCTGAATATATTGAGGGTGTTTATGCTTGGGCTCGCCGAGGAGTGTTTATGTAGTCGTTATTGCATATGGTTGCCTTCCGTTTTGAGGAAAAATGGATGTAAATGCTCGTTAAGAGCGTTCGTGCTTCTGCTTCTGTACCGTACATTAAATGCTTAATATACGCGTATGGCGAGCTGTAGGTGATGCCTTGACCCAAACACGAGACGTACTTGGAGTTGCATTAAGGCCAAGATGAATTAAGAATCGAAAAGTAGGCGTAAAACGAGAAAAAACCAGGAAAAACCACAGGCAGAAACCGCATAGGCTTATGCGGTTTGGGGGATGAACCGCATAAGCTTATGCGGTTTCCCCTGCTGGCTGATAATGCTGTATAAAACACGGGTGAGCCGTGGATAATGCTCATTACTTCATTTTCGGTTTCTATCTCATTAAAACACCAAATTTCGTTTTCTCAACCGTTTTTGCTCGTTTTTGTTGCGTTGCCTTGCTATGGAACCAGGTAATGCTCCATTTTAACTTGCTTTTACGTTATTTGTCGTTGTAATTAGCTAGTTTTAGCTAGAAATGTTGAAAAGACGGGTTTTGAATGAAAACCTGAGTTTTGCTTGAAATTTGCCGTTTGAATGCTTGAAATTGTTGCCATTGTGTTGCATTATGCCATGTGAACATATATGTGTGAATTGATTACGATTTGAACTGTCTTTGTGTGAAAAACGTCCAAATTAGGGCTCGGGCCCGAAAACAAACCCGGATTTTCCGACCCGGAATTTCAATTAAACTTCGGTGTAGGATGCCCATAGTGTGTATAGCATGCCTATAGCGTTAGTTTTACGAAAATGTCGAGCTAAGGCTTTCAGATCGCCGTCTTAAGTCGTAGTTATACGGAGTAATTAAGGCGAATTAGGGGTTTTTGATCGGGGTGACCAAAATGCAATTACTTGTAATAGTTTGTTGTTGGGGACTATTATGGCGTATAGAACCATAAAGTTAGGATTTTGAGGTGTAGAAAACGGTTTTCGGCTTAATTGTGAATTAGGCCTAAAAATGCTCTGTGTAATGTGTATAATTGTCATGTAAAGGGATGTATATGTATTATGTGTGTATTATTTGTGTATATTAGGGTCGTGTATGTGTATAATGTATGCCAAGTTGTATGCTTGCGTGTATTATAGTCGTATGTATTGGTCATGTTGGTTGCAGGAGAAGGTTCTGGTCGCGTTACGAGGTCAAAATCATCTCGTAAGAGTACTGGCTCGAGGCCCGAGGGAGCCCCCGGTTCGAGTAGTCGTATGACGCGTTCGCGTAGTGAGAGGGATGCTGACCCTCGGGACTTGGCCACGAGGCGTGGCCAGTCCCGGGGCGGGGGTCAGGGTCGCGCGAGGCGTGGCCCTGTGCCCGACCCTGAGGAGGAGGAGGAGGATGCGCTTGCTCTGGTAGACGAGCTAGAGGCTGAGATGGACGTTGAGGAGGGGGCCGAGGGGGCCGAGGAGGCTGCGCCTAGGGCGAGTAGCTCTAGGCCGCGAAAATCGCGTGCGAACAGGTCATTTGCCAAAGGCTGGGATGGCCATGACCTTTTACTTGCTCCGGAGAGACACGTTTCCTATCGGGTGACGATGGGTTGGCAGAAAGGTTCCATGAGGACTTTCTCGGGCGTCTCGTCCGTGATGTGTGCTTTTGAGGAGAAGCTTTCGGAGGGTGCGAAAGCTTGGGTGCTTAGGTGTGCTTTTGGTCCGTTGGTGGAGCATTGGAGGGCGATCGCGAGGTCGAGGCTGACGGCGAACCTGATGTTGATCAGGGCCTTCCTTGACAGGTATTGGGATACTACCACGACGTTTCACATGCCCGGCTTTGAGGCCGGCATTACTTTGTCAGGGTATGCTGTCATGACCGGGCTTCCGTTCGGGGACCGTGACATGAGCTTTGGGTTTGCGCCGTCCATTGTGGACGAGGTGGTGACTACCGCGATCGGCGGTGGTTTAGAGGTGGAGTACGAGGGTAGACCACCTTATGTGATCAAGACGAGTTACATCTTGGAATATTTCGAGGGGAAGACCGAGCGGGGTCCTTCTGAGTGGAGCGACGAGCAGAACGCTCGTTTGTGGTTGTGGTGGTTTGTGAGCGCCGTGTATTTCGGCGAAAAAGGTGAGCGGGCGACAACGTCGGTCCTAATGCATCTCTTAGACTGGGGTGCGATCGGGACGCTTGACTGGGTGTCGCCGTCCTTGGGTTTGTGCATTCGCTACTGCATGGACGCGGTGAGGCCGCGGGCCATGCAGCGAGGATCGAGACTGTCCTTAGTCTCGCCAGGCTTTGTGATGGAGGTACGCATTGATTTTGTTTTTGTTTTAGATGTATTGTCATTCGATTTTGTTGTCTTTGTAACTTGTTTTTGTAACTTGTTTTTGTGTGTGTAGTCGTGGATCTTGAGTCACTTTCCTTTCCTGCTGCCTCCGCACGCCGCGACGATTGTGAAGGAATATCCGGCGGTGCGTACTTGGGGCACGTGTAACCGTGCTGCTTTTGACTGGTCGTATGACGAGGTTCGGGTGCGTCTGAACACCATGGAGTTTAATGAGGTTTGTGTCTGAACCATTTTTAAATAGAGTGTACTTAAAATGATTTGCATTAGTGAATGTTTGTTCTTCTTTTGTAGTTCGTGCCGTTCCCGTGGGGCCAGTATGCGGGTATTCCAGTGGGCATTGGAGCGCGGTTTGGTGATACAGCTAAGTCGTATCGCTGAAATAAAAATAAACCTAACAAACAACTAACAGGTAGCTAGTGGTAAGCAGGATCGAATCCACAGGAAAACGGTGTAGTCTTAAGCTAAAGCAGATGCAAAACAGGTCTAACTCAGGTGTGAAAAGGGTTTGTTATAAGCTATAAACTAAAGCAATAATAAACTAAAGCAATAATAAGCAGATGAATAGAAATATATAAAGGGAGAGATTAGGGTATCGGGTTCATATATGACAATGATTCAGAGCATAAGTTAATAAGAAGGAAAAGATAAATCAGGCAAATGACTAGGTTTATAAAACGCTCTCTCGAGTCAATTTTAGCCTTAAGCAAATTTAGCGGGCTCTCGCAACTTACTAAATTCAACTTATCAATCTCGCGTAAGTCTAGTTTTAACTCGGCTTTCGATCTTAAATTAAAACTTACTCAGGTTCAATTAAACTCAGACAAATCGTGGATCAGGCGAAATAATCCTAATTCAATTGGCATAAAACGCATAGAAAGAAATCAAGTGCACAGAATATTCAACCAGTTTAATCCTAAAACATGTTCCTAAACCAAATATCACAAATTCCCCTAAACCCTAATTAAAGAATTAGCTACTCATATTAAGGGCAAAACAATAATAACAATAAAAGTAAGACATAATTGAATTAATAAAGTAAATAGAATAAACCTGGAATAAATACGGAGTACTGACGATTAAAATTGAATCCAACTTGAAAATAAAACTAGAGCTAAGAGTTTTGAATGTAAGATAGAGAACTAAGCAAACTAAACCTAAGTATTGAAAATAAAATAAAGCCCTAAACTCAAATCTCGACCTAAGGCACCCTTATATAGTGTCCCAAATAATTAAACTACGAAATAAAACAAAGTCGTCAGAAAACACATCAGGGCCGGCCTGACCCAACCGGCCTGACCCTTTGTATTGGGCCGGCTCCTTCTTCCTTCAACTTGGGCCAACAACTTGGCCTTGTTCTTTTGTTCCTCTTCTTGGACCTTATCACCTCGTGGCCCTTTATGTCTTTGGTCTTGGTTTGTATCCCGAGCTCCCGTGTGAGCTCGAGCTTGGTCTCGTCGTCTCGATATTCGAAATGCTCCTATCGTCCCGGGTTTTGGCTCAAAACCACCAAAACCTGCAAAATGTAAATAAAAGGCAGCAGTATCGAGAAGTATAACATATAGCTTATAAAATCATAGTAAATACGAATAAATGCCAGCTAAATGTGACTGAACCGGGGGCATAAAATGTATATAAATAACGTGCATCAAACTCCCCCAAACCAAACCTTTGCTTGTCCTCAAGCAAACAGCGTCGGAGAAAATCAAAGCGACACGAACTAATCACGTTAGTATCTCGTAGTGGACGACCTATGCACATAAACATTACAACCAAAGCCTACTTCACCGAAAATAGAGCACAAGTCTCAACCATTCACGCCACATTATACTACTAGCCTCTAACGCTTCCGCCAAGTAAAACTGACGACATTTTCAATTCAAGCAAGGCCAACCAAACGAACCACTTTCCATCATCCAATCTTTCCAAATCATTTCCTTTTGTTCGCTTTTCTTTTCTTTCTGTATTTTTTTCTTTTTCGCAAATGTGGAGCATCCCTCGTATGTAATACCGTTTAGCTTGACGTTCACTCGGTAAAAATCGCGCTCGGGTACACATATTTCCTTAAGGGTTACATTATTGCTCATACTCCCGGTCGCAACCAAATTCATGGCCACTGTGGTTACTCAAATCAATGAGTCCCCTCCGAGAACATCGAAGCATTGCTCCAGCATAAAAAAAAAAATCGTTCCAATCAAACCACAAACCAACAAACCATACATTCCACAAACCATTGCCAAGCTCGAATGTCAAAGTCGAAAGTAAACAAACGAAAAGCGATAAGAATTAAGCAGATACAAGTGGGTTAGTGGTTGAGGCTCGCAATCTATTAAAAGGAAACAAACCAATCGTGCAAGCTAAGACGATAGAAAGTCGACTCGGAGATACTAAAGATCAAAGTAAATGCACTAATCAATTCTCCAAACTGGACAAAGCAGACCAAAAAGACTCGTATTTTTGTGATTTTTTTGAATTTTTCAATTTTTTTTGTTTTTTTGTAATAAATGCACACGAAATGAAAATGCAAACAACCTAATAAACGCGAAAGCGTTTCCCTCCCCCAAACCAAATCACACATTGCCCTCAATGTGGAAAACAGCACAACCACAAAAGCAGAGGAGGACACATAACATACGGGGTAAAGAAAGTAAATGCGAGAAAAGAGGGTAGAAGGGGTAAAGAGTGCTCACATTATAAAGTCGGAGCTCCCCCAAACCGAAGCGAAGCATGGAGTGCGGCTAATATCCACGTATATGCGTCCAATTCAGTCCAGCTATGAAGTACTTCGGCATAGCACGCGAGAAAAGACGAAACGAAACAGCAGAGGGGTCCAGCCGGTCCAGACCGGCAGCCGGCCGGCCGGCTGAGACCCAAAATTCCAATTTTTTGTGTTTTTTTTTTAAGCCTTCAAAATCCAGCTACGGCTCCGGTCCTGGCCCGGCAGCCGGTTGACCGGCTGGGATGCCTTCTCGTGAGCGTTTTGAACATACTAAGCACCCAAAAGGCCATAAGTACCTGCGCGCTAAAATCATGCATAAAAAACCCTCATCCTCGCGCGCTCAAATTCAAACCAAAAGTCATAAAAACTAAGCAAACCAAAGTACAAATGCAAATTAAAATACAACGTCATCGGGTTGCCTCCCGGAAGCGCTGGTTTATAGTCCCGCACGACTCTTCAAGCTTCAAAAATCAGTCACTCGCCATTGGCCGTAATCAAAACAGCTTAAGGCTCTCAAAAGCCGATCGAAGAATTGTGCATGGGCTAGACAGAAGCATAAATAATGCCAAGGAATGATGGAGGCGTACTGAACCAATGGGAGAGATCCTTTCGGCCTATAGCGCTTCATTGGAAAACTAGGCTGTTGGTTAGGGAACCGTAGTTTGTCCGCAGAAGAAAGTACGGTGATGTCTTTGGCAGCGGCTGCATTCTGTTCGAGCGGTTCGACTGCGTACCAATCGATTCTCTTGGCCTCTTCCAGCACCGGCTCCATCTCGTCTTCTACCGTCAGGCCAACAGTGGCCATGGTCTCGGGGATCTGCTCGCCAGCATACGACAATGCTTCCAACTCCCCAACCTCGGCACTCCAATGACCTATTTCACCTGGAAAGCTCAGACCGATCGGTCTGTCTTTTGTACCGACCGGCTCAGTTACGTGCTGATCAGGTTTCTCGATTTCTCCAAGGATTAATGCTGTCTCGTCCTCAACCGGCTCTTCCTCTTTTTCATTAGCCGCCAGTTGGGCTACTTGCGCCTCAAGCCTCTCGATGGACGCATCCGTGGCTTGATCGCTCTTCTGGAATTGAACCATGAAGGATTGCATCATGTTTTCCATTGTTTCACTCATGCTTTTCATTGTTTCAGCCATCTGCCTCATCTCTGTCTCCTCACTATTTCGGGCTAATAATTTGAGGAGTTCCCATCGCTCCTCATAAGGCATGTAGTTAAACATCCCTTTGCAGCTTCCCTCAATTGTAGCCCGTGTTGCATAATCGACACCATCATAGATCATATGACATATCTCCCATATCTCAGCATAACAGCCAGGCTGAGTAATGAAGGAGACAAGTCTGTCCCAATAGGTATGCAGCGGTTCATGATCGAGCTGTGGGAAGTAAAAGATAGGCATAGTGGTGAAAAGAGAGAATTCAAGCGTACTCAAGTCTTCCGCTCGAAAATATTCCTTATAGAGCTCCTGCGCATGAGAACACTAGATGCAAAGGTAAGATACGGTCTCAAGGAACTAGGTTCCTTGAGACAAAAGAGAAAAACCTGCAACAATAAACAATAACTAAAACTAACAAAACCGTTTCCCCGGCAACGGCGCCAAAATTGATACAGCTAAGTCGTATCGCTGAAATCAAAATATACCTAACAAACAACTAACAGGTAGCTAGTGGTAAGCAGGATCGAATCCACAGGGAAACGGTGTAGTCTTAAGCTAAAGCAGATGCAAAACAGGTCTAACTCAGGTGTGAAAAGGGTTTGTTATAAGCTATAAACTAAAGCAATAATAAACTAAAGCAATAATAAGCAGATGAATAGAAATATATAAAGGGAGAGATTAGGGTATCGGGTTCATATATGACAATGATTCAGGAACGCAAGTTAATAAGAAGGAAAAGATAAACTGTGCAAATGACTAGGTTTATAAAACGCTCTCTCGAGTCAATTTTAGCCTTAAGCAAATTTAGCGGGCTCTCGCAACTTACTAAATTCAACTTATCAATCTCGCGTAAGTCTAGTTTTAACTCGGCTTTCGATCTTAAATTAAATCTTACTCAGGTTCAATTAAACTCAGACAAATCGTGGATCAGGCGAAATAATCCTAATTCAATTGGCATAAAACGCATAGAAAGAAATCAAGTGCACAGAATATTCAACCAGTTTAATCCTAAAACATGTTCCTAAACCAAATATCACAAATTCCCCTAAACCCTAATTAAAGAATTAGCTACTCATATTAAGGGCAAAACAATAATAACAATAAAAGTAAGACATAATTGAATTAATAAAGTAAATAGAATAAACCTGGAATAAATACTGAGATCGACGATTAAAATTGAATCCAACTTGAAAATAAAACTAGAGCTAAGTGTTTTGAATGTAGGAGAGGGAACTATGCAAACTAAACCTAAGTATTGAAAATAAAATAAAGCCCTAAACCCAACTCTCGACCTAAGGCACCCTTATATTGTGTCCCAAATAATTAAACTACGAAATAAAACAAAGTCGTCAGAAAACACATCGTGGCCTGACCCAACCTGGCCTGACCGCTTTGTATTGGGGCCGGCCTCTTCTTCCTTCAACTTGGGCCAACAACTTGGCCTTGTTCTTTTGTTCCTCTTCTTGGACCTTATCACCTCGTGGCCCTTTATGTCTTTGGTCTTGGTTTGTATCCCGAGCTCCCGTGTGAGCTCGAGCTTGGTCTCGTCGTCTCGATATTCGAAATGCTCCTATCGTCCCGGGTTTTGGCTCAAAACCACCAAAACCTGCAAAATGTAAATAAAAGGCAGCAGTATCGAGAAGTATAACATATAGCTTATAAAATCATAGTAAATACGAATAAATGCCAGCTAAATGTGACTGAACCGGGGGCATAAAATGTATATAAATAACGTGCATCATTTGGGTTGCGTGACACTCAGCGTCTGTACCTGGTGACGCCGTACGGGCCAGTTTGGTACCTTGGAGAGCGTTTGGTCTACCAGGCGGGGTGGCCGGCTCCAGTGGTGCCTAAGGACCCGCCGAGAGTCCTGTTTGAGCGAGGGGTTTCCGCGCAGGATCGGGTGGCGTTGTACGGGGAAGGAGAGTCGGCGAGTCTTCTCTGTCTTGGGGAAGACTACGGCCATTTTGCTGAGTCTCGGCTTGCTTGTGGGCCGATTGAGGTATTTTTGTTTTGTTTTTAGGGGTGCGTAAGGTAATTTTCTTTCTTGTATTTGTTTTGCAGAAATTTGATCCTAAGATGGCGGAGCAGCCTGGCGATTTTCCTACTATGGTTGAGTGGGATGACTCGGGTGTCCGTCGTACTTTCGCTTTGCCGACGTACTTGCCGGTGTCTACTGACGCGGGGATGGACAGCTGGAGCGGCAAGGTGAAGAAGGTATGTATCTTTGTTTTTGTATATGTATGAGCCCCCAGTTTGATCGAGGTATGAAAAATAGCGATGATCAAACTAGTGAGATGCGTGTTTTTGTGTTACCCCCTCGAGTTTGTCTTAATTTGAATGAAATTAAGGCAAAGTGGGGTTGTCTGTGGTTTGTTTTTGAAATTTCCCCCCTAAGTTTGGCTTAATTTGAGTGAAATTAAGGCAAAATGGGGAAAAATGTAACGTGTGTGTTTGTGTTGGGTGCAGGTAGCTAAGGAGGTGCATAAGAGGCTGTGGAGGACAGCTAACCGGTGGAGGATGGCGTGGGCTGAGCAGGCGGCTCAGTTGTGTCAAAGTCGGGCTGAGACGGCTCAAATTCGTCGTGAGTTTGACGAGTATCGTCGTCGTCATCCGTAGTTGTATTGTTGTGCTTGTGTAATAAGGATTGAATGAACCCTTGTTTACATGTCTTTTGTAGCTTGAACTTGACGGTCGTTCGTAAACCTGTTTTGTTATTAAGCTTGTTTGAAAAACGAATGATTCCCGAGTGGGATGCTATGATGTCGGTTTAGGTAGTTAGTGAAAATGTTGTTTGAAAAGTTCATTTTAAATGCGAAATGAGCTTGTACGAATTGAAAATGTTATGTGTCGACTCGTGGCATGAATCGTATTTGCTAAAGCGAAATGTAACGTTGTTGCATGGGGAACAACAAAAGTATGTCGTAGCCTAATGTGAACGTCGTGCTTAGGAAAGACGAAATTAGGAAAGTTGTGAGAAAGACCATCCCCTGAAACCGCATAGCTCTATGCGGTTTGGGGTGCAAACCGCATAGGCTTATGCGGTTTGGGGTGCAAACCGCATAGAGCCATGCGGTTTGCTGGCTTGGCTGGTAACGCTGTATTTCCATATTTCGGATACTTGTTTCCTATATAAGGAGAGGGGGTGCGTGCCATATTCTTCTTTCAAAATCACTTCTCTCTCTTCTTTTATTACAAGTTTTTGCTCTCATAAATATAGTAGGTATATTTACAAAAGTTTTTTTTTGTATTCAAGAAAAATGGTTGAGCATTTTGATGCTCTTTTGAAGAGATGGACTTCTTCACTAAGTTCGGCGATGAAGAACGCGGTGTATGATGATGGTGCGGGTGTTTTTATTGGCTTTCGTCAAATGAAAGTCGATCTAGACTTCCTTGACGCGTGCTTGGATTATTGGGATCCTAGCTTGCATGTGTTTAGGTTTCCCGGGGGAAAGGTGTTTCCTTTGATGGAGGAGTTTGCGGCCATTGGAGGATGGTCGAAACGGACTACTCCGGTGGTTGTGAGGAGTGAGCTTTGCTATAACGGGATGTTGCGGAACTTCCTTGGGATGACAAATGCTCATGCTGCGGGTTTGTTTGAGGGAGGTAAGGTGAACATGCTTCTTTTGTGTCAACGGTACATGAATAAGGTAGACACCAGCATTTCAGACCGTTCTCGGCGGAGGGCCCTTACTTTTTGTTTGGTTCATCGGTATGCTTTTGCGGGGTCCATGCCAGATGGGGTGTTCGGGAACGCGAGGTATGCCCGTGTTGTCGAAGAGATGGAGCGAGGGCATGATCCTTCTGCGTTGATCCTAGCGGAGACCATACTGGGCTTAGACGACCGTTATGCGAATCGTCTGAGCTCGTACCGCGGCTGTGCTAGGATTCTCAACATTTGGCTCATGGAGAGGCTAAGTGTGTATGCTGCTCTTCCTCTCAACAGTGTCTTCAAGGCTGCGGCGACGACATCACGGAAGATGGAGTGGGCCGACCCTCGGGAGCGTTCACTCAACTACTACCGGGGGTTCGTGAAGGAGAGCAGTATTCGTTGGTATGTTTCGTGGTGGGGTATTACGGCGGTTACGGCACTGTCCGTGGCGAATGCGGCTCGTAGGTTGATGTTGTGTGGTTTTGAACGGGGTGTATGGATTCATCCTCTTCGCTTGAAGAGGCAAATCGGGCTTGCGCAGACCATTCCCGAGCAGGATACTCAGGTTGGAGGGGTTGTTGTGCTGAACAACCAAACGAAGGATGCTTGGATCCGGGGATGTGTAGGTTTATATCCGTATATAGACCTTAAAATCCACAGGATTATAATGTAAAACTTTATAAGATTTTAAAGTCATAAATCAAAATTGCATAACAAATTAAAAGAATAAGAATTAACCTTTTAATCCTTAAGAATTGGCCTAAGATCAATACCAAAAGTATGGTATCTCCTAATTATCTCACCCAAGATGTGTTCTTTATATGCCCTTGAGTTGCTAGAAATTTAGAGAGAAAACTGATTTTCTTTCTTAAGGAATTTTGTGTTGTGTGCTATGTGAATTATCAATTAGGTTAGATGAGATTAGGAGAGTGTTTAGATTAAGTAGAGAGGAAGAAAACCACTCTCCTTCCCACACTAAACCACACGTCCCAATATAGGGTGGAAGTGGACTTTTCCACTTCCAAATTTAAAAGCCCAATCTAATTAAAAGTTTATCAAAACCCAATTTATTAGTACTCTTTAGCTTTTAATATATAATGTAATTATAATATCCTTATATTATATTTAATCATAAATATCCGTATATTTATAATTTACTAATTAATCATTACTGCTTAAAATTAATTAGTCTACATTATACGTAACGATTAAATATAACCTTTTATATTCAATTTACGAATTACAGCTAATTCCTCTCATCTAATATCATTTAATCATTATTAAATAATACATTTGACTAACCTCTTAGTCATATCCGACTGACCTTTCAGTCCACAACACTGACTAACTATTTAGTCATTAAATAAGGCATCGATATGATCATTTTCTCAAATGATCACATCTCTCAAACACATCCTTTAGGTGTGACTCTTAGGGACCAGTTGATCACCGCCATCTGTATGACAATAACGTCAAACTTATCTAGCAAGCCAACCGTTATAGATAAACGTTAATCAGCTGATTAAATACAAAATGTACCCTGTGTACCTTTAGAGATTTATTTATGTTATTGCACTCACTGTGGAGGACACTAACCCCAACAATCTCCCACTTGTCCGTACAAGTGTAGGTGCGATAACCGATTCTCATATCCATATTAAATTTCTCCCACTCAATGTAAACCAATTTGCAAAGTCTGTACTTTCAAAGGTCGTAGTTCACAAGCGATCAGTATCAAGAGTGGTTTCCCCGACTAGAGAGTAACTTAACTGATAAACGAATCAATATTCGAGCATGGCCATGCATTTTCAGTTACAGGTCCTCGAGTGGCCCTGAGAATAAATATTATAACTCCATAGAAGTTTGGATATTTCCATTAACTCGAATCCTGCAGATGTAAGCGCAGCATGAAATGACCAGTGAAAATGCTTGGCCTCCTGTTACGGTCGACCGTGAGAAAGAAACCAAAGTCACCCAAAATCTGCCTTAATCTCAAGAGACAGTCGATAGTCAAAAGAATCGACTCTAGGAACACTATGGATGTCCTATCCACGACCCGGCACCTAATGTTCTGAAACATTTAGGACTCCATGTAGTCGCTACAAAATTGTCGCGGCGCGATTTGATAAACCCGCATCTGTGATCGATCGATCGGCCAGCTTTGACTTATGGCTCGTTGAACCCACCATCAATCGACGTCACAAAATGATTGCCAGAGTTATCAGCTCGTGTAGGCGATCACGGACCAAAACACAATATAAAGCAAATCAGTTCACTTTGAGGTATTCAACGTTGTCTGCACAACCCTCATGAAAAACAATATATAACAAAACGATGATTTTATTAGAAGTTTTAGGAAATACAAGTGTCAAATCCATACAAACAACTAATACAACTCAGGAACACGCTTAATTCCCATGGATTTAACGTGCCCTTCATGCTTATCTTGTCTCAACGGCTTAGTGAGAGGATCTGCTATGTTATCATCCGTAGCAATCTTGTCAATCACTATCTCCTTCTGCTCCACGTAATCCCGGATCATGTGAGCCTTCCTTTGCACGTGCCGAGACTTGTTGCTGGACTTAGGCTCCTTCGCTTGGAAGATGGCACCACTATTGTCGCAATAGATGGTGATCGGGTCATTCGAACTAGGAACTACAGTTAGTCCTTGTAAGAACTGACGCATCCATATAGCTTGCTTCGCAGCCTCTGAAGCAGCTTGTTTGGAGCTTTTCCAGCTGACCGTAGCGCCATTAAGAGTAAAAACGAATCCAGATTGAGATTTCGAGTCATCTCGATCCGTTTGGAAACTAGCGTCTGCGTAACCGGTTGCGCATAGCTCAGTGTCTCCACCATAAGTCAATACCCAATCTTTAGTCCTCCGTAGGTACTTAAGAATATTCTTTACGGCCATCCAGTGTGCTTCACCTGGATTGCCTTGGTATCGACTTGTCATACTCAATGCATATGCCACGTCCGGACGTGTGCATATCATGGCATACATGATCGATCCTATTGCCGAAGCATATGGAATCCGACTCATGCGCTCGACCTCTTCCGATGTCTTTGGTGCTTGAGCTTTACTCAAGTGCACCCCTGAGATCATTGGAAGGTTCCCCTTCTTGGAGTTGGTCATGCTGAACCTCACAAGAATCTTATCTATATAAGATTCCTGACTGAGGGATAACATCCGTCGTGATCTATCTCTATAGATACGGAGCCCCAAAATACGCTGTGCCTCACCTAGATCTTTCATCCGGAAATGGTTCTTTAACCATACTTTTACCGAAGTTAAGAGAGGTATGTCATTCCCAATCATGAGTATGTCATCGACGTACAGTATTAGAAAGACAATCTTGCTCCCACTTGACTTGATATATAGGCATGGTTCCTCGACTAATTGAGTGAATCCATTCTCCTTTATCACTTGGTCGAAGCGATGATTCCAATTCCGTGAAGCTTGCTTAAGTCCATAAATGGAACGCTTAAGCTTGCAAACCTTCTTAGGATCTTTAGGATCGATGAAACCTTCGGGTTGTACCATGTACAACTCCTCCTCCAAATAACCGTTTAAGAAGGCGGTTTTCACATCCATTTGCCAAATTTCATAGTTATGAAATGCGGCAATCGCTAAGAGGATCCGAATGGAACGAAGCATGACTACGGGTGCAAAAATCTCATCATAGTGCAACCCTTGCACTTGAGTGAAACCCTTTGCCACTAGTCGTGCCTTGTATATGTCTGGTTGTCCTTCTACAGATCGCTTTATCTTGTAAAGCCATTTGCACTGAAGAGGCCTAGCCTTATCAGGTAAGTCAACCAGATCCCATACATCGTTCTCGTACATCGAGTCCATCTCGGATTGCATGGCTTCTTGCCATAGCTTTGAGTCAGAACATGTCAGGGCAGCTTTATAGGTTACGGGTTCGTTACTCTCAAGGAGTAAAACGTCGTCTCTCCCATTCTTCTCGACTATACCGATATATCGATCTGGAGGAATGGAGAGTCTACCCGACCTCCTGGGTTCCAAAGGGACATTAACCGCAGCAGACGTAGAAGGAACAGCTTCCTCCATTGGTTGCTCGGTTGTTGGTTCAGGAATCTCCGATAGATCGAAGGTTCTATTACCTCTCTTGTCTTCGAGAAACTCTTTCTCTAAGAACGTCGCACTAGCCGCAACAAAAACGCGTTGTTCGGTTGGCGAATAGAAGTAATGACCAAACATTCCTTTTGGATAACCAATAAAGTATGTCTTGACCGATCGCGGGCCGAGCTTATCCTCGTGTCTCCACTTGACATAAGCCTCGCACCCCCAAACCCGAATAAAGGACAAGTTAGGGACCGTTCCCTTCCATAACTCGTATGGAGTCTTGTCTCTGACTTTAGATGGACTTGGTTAAGTATAAGAGCGGTGACAAAGAGCATAGCCCCATAATGAGTCGTGTACAACCGTGTGACTTCATCATAGATCGAACCATATCAAGTAATGTTCGATTCTGCGTTCGGACACACCATTCGATTGTGGTGTTCCGTGGAGTTAAGCGTAATATTATCCCGCGGTCTTTCGGTGTCGATCAAACTTAGTTGAAAGATATTCGCCACCACGATCCGAACGTAGTGCTTTTATCTTTCTATCCAGTTGGTTCTCAACCTTATTCTGGAATTCCTTGAACTTGTCAAAGGACTCACTTTTATGCTTCATTAAGTAGACATGTCCATATCTACTCAAATCGTCCGTGAAAGTGATGAAATACCTATAGCCATCTCTAGCGTTGATTGACATAGGTCCGCACACATCAGTATGTATGAGTCCTAATAGGTCAGCAGCGCGCATTCCAACACCTTTGAAGGAAATTCGAGACATTTTGCCTATGAGACATGATTCACACGTGCCAAAAGTTTCATAGTCAAATGGGGCAATTGTCCCATTGTCAATGAGCTTTTTCACGCGTTTCTCATTTATGTGTCCCATACGGCAATGCCATAAATACGTTTGATCTTTGTCACCAACCTTTGCTTTCTTGTTACTCACATGCATAATTTCTGTGGTTTGATCAAAAACATAAATTCCGGATCACGGAAACAGCTTTACCATAAATCATATCGTTCAATGAGAAAATACAGCTATTATTCTTAATTGAAAATGAAAATCCTTCTTTATCAAGAACGGATACAGAAATAATGTTTTTAGATAAATGATGTGTCTTATATTTATATATATTTATAGCCCCTGTCGTTTGCGTTTCTTCGCGTTTCTTGTGCTTTTACATGCGTTTCAGCTCCTATTTCTCTCCGTTTTGGCCCTGCTGCGTTTTTGTGTCTATATTGTAGGTAAACACGCGTATTTGGAGGTTAGGATGCTATTCAAGAGGTTTCGTGAAGTTTCGTAAAGTTTCGTGAAGTTTGGAGTTGATTCGAGTTGGTTTCGTTGCGTTTCGCTTGCGTACGAGCCTCGTTTCAACAAATGAAGGTGTCCCGGGACCATGGGTCGGGATTTGAAACTCACATGATCATCCTAAGCCTTGTCCCTACCCCTTGGGACGACGTAGGCCTCGTCTCTATGCCTTGGGACGAGAAGAAAGCAAAGAAAAACTAAGTACCAAAAGGAGCATTTTGGATGTGTGGCCTGAACTCAACGGGACAGAGCCATCCCGGTCGGGGTGAGGTGGTCCCGGACGGGACAGTGGTCCCGAACCCCTGGGACGCTTCCGACTCTTCGTTGGCTTAAAATAATTCGTCTATTTCAATGGCCAAATGATCTTATTTTCATCTAGTTTTTTCTGAGCATTCTTAGGACACTTTAAAATACTTTCTATCAAAAATTTAGGGTTTGATCATTTTTCCTTCTTGTATTTTGAATTCCCGACTCAAGTACGTTGTTCGATTACTCTATTTGGTTTTGTTGCTCTTGTTCTTCATCCTTGCTTTGGAATTTCTGATTGGTATTGCATCATACTTCTCTCCTTTGATTATCATTTCAATATATTTCATTGTTGATCATGTTTTCATTCTTCTCCTTTGCTTTTGTTGTTAAATTTATCATGTGTGAGTAGTTCTTCTTCTAGGGGTGAAGGGTGATCATGGGTGAGTAGTCTTGGTTGTGTTTGGTGATGTTTTGATGGGGGTTTTGCTTGTGTTTTGGTTATCTCGTTTTGTATGCGCTTGTTGATCCTTTGGCCAAGGGTTTGTGAGTGTTTGTCACCCTTAAACTTAAGACCGAAAGCCTAGTTTAAGGTAGGGCACGAGACTAACCATTAGGACCCTCATTTATAAGTTGCGAGAGCCCGCACTTGAGACCTAGAGGACGCTTAGAGCCGAGAGGCCGAGCCTAATCCTTATCACATGCGATTCCCGACTCATTTCTGTCACCAATCCTTGACCTTGCTTTGCCCTTGCTATCCCCGATTCCCTAGACCTTTTTCCCTAAGTTCAAACCCCTTTCCTTACGCTCTAGCTCTAGCTTACCAACCTACACTCGAACCGAGATTAGAATCGTTAAGAATAACCAACATAAGCACCTTCTCCCTGTGGATTCGACCCGAATTACCCTTGCTACCTAGTAGAGTGAGTTTGGATTATTTTTGATTAGGTGACGCGACTTAGCCTATCAAATTTTGGCGCCGTTGCCGGGGAGACGGCTTTGTTTTTTGTTGTTTATTTGGTTCTTTTCTCACTTGTTACTCTTTTGTCTAAAGGAACCTCAATTCCTTGAGGCCGCTACTTACGGTCTACTTTAGTGTTTTTGCATGCCCAGGCAAACGCGTATGTCTCAAAAAGGTTTGGCAATTCCCTTTGATCCTGAACCGGAGCGTACATTTTTGAGGCGCAAGAACTTGTTGAAAGACTTGGAGGCTACTTCCTCTTCTACTTCATCCGATAAAGAAGCTCAAGCTACACCCGAGCCAAGGAGAATGGTTAAGCTTTCCGATCACTCAAGGCCGACCGCGGCTCAAGTTCCGAGGGGCAATGCTATGCCTACTATTGCGGCGAACAACTTTGAAGTAAAGCCCGCATTTATCAATCTTATTGAGCGTAGTCAATTTGGAGGGAGTCCCGGTGAGGATCCTAACCTTCACATCCAAAATTTCTGCGATTATTGCTCGACCATAAAGCAAACGGGGGTCACTCAAGATCAAATCCGGGAGATGCTCTTCCCATTCTCCCTCCGAGACAAAGCTAAGCTGTGGCTTAACTCCTTGAATCGAGTTGCGCTTGCTATTGTGGACTGGAACTCTCTCGTGTTGGCATTTTATCAAAAGTACTTCCCTCCGGAGAAGACCGCCATGTTAAGAAGCCAAATCACTAGCTTCCGACAACGAGGAGATGAGAGTCTATTTGATGCGTGGGAGCGTTATAAAGACCTACAACGTCAATGGCCTCATCATGGCATGGACAAGTGGTTTATCGTTATGCAATTCTATAACGGTCTTTATAATGAGTCACGACAAGTGCTAGACTCCGCCGCTAATGGGAGATTCGACAATATTGATGTGGAGGAGGCTATTGATACGATCGAGGCCATGGCCATCCACAATGCTCAATATGGTAGCTCGAGGAACGTTCCTAGAGTCGGAGGCAAGAACGATGATGTGGTGGCTATGCTTTCGGCTAAGATGGATGCTATGACCGCTATGATGATGAGTCAAATGCAAGCGGGTAGTAGTTCTTCAAATGCGGGTGGTCAATCGGTAGCGGCTTTGCACACTTCTCACGATGTACCTTGCAATACATGTGGCGTTTCCGGTCACACTTCAATGGAATGCCGAGGTATGAACACACAATCTCATCATGTGCATGCTTTACATACTCAAAACAGCCCCTACTCGAACTATTATAACGAAGGCTACAAAAATCATCCGAACTTGTCTTACAAGAGCCAAAACGTCTTGAATCCACCTCCCCAACAACAAAATTTCAGCCTACAACAACCATACAACAACCAACAACAAAATTTCAGCTACAATAATCCCCAACGACCTTATAACCCTCCGGGCTTCAATCGCCCTAATTTTCAAGCTCAAAATGCCCCACCACCCGTTGTTCCCGCTCCGGTTCCCGATCCTTTGAGTGCCATGCAAGCCATGATGATGCAAATGGCTAAAAATCAAGAAACGATGATGGCTCAAATGCAAAAGAGCGATCAAGCAAAGGATGCCGCCATCAAGATGCTTGAAACTCAAATGGCCCAACTTGCTTCTTCTAGTTCTCCACGGAAGCCGGGTAACCTTCCATCGCAAGGCACTCAACCTCAACATGAATCGATCAATGCCATCTCTTTGAGAAGTGGCACGAGCTATGATGGTCCACCAATGCCTACGGTGGTAAGTGAGGTAGACCCTCCTCTTTCTCCTAATGATATGTATGCTTCTAGTGATGGTTTTGCAGGAGCAGGTACGAAGAGCAATGGAGCAAGCACGAGTGGAGCCTCACAAGGAGGAGGAGCCGTGGTCCCCAAGGGAAACCAGGCCGTGGGTGGTGGTGATGGAGGGGCAGCCGAGAAGAGCAAAGGGGGACAGGCCGTGGGTGTGCACGTGGAGCATGAAGCCAAGGAGCAAGCTAAGGACAAGCCTGTCGAGCCGCCAATTCAAATCAAGCTACCGTTCCCGAGCCGAGTGGTAAAATCAAAGCTTGACTCACAGTTCGGTAAGTTTATGGAGGTGGTAAAAGACTTGAAGGTAACGGTTCCTTTTACTGAACTTGTCACACAAGTTCCCGCATATGCTAAATTTTTGAAAGACATCCTCACCCGAAAGAGGTCGTTCAGTGAGGTCGAGACTGTGGCTTTCACTGCCGAGTGTAGTGCACTTTTACAAAACCAGTCTCCTCCTAAACTGAAGGACCCGGGTAGTTTCTCCATACCTTGCACAATTGGCACTGTTTCTATTTCTAACGCTTTATGCGATTTGGGTGCAAGTGTAAGTGTCCTGCCTTACTCTGTATGCGAGAAACTCAACATGGGGCCCTTAAAGGTTACGAACATCACTCTCCAGATGGCGGATCGTTCTGTCAAACGCCCCCTCGGTGTGTTGGAGGACGTTCCTGTCAAGGTTGGTAAATTTTTCATCCCTGTCGATTTTGTCGTTCTTGATATGGTCGAAGACTCCCAAATTCCAATTATATTGGGTCGACCTTTCCTGCACACTGCTGGTGCAGTCATTGACGTCAAGAACGGCAAATTGACTTTGGATGTCGGAGGTGATTCGATTACTTTTAACCTTTCTAACGCCTTAAAGCGTCCTATGTTGGAGGAGACTGTCTTTGCTATTGATGTCCTAGATGATTGTGTGGAAGAGTACTTACCTCAAGTCCTCGAGAGGGACCCTCTTGAGGCCGTACTTTGTTGTGACATGCTTGCAGGTACTTCAGGGAGGACGGACGCGGGTAGAAGTGTAATCAAAGACGATGTGCGTGGCGTTGCAAGTATTGGCCGAGTGGATGCTGTAGGAGCTATTGGAGTAGATGATGATGCGAGGATGATGGTAGTGGGATCGTTTATGACGAGACCCACGGTTGGTGGTACTTCCCGTACCCTGCTGCGCCCCCAGTTTGAAGCTGGTTTGGGGGGAACGTTTTGCTTGTAAATATCATTGTATGTACTTTGTTCTTTTGAGACTTTTTATCGTTTTTCTCCCTTATTTTATGGTCCCGTGTTGATGTGCTTTAGGACACATTGGGGACAATGTGTCGTCTGGTTTGGGGGGAGAAACGCTTTCCTTTGCTTTGCTTTTTATTTTTGCGTTTTCTTTTTCGTTTTTCATTTTCCAAAAAAACTCAAAATCCAAAAAATCTGAAATCCAAAATATCAAAAAAATTTCAGAAAATTCCAAAAAATCAGAAAATTTCAAAAAAATCCAAAAATACGTATCCCGTTCCGTTGTTGCGAGTTGTTTTTACCTTGATTTTTCCCGACATCCCTTCCCTTGTTTGCTTTGAGCTTTGGCATGTTTCATATTGTTGGTTTAGCGCTTTCGGGGATGTTTAGACGTGCTTGCAGATGATGGCGTGCTTGACTTGTTTGGCTTTATCATTTCATGGACTTTAGCTACTTAAATTGTGAGGTTTTTAGCCTCCTGCGGCCGGTTCATCATACCCGGTCCCCGTGCTTTATTGTGAGTAGTTCTCCTTGTGGGGTACGTAATATCAACACGCATAAGTGTGGCCCCTATCCCGTGTTCCCCGCGATTTTGTCACTTGTTTATTGCATATGAGGCTTTAGTTGATTTCACATGATTCACCTTGTCTTACATTGTCTTATTCCTCTCATTTTTGATCCTATTACCCTTAACCACATGAGTTTGCTAGCTACATGCCAAATAGCCTACCCTAGCCTTGCTAGTGACCGCTTTTGCTTACTCTTGTGCTTGTCCTTCGGGTTTTGATCATGCTACGACTTGCTGATGTCGTTTGCTTAGAGAGTGATGGTGAATTTGAGTCGGGATTGCTGTTTCCCCGACCTTTGATGAGGTTTTCCGCAACCACTATGTGAGTGTGCTCTTTTGCTCAAGAAAAAAGAACAAAAATCTGAAAAAAATACAAACACAACACACAAAAATACAAAAGAAAGAAAAATGTGTGTACAAAAATGAAGAAGTTGTTGTTGTTGTTTTACATGAGTGAGCACTTGAAATTTGTTGCTATGTTGCGATGATGTGTAAGGAGATCGATGTGCTGTTTTCGATCCGTTTTTCATGAGAGTTGGGTTCCGTTTTGGTTGGACGAGCACTTGAGTAGTATTAGTGGTTTCTAGTGGCTTAGCTCCACGAATCCATAACTATTTGATCCACCTTCTTACCCTTATCCTCTCTTTGGCCTTTACACCCTCATATCCTATGTAAGCCCTCATGTTTGTATCGTTTTTGTGACATTATTGTGTATGGGAATGCGAGATTTGGTCCACATTAGATTGCGGGCGTGCTTCCACCAGTTGAGTAGGTGAGTGTCACTATATACTTCGCCCTGTTCATCATGTGTGTTAGAGTGGAAACCGCGAGAGGTCCGTGATTTGATTGCTAGAGAGCCTTTGTTTAAGCCATGCTATTCGTTCTGCACCGTCTTTTAATTCTCATCCGTTAGCTAGCTATTTCCATACGTCCCATGCTGTTTCGGGATCGATTGCCATTTGCTCATGCTACTTGCGGTTTGGTGATTGTTCGGGGAAGTATTCTTTTGCTCGCTTTGTCCTCTATTTTCTGTCATGCTTTGTTGCTTGAGGACAAGCAACGGTTCGGTTTGGGGGAGTTTGATGTGTCTTATATTTATATATATTTATAGCCCCTGTCGTTTGCGTTTCTTCGCGTTTCTTGTGCTTTTACATGCGTTTCAGCTCCTATTTCTCTCCGTTTTGGCCCTGCTGCGTTTTGTGTCTATATTGCAGGTAAACACGCGTATTTGGAGGTTAGGATGCTATTCAAGAGGTTTCGTGAAGTTTCGTAAAGTTTCGTGAAGTTTGGAGTTGATTCGAGTTGGTTTCGTTGCGTTTCGCTTGCGTACGAGCCTCGTTTCAACAAATGAAGGTGTCCCGGGACCATGGGACGGGATTTGAAACTCACATGATCATTCTAAGCCTTGTCCCTACCCCTTGGGACGACGTAGGCCTCGTCCCTATGCCTTGGGACGAGAAGAAAGCAAAGAAAAACTAAGTACCAAAAGGAGCATTTTGGAGGTGTGGCCTGAACTCAACGGGACAGAGCCATCCCGGTCGGGGTGAGGTGGTCCCGGACGGGACAGTGGTCCCGGACCCCTGGGACGCTTCCGACTCTTCGTTGGCTTAAAATAATTCGTCTATTTCATTGGCCAAATGATCTTATTTTCGTCTATTTTTTCTGAGCATTCTTAGGACACTTTAAAATACTTTCTATCAAAAATTTAGGGTTTGATCATTTTTCCTTCTTGTATTTTAAATTCCCGACTCAAGTACGTTGTTCGATTACTCTATTTGGTTTTGTTGCTCTTGTTCTTCATCCTTGCTTTGGAATTTCTGATTGGTATTGCATCATACTTCTCTCCTTTGATTATCATTTCAATATATTTCATTGTTGATCATGTTTTCATTCTTCTCCTTTGCTTTTGTTGTTAAATTTATCATGTGTGAGTAGTTCTTCTTCTAGGGGTGAAGGGTGATCATGGGTGAGTAGTCTTGGTTGTGTTTGGTGATGTTTTGATGGGGGTTTTGCTTGTGTTTTGGTTATCTCGTTTTGTATGCGCTTGTTGATCCTTTGGCCAAGGGTTTGTGAGTGTTTGTCACCCTTAAACTTAAGACCGAAAGCCTAGTTTAAGGTAGGGCACGAGACTAACCATTAGGACCCTCATTTGTAAGTTGCGAGAGCCCGCACTTGAGACCTAGAGGACGCTTAGAGCCGAGAGGCCGAGCCTAATCCTTAGCACATGCGATTCCCGACTTATTTCTGTCACCAATCCTTGACCTTGCTTTGCCCTTGCTATCCCCGATTCCCTAGACCTTTTTCCCTAAGTTCAAACCCCTTTCCTTGCGCTCTAGCTCTAGCTTACCAACCTACACTCGAACCGAGATTAGAATCGTTAAGAATAACCAACATAAGCACCTTCTCCCTGTGGATTCGACCCGACTTACCCTTGCTACCTAGTAGAGTGAGTTTGGATTATTTTTGATTAGGTGACGCGACTTAGCCTATCAATAAACTAGGTACATAGTAACAGTTATTCAGAAATAACTCAAATCCGCTCGGGAGTTGGATTACATATGTTCCTACTGAAACGGCAGCAACTCTTGCTCCATTCCCCACTCGCAGGTCTACATCACCTCTTGCCAGAGTTCTGATGCTTCTTAGGCCCTGCAAATGATTGCACAGATGAGAACCACATCCAGTATCAAGTACCCAAGTTCCGAAACTTGCATGGTTAATCTCAATCATATGAATAAAAGAAGACATACCAACAGGAGCGACGCGGCCTGCTTTTATGTCCTCAGCATACACGGGACAGTTCCGCCTCCAATGCCCAGGCTTGTGGCAATGGTGGCACTCCATGCTCTGCTTAGCTTTTGCCTTGCCTTGTGAGCTACCGCTAGCCTCACCAGGCCCACTCTTGGCAACCACTGGCCTCTTGAATTTAGGCTTACCTACAGCTAGGTTAGCCGGAGCCTTACCCTTACCCTTCTTGTTCCCAATCATGAGAACATCTTGCTTCGTGCTCCCACTCAACTTCAGATCACTCTCCGTCTGTACGAGGAGTGAATGCAGTTCATGCAGACTTTTCTGCATGTCATTCATGTAATAGTTTGCCCTAAAGAGGGCATACCCATCATGAAGAGAGTGGAGCACTCGATCAATGATGATCTTCTCATCGATCGTGCAACCAAGCTCCTCCAATTTCTCAACGTTCTCGATCATGGCGAGAAGGTGTGGACCAACCGGTTGGCCCTTTTGGAGTCTAGCTTCAAAGAAACGAGTAGTATACTCGTAACTCTTAATTCTCGGAGCTTTCGAGAATTCCTTAGTAAGGGTGGTGAAAATCTTGTTTGCACCCTGGGTAATGAATCGTCTTTGCAAATTGGATTCCATTGCATAGATGAGCACGCGTTAACGCACCGCCTCCATCATGAAATCATTATAAGCTACGACTTCATACGCTCTGCATCGGGAGCTGGTTCACGGCGATGGCTCGATCAAGTACTTGAGCTTGCCGGTCGACTATGGCGGCATTCCGTAATGCGGCCTCCCAATCAGCAAAATTGGACCCATCATTCTTCAGTCTAGTGGACTGATTCATGCTGTCCATAAAAATTCTCAGCCATGATTCACGTTCAAGTGTGACACTCGGCATTGGTCCTTCAATACGAACAGCCATTTGTTATAGTAGTTATATCTGTATATAACGTATTCAAAACTGTGAAAAGAAAGAAGAAGAAGAGAGAAGATAAGAAACCATTGTTTTAAAATTTAAGTCAAAAACAGTAACATTTTAATGCAATGACTTGTGCACTCATATAATCGACCTCCCTCGAGAATTATATAAATGATCCCAAGACTCAATTTCTTTAAATTGATAAGCTAACTGTTTAGCTAATTCTACTGTTAGAATTCTTGGTCGATAGATTTCAGTAAATCCTATCTATTAGTCCATCATAACTTCGAGATATTACTCGAACTATAATGTTGAGGTAAACTAAGTCGACAACCACTACTTACCCAACGTAGAAGGGGTCATATTATGCCTACCGACGAAGAAGGGATTCATAGTGGTTCAACTCATAAAGACTAATTCTCAATTTCATTTTAGAGGAAGGTCTCATCAACTCATTTTAATTCATTTTAAGTGAACTAATATCTAGCATTATCGTGAATGATTAAATAGAGGTGATAGCCCTAAACAAGTGACATCCGTATGTCTATGATCTAGGATGCAACTATATGATCCATTTTCATGCATATTAGGTGGTTTGGTTTAGTTTAGGCGGAATATGATGCTACTATCTAACGTGAATGCAATAAAAACGGTAAAGAAAAACGCAAAAAAGAAAAAACACCTAGTGTGGCCTATCCCTATGAAAATAAAGAAAATACAAAGTGGAATCCATCCATGGACCCTAAGCAAGTCTTCATTCTTCATCTTGGGCTTTGGGTGGGAGTCCATCTTGAATCTTCATCTTGAAACTTCTTAAAATTACATTTTTAAATTACAAAATAAACTTATTTACATTCTAATTCAAAATATGCCAAAATTAAAAATATTACAAGATTGGAGATTCGAGATCTCAAAAATACAACCAAAATTGTGTTTCCTTCATTACGAAAACACAACTTTCTAAGGCCACACTAGTAAATTACAACCGTTTGTACAATAATTAATGCATAAAATTTAAACCATTCAAAAACATTCATTCACAAAAATAGCATCAACTAAACATAAAATATAACAATGCATTCAATTGATTATATATCCAAACCACCTCTTTTAAAATGATTATCATTATGCAATAATTCCTTAATTGTTCATAATATCTTAATCAAAATAATAATCCAAATCAATTTATATTATCAGTATAACATAAATTCGATCTCAAAATATTTTAAACTGCTTTAAAATATTAGGTATCATATTTATTATGAACTACTTCACAATAAAACAAAACATATTATCTTTATAATATAACAAAAATATTGTAAAATCAATAATTTCCAAAAGAAATAAACAATATTTCCAAAAAGCAATAATATTCGGCCAAAAATGAAAAAAAAACCGAAATTTTAATTTTTTTTTTTTTTAATTGGAAACCTACAGCCAAATTAAATAAAAACAAAAAAAATTTACCCAAAATAAATATATTCGGCCAATACTAAAAAAAAAAAAAAAAAAAATTGGAATTAAACTGTTTTAATTCGATTATGTTAATAATTAGATCAATCCTAATTCAATTTTTAATCTGTATTAAACATTGATTTAAGAGATTCAAACTAACCTTTTAGATTAAACATCTTAAAACTGATAGATCTAATGAATAACAACATGATATGTTCATTAACATACACAAATTTGGTCCTTTCATGTTTTAATTCAATCAGTATTAAATCAAAACCTATACAAAATCATATATTATAGTTTTAACATCTTAAAACATCGATAATTATGAATCAAATGGACCAAAAATTAAAAAAGTCACACGACCATATTAATTAAACTAGATTTAAGATCATGAAGAATCAATCCAATTAATAAAACCATACGGCCAAAACATTAACTTGATTTAAGAACATGCCAAATCAATTTTTAATCCAAAAAAAACATATAGCCTAATTGACAATCAAAAGTATATGGCCACTAATAAAACATACGGCCCAACTAAGTCAAACATGATTTATGATTTTTCAAGATCAAACCAATTGATCAAACATACGGCATACATCAAAAAGAACTTGGCCGAAATAATCTCCATCAAACACGGTTTTTGATTGAATTTTAAGATTATACAAATCGATTTTATGAAAACCTTATAAAAATTTCATGTGCCCTAAGGCTCGATACCACTTGTAGGTTTATATCCAGTATATAGACCTTAAAATCCTGAGATTATAATGAAAAACTTTATAAGATTTTAAAGTCATAAATCAAAATTGCATAACAAATTAAAAGAATAAGAATTAACCTTTTAATCCTTAAGAATTGGCCTAAGATCAATACCAAAAGTATGGTATCTCCTAATTATCTCACCCAAGATGTGTTCTTGATATGCCCTTGAGTTGCTAGAAATTTAGAGAGAAAACTGATTTTCTTTCTTAAGGAATTTTGTGTTGTGTGCTATGTGAATTATCAATTAGGTTAGATGAGATTAGGAGAGTGTTTAGATTAAGTAGAGAGGAAGAAAACCACTCTCCTTCCCACACTAAACCACACGTCCCAATATAGGGTGGAAGTGGACTTCTCCACTTCCAAATTTAAAAGCCCAATCTAATTAAAAGTTTATCAAAACCCAATTAATTAGTACTCTTTAGCTTTTAATATATAATGTAATTATAATATCCTTATATTATATTTAATCATAAATATCCGTATCTTTATAATTTACTAATTAATCATTACTGCTTAAAATTAATTAGTCTACATTATACGCAATAATTAAATATAACCTTTTATATTCAATTTACGAATTACTGCTAATTCCTCTCATCTAATATCATTTAATCATTATTAAATAATACATTTGACTAACCTTTTAGTCATATCCGACTGACCTTTCAGTCCACAACACTGACTAACTATTTAGTCATTAAATAAGGCATCGATATGATCATTTTCTCAAATGATCACATCTCTCAAACACATCCTTTAGGTGTGACTCTTAGGGACCAGTTGATCACCGCCATCTGTATGACAATAACGTCAAACTTATCTAGCAAGCCAACCGTTATTGATAAACGTTAATCAACTGATTAAATACAAAATGTACCGTGTGTACCTTTAGAGATTTATTTATGTTATTGCACTCACTGTGGAGGACACTAACCCCAACAGGATGGTCGGATCGTGTTACTTGGGCGGTTCCGGAGCATATAGAGTCTACTCGTGTCACAGACTTCTATACGCGGTGGTATCGTTCCAATGATCCTCGGGAGCGAGAGAACCAGAGGAGTAGGGAAAAGAATGGGCCAAAGCCCTCCTTAGCGTATGAGGTGGTGCGCGAAAGGAGGGATTATGGTGATCTTTGTGGTGCGGATGCTTCTACTTCGAGACCGGCGCGGGAAAGGCTTGGGCCAAGGGTGACCGTTAAAGATCGCCTAGGGCCAAGGATCGAGGAGCCCCCAGTCGAGCAGGACGAGGATCCCATCGAGCCCCCAGGCTTTGAGAGGACTATTCCTGTTATTAGTTCGAAGATCGTGGCGGATCGGCCTCTTGAAGATGAAGAGACTAATCCGAAGCGACATAGAACGGCATAGTAGTTTGCTTGTTTTGCTTAGGAAGTTTTTCTTTACTCAAATACATGTTTTTAGATTCGAATAAAGGGTTAAGGAGGATTGTTCCTAACTCATTCTCAATTTGTGAAAAATTCTAGATAAAGTAATAAAATAGAATTCATTTGCTTTTGTCTTGTCTCATTGCTTTGTATTGTTTTGCTTTGAAGTGTTCTCGACCTTTTTAAGCTTTGAACACTCGTATTTTGTCTTAAAATCCTCGACCTTTTTAAGCTTTGGATTCGTTTGGTTGAACTGTTTTGCTCTAAATCTTCGACCTTTTTAAGCTTTGGACTTAGACTTTTTTGTGTTGACTGTGCTCTCGACCTTTTTAAGCTTCGAGCGTGTCATTTTGTGAATGCAATAACCCTCGACCTTTTTAAGCTTTGGGCGTGCGTGCGAAGAAGGTCAGTTGTGCTTTTGACAAGCTGCCTACGTATCTGTGTTTAAAATACAGAATCAAACCGGCGTAGTTCGTGTGATTCGGTTGAGCCTTTTGCAAAGCTGCCTACGTATCCACAGTGCGTGGAATCAAACCGAGCGTAGTTCACCCATGCGAGAGTGAGTTTTGTTTGTGTGAAATACATTGCAAATTTGTTTAAGTTTAAGGGTAGTATTTCTTGAGTTGATCAAGATTTGTTGGTAATCGAAAATCCTGACCGTCAAGGTCAGTTAGCTTTACGGCTCCTCCGGGAAGGATTTCCTTGACCAAGTACGGTCCAGCCCAATTGGGTTTGAATTTCCCTCTTGGGTCGACTGGTAATGGTGCTCGGACTGATTTGAGTACTAGGTCACCCACTTTGATATTTCGTGGCTTGACCCTTTTGTTATATGCGCGTTGTAGGCGAGATTACATTAAATCTTGTACTTAGTGAATGTAATCGTCTTTCGTCTAAGAGGATGAGTTGTTCATAGCGTTCGCGTGCCCATTCGGCTTCAGGAATGTCTGCTTCCATGAGGATTCGAAGGGATTGCATCTCGATTTCTACAGGTTGAACGGCTTCCATTCCGTAGGTTAGGAAATAGGGCGTCATACCCGTGGGTGTGCGTATGGTGGTGCGATATCCCCATAATGCAAATGGAATTTTGTTGGGCCAGTCGTGGCAGGTATCGATCATCTTTTTGAGGATTGATACGACGGTTTGTTCTTTGCCTCGACCGCCGCAGATTAGTTTGTGGTCGGTAGGGTGATGATTTGTGTCGTTGTATTTTGTATTTAAGAAGAAGTGGTTCGACTTCCCCTTGGAAATGTGTGCCTTGATCGCTAATGAATTCGTGGGGTATGCCGTAGCGACAAATGATGTTGTTTTGTATGAATTTTGCAACTTGTTTTGTGCCGAGCTTACGATACGATGCGGCTTCGACCCATTTGGTGAAATAGTCGATGGCCACGAGGATGAAGCAGTGTCCTCCTGCTCCTACGGGTTGTACTTTGCCAATGACGTCAATTCCCCACGTGGAGAATGGCCATGGCGAAGTTAGGCTGTAAAGTGGTGAAGGGGGTATGTGTTGTACGTTTGCAAAGATTTGGCAATTGTGGCAGTGTTTGACGTATTTTGCACAATCGGCTTCCATGGTGGTCCAGTACCATCCTAGCCTTAGGATTTGTTTGCACATGGCTCGTGCGTTCATGTGTGGTCCGCACTCGCCATCGTGTACTTGGGACATGATCTCGTGTCCCTTTTTGTGGTCGACGCACAAGAGTAGTGTGCCTTGAGGTGTCTTTTTGAGTAGTTTGCCCATTTCCATCACGAATTGTGATGATAATAGGCGTAGGGCTCTTTTGCCCCGTTTGTCGGTGTTTGGTGGGTATTCGCCGTTTGTTTTGTAGTTGATGATTGCTTGATACCAAGGATCGGTTTGTTCTTCCTCGGTTTCGATGTCACAGATGTAGGCGGGTTCATTCCGTCGTTCCACGACAATGGGTAGTGTTTCCATTCCCGGGGGTATGTTGATTAGTGATGCGAGTTTGGATAGTGCGTCGGCGAATTGGTTTTCTTCGCGCGGGAGGTGTATGAACTCTACGTGATAGAATTCGTTGATGAGCTCTTGTATTTTGTTTTGGTATAATGCTAGGTTTTCATTAAGTATCTTCCATGCTTCGGATACTTGGTTGATTATGAGGGAGGAGTCCCCATAGACCTTTATGTTGCGGGCGTTAGTCTGGCCCGCTGGCAGAGCCGTGCAAGCATGCTTCGTATTCTGCGGCGTTGTTTGTTACGTCGAAATCCAGTTTAATGGATAGGGGTGTATGTTCGCCATTTGGGGATATGAGAAGTATTCCTACTCCACATCCTCGATAGTTGGATGAACCATCGAAGTATAATTCCCATTGTTCTTGGTTGATGTTGTAAATCCCATCGTCTAGAAGGGATGTTGTGTCTATGATTGGTTCTTCGACGATTGCATTTTCGGCTAAGAAATCAGAGACTGCCCGTCCCTTGATTGCTTTGAGAGTGCGTGCTTTAAGGTCGGTCGGCCAGGAAGCGGTGTCCATCCGGCCATTCGTCCAGATTAAGCCGCAGGTTTCTCGAAAAGGTACTTTACGGGGTCCATTTTGGAGTAGACCTTCGTTTGGTGTGCTAGCATATAGTGACGGAGTTTCTTGGATGACCATACTAAGGCTAGACAACTTTTCTCGACGGGTGAATATCGAGTTTCGTAATCGAGAAACTTCTTGCTTATGTAGTAGATTGAATGTTCTTCACCGTTTACTTCTTGAGCGAGCATGGCGCCCATGGCGGTAGGGGTTGTTGTGAGGTATAAGGACAGTGGTAGATCCTTTTGGGGTGGTCGTAGAACTGGCGGGTTAGTTAGCAATTCTTTGACCTTGTCAAATGCTTTTTGACATTCTTCGTCCCATTCAACGTGGTCGGTTTTCTTGAGCTTCTTGAAAACTGGTTCACATATCATGATGAGCTTGCTTATGAAACGTGATATGTATTGGATTTGGCCCAAGAAACTTCGAATTTCGTCGAGGTTCTTCGGGGGTTGCATTTCGAGAATTGCTCTGACTTTCGAGGGGTCGACCTCGATGCCTCTTTGGCTCACTACGTGTCCTAATAGTTTACCGGATTTGACTCCAAAAGTACATTTTTGGGGATTGAGGCGCATTTTGTATTGTCGTAGGCGAGTGAAGAACTTGCGGAGGTTAGTGATATGACCACTTCTCTCCGTTGACTTCACGGTCATGTCGTCGACGTAAACTTCGACTTCTTTGTGCATCATGTTATGTAGAAGGGTTGTAGCAGTACGTTGGTATATAGCGCCGGCATTGATAAGGCCGAAAGGCATGACCGTGTAGCAGTATGTGCCCCACGGTGTAATGAAGGCCGTTTTTGCCATGTCCTCGCAAGATATTTTGATTTCATTATAGCCTGCGTAGCCGTCCATGAAGGATAGGAGGGCGTGGTCGGCAGTATTGTCGACCAGGACGTCCACATGGGGTAATGGGAAATCATCTTTGGGACTGGCTTTGTTCAGGTCGCGAAAGTCGACGCATACCCGAATTTTGCCATTCTTCTTCAAAACTGGGACCATGTTTGAAACCCATTCAGGATATTCGATGACTTGGATGAAACCGGCTTGTAGTTGTTTCTCGATTTTTTCCTTTACCATAAGGGACCATTCGGGGCGTAGTCTCCTAAGTTTTTGTTTGATTGGTTCAGCTTAGGGTTTGATAGGGATGCGGTGTTCGGCGATGCTTCGTTCGATTCCGGGCATATCCTTGTACGACCATGCGAATACGTCCTTGAATTCGCTTAGGAGTTGTGTAAATTGGGCGCGCTCGTCTTCGTTCAATGAGGCACCTAGTTGTAGCTCCCTTGGTTCTTCGGGGGTTCCCACGTTTATGGTTATGGTTTCCTCGATGATAGGGTCTTGTGTTTTTGGAGAGACAATGTTTGCAATGTATTTGTTTAAACTTTCGTTAGTTTGTTCATTTTCATCGCATGAGTTAGTGTCTTTTGTATTTTGTGTTTTGTTTGTTGTTTGTTGATTTTTGATTGTTTGTTCTTTGTTGTTTGTTTTAGCTTGAGACAAGACGTAAGCAAATTTATTCATTTCATTATTTTGAGAAGAATTATTCGACAAATCAGAAAGTTGCTTGGAGCTAGCCTCCGTAAAAAGAAAATCTAAATTAAAACTAGAATCTAAGATAGATGGGTCGACAGATGACCCGACACTAAGATTATTAGAAGTTAAAAGAATTTCTTCTTCTTCTTCGTCATCTTCGCTGCTGCTTGAGCTGCTCGAGCTGCTTGAGTTGCTCGAGGTGCTTGAGTTGCTTGGGTTGTTCGAGTTGCTTGAGTTGCTTGAGTTGCTTTTGTTTTTGTTTTTGAGGTTGGTGACTTGGTAGTGAGGTAGATTGTGTCATCGCTGGAGAGTGCGTTTTTCCTCCTAGGTTTCTTGATTCTTCCTTGATCGATGAGATCTTGGATGGCATGTTTGAGTTTGAGACAACTTTCGGTGCTATGCCCCATGCCCCGATGGTATGCACAGAAGGCGTTGGGGTCCCATGATCTTGATCTTTTCTTCATGGGTGGCTCACTGATGGGGCCGATTGGTAGAAGGTAGTCTCTTTCGATTAGTTTTTGTAATGCTACGGCATAAGGCATGTAGAGTTTGTCAAAATGCCTTGTAGAGCCATTTGAGTTGCGTCTTTGCCGATAAGCGGGATCCTCATAGCTAGATGTGAGATCCTTTTCAATGCGGGTGCCAATTTCAATGAGATGTTCAAAGTTCCGAACGTTGCAGAAATGAAAGTAATATCGCCAAGCGGGTCGCAGACTGTAGAGGAAGGTGGGTATGAGCTCGTCTTCATGTGGGTGATCTGGAACTCGGGCAAGCAGTTTCCTCCACTGGACGAGATGTTTGATGAAGCCTTCGTCGTCCTTTTGACGAAAGGCTTTGAGAGTGTCGAGCGAGGCTGGGTTGTTGAATTCTGTCTTGATGCGTCGTTCCAAACGTTCGACTGCGTTTCGATGCAAAGCTTTCAGGTGATTGATGTCTTTGGCAAGTTGATTGATGTGACCTATCACCTCATCGGTGGGTAGCCAATATTCATCGTCTTCATCATCACTAGACCAACAAACCGTATTGATTTGGTCGTCAGAGGGGGTGAT
Organism: Dianthus caryophyllus; assembly: GCA_023091065.1. Classification (NCBI taxonomy): domain Eukaryota; kingdom Viridiplantae; phylum Streptophyta; class Magnoliopsida; order Caryophyllales; family Caryophyllaceae; genus Dianthus; species Dianthus caryophyllus. Next base: position 52,364,421 of record CM041516.1, on the reverse strand, counting down.
GAGATAAGAGCAGTCTAATATAGGGACTGACCCTACGAAGATTGCATGGTTACCAAGCGGGTTTTCGTTGTTTGAAGGCTTGGTGGGTTGAGATGGTTTGCTGAGCTTTCCTTGATCAATGAGATCTTGGATAGCGTTTTTAAGCCTAAAGCAGTTCTCGGTGTCATGCCCCTTGCCTCGGTGGTATGCACAGAAGGCATTGGGGTTCCAAGATTTAGGCTTCTTTTCTTCGGGTGGCTCGCTAGTAGGCCCGATTGGTTGAAGGTAGTTCTTTTCGACCAACCTTTGGAATGCCTTAGAGTGGGACATGAAGAGAGGGTCGAAGTTTCTTTTAGCTTTAGGAGGTGGCGAGAAAGTAGTTGCAAAGGCGTCGAGGGTATCATCGTCGAGGTTACCGACGGTGCGATTTTCGTCATTCTTGACTGCACGAGAGGACTTACAGGAGCTCCCTTGGTAAGCATGGCCGGTGTACTTGGCCATAGTGCCGGTCCTAAGGTCATCTTCAATTTGAGTGCCGACCTTAGTTAGCTCCTTGAAGTTTTGAATGTTGCTGTACCTCATGTAGAATTGATACACGGGTCGCAGGTTGTTTATGAATTTTGGTACAAGTTCTTCCTCGCGGGGACGGTTAGGGATCTGATCACTTAGCTTCTTCCAACGAGTGAGGTAGTCAGTGAAGCCTTCATTATCCTTTTGAGCGAGGACTTCTAAGGTGCGGATCGAGACTTGGGTGTCTTCGTTATCTCGATACTGTCGATCGAACTCGACTGTGAGTTCTTCAAAAGTGGGGACCCGTTGTGGGTCGAGGGAGTAGAACCATGTCTTTGAATTCGCTTAGGAGTTGTGTAAATTGGGCGCGCTCGTCTTCGTTCAATGAGGCACCTAGTAGTAGCTCCCTTGGTTCTTCGGGGGTTCCCATGTTTATGGTTATGGTTTCCTCGATGATAGGGTCTTGTGTTTTTGGAGAGACAATGTTTGCAATGTATTTGTTTAAACTTTCGTTAGTTTGTTCATTTTCATCGCATGAGTTAGTGTCTTTTGTATTTTGTGTTTTGTTTGTTGTTTGTTGATTTTTGATTGTTTGTTCTTTGTTGTTTGTTTTAGCTTGAGACAAGACGTAAGCAAATTTATTCATTTCATTATTTTGAGAAGAATTATTCGACAAATCAGAAAGTTGCTTGGAGCTAGCCTCCGTAAAAAGAAAATCTAAATTAAAACTAGAATCTAAGATAGATGGGTCGACAGATGACCCGACACTAAGATTATTAGAAGTTAAAAGAATTTCTTCTTCTTTTTCGTCATCGATGAAATTTGCCTTGAAATTTGCTCGAGTCGCATGAGTTGCTCGAGGTGCTTGAGTTGCTTGGGTTGTTCGAGTTGCTTGAGTTGCTTGAGTTGCTTTTGTTTTTGTTTTTGAGGTTGGTGACTTGGTAGTGAGGTAGATTGTGTCATCGCTGGAGAGTGCGTTTTTCCTCCTAGGTTTCTTGATTATTCATTGATCGATGAGATCTTGGATGGCATGTTTGAGTTTGAGACAACTTTCGGTGCTATGCCCCATGCCCCGATGGTATGCACAGAAGGCGTTGGGGTCCCATGATCTTGATCTTTTCTTCATGGGTGGCTCACTGATGGGGCCGATTGGTAGAAGGTAGTCTCTTTCGATTAGTTTTTGTAATGCTACGGCATAAGGCATGTAGAGTTTGTCAAAATGCCTTGTAGAGCCATTTGAGTTGCGTCTTTGCCGATAAGCGGGATCCTCATAGCTAGATGTGAGATCCTTTTCAATGCGGGTGCCAATTTCAATGAGATGTTCAAAGTTCCGAACGCGTTGCGAAATGAAAGTAATATCGCCAAGTCGGTCGCAGATCGTAGAGGAAGGTGGGTATGAGCTCGTCTTCATGTGGGTGATACGGAACTTCGGGCAAGCGGTTCCTCCATTTGGGCGAGATGTTTGATGAAGCCTTCGTCGTCCTTTTGACGAAAGGCTTTGAGAGTGTCGAGCGAGGCTGGGTTGTTGAATTCTTTCTTGGTGCGGCGTTCCAATCGTTCGACTGCGTTTCGATGCAAAGCTTTCTGGTGATTGATGTCTTTGGCAAGTTGATTGATGTGACCTATCACCTCATCGGTTGGGTAGCCAATATTCATCGTCTTCATCATCACTAGACCAACAAAGCGCAGTATTGATTTGGTCGTCAGAGGGGGTGATGAGATAAGAGCAGTCTAATATAGGGACTGACCCTACGAAGATTGCATGGTTACCAAGCGGGTTTTCGTTGTTTGAAGGCTTGGTGGGTTGAGATGGTTTGCTGAGCTTTCCTTGATCAATGAGATCTTGGATAGCGTTTTTAAGCCTAAAGCAGTTCTCGGTGTCATGCCCCTTGCCTCGGTGGTATGCACAGAAGGCATTGGGGTTCCAAGATTTAGGCTTCTTTTCTTCGGGTGGCTCTCTAGTAGGCCCGATTAGTTGAAGGTAGTTCTTTTCGACCAACCTTTGGAATGCCTTAGAGTGGGACATGAAGAGAGGGTCGAAGTTTCTTTTAGCTTTAGGAGGTGGCGAGAAAGTAGTTGCAAAGGCGTCGAGGGTATCATCGTCGAGGTTACCGACGGTGCGATTTTCGTCATTCTTGACTGCACGAGAGGACTTACAGGAGCTCCCTTGGTAAGCATGGCCGGTGTACTTGGCCATAGTGCCGGTCCTAAGGTCATCTTCAATTTGAGTGCCGACCTTAGTTAGCTCCTTGAAGTTTTGAATGTTGCTGTACCTCATGTAGAATTGATACACGGGTCGCAGGTTGTTTATGAATTTTGGTATAAGTTCGTCCTCGCGGGGACGGTTAGGGATCTGAGCACTTAGCTTCTTCCAACGAGTGAGGTAGTCGGTGAAGCCTTCATTATCCTTTTGAGCGAGGACTTCTAAGGTGCGGATCGAGACTTGGGTGTCTTCGTTATCTCGATACTGTCGATCGAACTCGACTGTGAGTTCTTCAAAAGTGGGGACCCGTTGTGGGTCGAGGGAGTAGAACCATGTCTTTGAATTCGCTTAGGAGTTGTGTAAATTGGGCGCGCTCGTCTTCGTTCAATGAGGCACCTAGTTGTAGCTCCCTTGGTTCTTCGGGGGTTCCCATGTTTATGGTTATGGTTTCCTCGATGATAGGGTCTTGTGTTTTTGGAGAGACAATGTTTGCAATGTATTTGTTTAAACTTTCGTTAGTTTGTTCATTTTCATCGCATGAGTTAGTGTCTTTTGTATTTTGTGTTTTGTTTGTTGTTTGTTGATTTTTGATTGTTTGTTCTTTGTTGTTTGTTTTAGCTTGAGACAAGACGTAAGCAAATTTATTCATTTCATTATTTTGAGAAGAATTATTCGACAAATCAGAAAGTTGCTTGGAGCTAGCCTCCAGTAAAAAGAAAATCTAAATTAAAACTAGAATCTAAGATAGATGGGTCGACGGATGACCGACACTAAAATTATTAGAAGTTAAAAGAATTTCTTCTTCTTCGTCATCTTATTTCTTTGCTTGAAATTTGCTCGAGTCAGCTGAGTTGCTCGAGGTGCTTGAGTTGCTTGGGTTGTTCGAGTTGCTTGAGTTGCTTGAGTTGCTTTTGTTTTTGTTTTTGAGGTTGGTGACTTGGTAGTGAGGTAGATTGTGTCATCGCTGGAGAGTGCGTTTTCCTCCTAGGTTTCTTGATTCTTCCTTGATCGATGAGATCTTGGATGGCATGTTTGAGTTTGAGACAACTTTCGGTGCTATGCCCCATGCCCAGATGGTATGCCTGAAGGCGTTGGGGGTCCCATGATCTTGATCTTTTCTTCATGGGTGGCTCATTTGATGGGGCGATTGGTAGAAGGTAGTCTCTTTCGATTAGTTTTTGTAATGCTCTGACATAAGGCATGTAGAGTTTGTCAAAATGCCTTGTAGAGCCATTGAGTTGCGTCTTTCCGATAAGCGGGATCCTCATAGCTAGATGTGAGATCCTTTTCAATGCGGTGCCAATTTCAATGAGATGTTCAAAGTTCGAGCGTTGCGAAATGAAAGTAATATCGCCCAGCGGGTCGCGGCTGTAGGAAGGTGGGTATGAGCTCGTCTTCATGTGGGTGATCTGGAACTTCGAGACAGCGGTTTCCTCGGCTGGGCGAGATGTTTGATGAAGCCTTCGTCGTCCTTTGACGAAAGGCTTTGAGAGTGTCGGCGAGGCCGGGTTGTTGAATTGTCTTGATCGTCGTTCCAAGCGTTCATTGCGTTTCGATGCAAAGCTTTCGGGTGATTGATGTCTTTGGCAAGTTGATTGATGTGACCTATCACCTCACCGATTGGGTAGCCAATATTCATCGTCTTCATCATCACTAGACCAACAAACCGTATTGATTTGGTCGTCGGAGGGGTGATGAGATAAGAGCGATCTAATATAGGTGACCGACCTACGAAGATTGCATGGTTACAGCGGGTTTCGTTGTTTGAAGGCTTGGTGGGTTGAGATGGTTTCTTGAGCTTTCCTTGATCAATGAGATCTTGGATAGCGTTTTTAAGCCTAAAGCGAGTTCGGTGTCATGCCCTTGCCTCGGTGGTATGCACAGAAGGCATTGGGGTTCCAAGATTTAGGCTTCTTTTCTTCGGGTGGCTCGCTAGTAGGCCCGATTGGTTGAAGGTAGTTCTTTTCGACCAACCTTTGGAATGCCTTAGAGTGGGACATGAAGAGAGGGTCGAAGTTTCTTTTAGCTTTAGGAGGTGGCGAGAAAGTAGTTGCAAAGGCGTCGAGGGTATCATCGTCGAGGTTACCGACGGTGCGATTTTCGTCATTCTTGACTGCACGAGAGGACTTACAGGAGCTCCCTTGGTAAGCATGGCCGGTGTACTTGGCCATAGTGCCGGTCCTAAGGTCATCTTCAATTTGAGTGCCGACCTTAGTTAGCTCCTTGAAGTTTTGAATGTTGCTGTACCTCATGTAGAATTGATACACGGGTCGCAGGTTGTTTATGAATTTTGGTACAAGTTCTTCCTCGCGGGGACGGTTAGGGATCTGAGCACTTAGCTTCTTCCAACGAGTGAGGTAGTCGGTGAAGCCTTCATTATCCTTTTGAGCGAGGACTTCTAAGGTGCGGATCGAGACTTGGGTGTCTTCGTTATCTCGATACTGTCGATCGAACTCGACTGTGAGTTCTTCAAAAGTGGGGACCCGTTGTGGGTCGAGGGAGTAGAACCATGTCTTTGAATTCGCTTAGGAGTTGTGTAAATTGGGCGCGCTCGTCTTCGTTCAATGAGGCACCTAGTTGTAGCTCCCTTGGTTCTTCGGGGGTTCCCATGTTTACGGTTATGGTTTCTCGATGATAGGGTCTTGTGTTTTTGGACAGACAATGTTTGCAATGTATTTGTTTAAACTTTCGTTAGTTTGTTCATTTTCATCGCATGAGTTAGTGTCTTTTGTATTTTGTGTTTTGTTTGTTGTTTGTTGATTTTTGATTGTTTGTTCTTTTTTGTTTGTTTTAGCTTGAGACAAGACGTAAGCAAATTTATTCATTTCATTATTTTGAGAAGAATTATTCGACAAATCAGAAAGTTGCTTGGAGCTAGCCTCCGTAAAAAGAAAATCTAAATTAAAACTAGAATCTAAGATAGATGGGTCGACAGATGACCCGACACTAAGATTATTAGAAGTTAAAAGAATTTCTTCTTCTTCTTCGTCATCTTCGCTGCTGCTTGAGCTGCTCGAGCTGCTTGAGTTGCTCGAGGTGCTTGAGTTGCTTGGGTTGTTCGAGTTGCTTGAGTTGCTTGAGTTGCTTTTGTTTTTGTTTTTGAGGTTGGTGACTTGGTAGTGAGGTAGATTGTGTCATCGCTGGAGAGTGCGTTTTTCCTCCTAGGTTTCTTGATTCTTCCTTGATCGATGAGATCTTGGATGGCATGTTTGAGTTTGAGACAACTTTCGGTGCTATGCCCCATGCCCCGATGGTATGCACAGAAGGCGTTGGGGTCCCATGATCTTGATCTTTTCTTCATGGGTGGCTCACTGATGGGGCCGATTGGTAGAAGGTAGTCTCTTTCGATTAGTTTTTGTAATGCTACGGCATAAGGCATGTAGAGTTTGTCAAAATGCCTTGTAGAGCCATTTGAGTTGCGTCTTTGCCGATAAGCGGGATCCTCATAGCTAGATGTGAGATCCTTTTCAATGCGGGTGCCAATTTCAATGAGATGTTCAAAGTTCCGAACGTTGCAGAAATGAAAGTAATATCGCCAAGCGGGTCGCAGACTGTAGAGGAAGGTGGGTATGAGCTCGTCTTCATGTGGGTGATCTGGAACTCGGGCAAGCAGTTTCCTCCACTGGACGAGATGTTTGATGAAGCCTTCGTCGTCCTTTTGACGAAAGGCTTTGAGAGTGTCGAGCGAGGCTGGGTTGTTGAATTCTGTCTTGATGCGTCGTTCCAAACGTTCGACTGCGTTTCGATGCAAAGCTTTGGTGATTGATGTCTTTGGCAAGTTGATTGATGTGACCTATCACCTCATCGGTGGGTAGCCAATATTCATCGTCTTCATCATCACTAGACCAACAAACCGTATTGATTTGGTGCGTCGAGAGGGGTGATGAGATAAGAGCGATCTAATATAGGGACTGACCCTACGAAGATTGCATGGTAACCACGCGGTTTTCGTTGTTTGAAGGCTTGGTGGGTTGAGATGGTTTGCTGAGCTTTCCTTGATCAATGAGATCTTGGATAGCGTTTTTAAGCCTAAAGCAGTTCTCGGTGTCATGCCCCTTGCCTCGGTGGTATGCACAGAAGGCATTGGGGTTCCAAGATTTAGGCTTCTTTTCTTCGGGTGGCTCGCTAGTAGGCCCGATTGGTTGAAGGTAGTTCTTTTCGACCAACCTTTGGAATGCCTTAGAGTGGGACATGAAGAGAGGGTCGAAGTTTCTTTTAGCTTTAGGAGGTGGCGAGAAAGTAGTTGCAAAGGCGTCGAGGGTATCATCGTCGAGGTTACCGACGGTGCGATTTTCGTCATTCTTGACTGCACGAGAGGACTTACAGGAGCTCCCTTGGTAAGCATGGCCGGTGTACTTGGCCATAGTGTCGGTCCTAAGGTCATCTTCAATTTGAGTGCCGACCTTCGTTAGCTCCTTGAAGTTTTGAATGTTGCTATACCTCATGTAGAATTGATACACGGGTCGCAGGTTGTTTATGATTTTTGGTACAAGTTCGTCCTCGCGGGGACGGTTAGGGATCTGAGCACTTAGCTTCTTCCAACGAGTGAGGTAGTCGGTGAAGCCTTCATTATCCTTTTGAGCGAAGACTTCTAAGGTGCGGATCGAGACTTGGGTGTCTTCGTTATCTCGATACTGTCGATCGAACTCGACTGTGAGTTCTTCAAAAGTGGGGACCCGTTGTGGGTCGAGGGAGTAGAACCATGTCTTTGGCAGTGCTTCTAGAGAGTGCGGGAAGAGAGTAAGCCAGTGTTTGGAGTCAACCCCCTTGATGGCCATTTGGGACTTGAAAGCTCGGATGTGAATGATCGGGCTCTCATGTCCTTGGAAGATGGGGAGGTCACTAAGGACGAGCTTGTTAGGGAGCTCATCCTTAATGCTAGCTGGCACGTTTTCATTTTCTTTGTGAATGGAGTAAGTGCTCGAGACATAGAGCCATTCCTCCATGGCTTGGAGTTTCTTAGCGTGCCTGTCAGCCTCCTCCTTGATCTTTTGTTCCATACGTTCCACCTCGGTTGTATGGTGGGTCAAAAGACCTTCGAGGTCGTGGTCGACTGCGACTTGTTCACGAGTGCGTTAACATCCTCGTTCTTAGGCCATTTGCGGGTGTAGGTTCGTTTTTGTAAGGGATTATTACGGTGTTTGGTGCGAGTATCCACCAAGCGACTGCATTTCACTTTGTATATTAGTGACACGACTCGACCCACTAGACTCACATTCATTTTTAGCATTCATTTTAGCTCATTTCTTAGTTTAGAAAGACCTTTTGTGTTTTGAAAAGAGGAGGTTTTCGAAAAGGTTTTAGCTAAAAGGAAGCTTTTGAAACGAGTACGCGTGCGCACGTCTCGTCTCGATGTTAAAATATTTTGCTTTGCACCCGTCGAACTAGTATCGGTGATTTGCCGAGGTGAGCTCGAGTCGGATGTGTAAAAGAGAAAGGATTCGGCTCGAGAGCGGTTAGCAAATCGAGTCGAGGATGTTAAAACGGAGTCTAGGCCGTGTGACCTAGAGGACTAAATCCACGAACTTGGGTTTTAATCCTCGCTCGGGTTTTTGCTTGTTAGTGAAAAAGGAAATTTTGAAAAAGCTTGTTTTCAAAAATTCGCGAGAGTTTTGTTTGAAAAGTGTTAGTTTTGTTAGATGTTAGGTTCATTTATCTTTGAAACGTTTAAGCGAGTTTTCGAAGATATGAATGCAAATGCTCGTTTTGAAAAAGACCATGGAGTGCATAGCCTCGAACTTGTACGTATGACTCAAAAAGGGTGAAAAATGAGTCAGTCGGGTACACCTCCAACTACCTTGAGTACGCTTTGGCAGATACTTAACCCCTTCATTTCCTTACGCCGGGGCGATAGGTTTTCTGAAGGGAGCACTGGGGCGGTCAAGATAGCCATTTACGGCAAGCCGTGGAGGGGCGAGAGGAAAGTTAGTCCGGCATGTGCTTTATCGAGTGGACAAGCCTGCATGTGGGAACCACCTCTCGAGGGTGCAAAGGGTGCCTAGATTCCAAAAGGAATGGACTCTAAACGAATGTGCATAGCTCAATTATGTATACATGGATTGTTCTAAGGCTTTCAAGTTTCACCTCTTTATTTTTAAAAAGAAAAAGCTAGTTTTAAGTTTTAAAAATAAGATCTCCCCAGCGGAGTCGCCAAACTGTGGAACCCGGGAATCGAGACGAGGGACCCAACTCGGCGTCTTGCTTAAAGGGCGGATTTAAAGTTAAAAAAGATTAAGTTAGAAAAACCTTTAAAAACTGTTTTGGAGTCGCCACCTAATTATCGCGGAAATTAGGAACCTGCTATCATGTCCTAAGCCTAAAGACATGTCCTAGATTTTGGAGCACGCCGACACCCCTAGATCTAAGGCTTGTGAAACCAGAATGGATTCGGGGTGAGGGTACTTTAGAAAACGAGTTAATTCAAATAATGATTTATGAAAACCTTTTAGAAAAGCCTATGTAAAAATAGCCTCTACTGACCTAGAACAATCCAAAGTAAGATGATAATTGAGCTAATGTTATCGCTACGTACAAGTGCGATAAGGTTTGTAAAATAATGCAGATGCAGATGCAAAAAGATTGATTAAAACCCTCAGTTTAGCATGTTTAACTTGTTAACGAAAACGGTTCAGTTAAAGGTCGAATTCATTGTTTAAGTTGATTTAATGCAAAAGAAGAGGGTGCAAGATGCATGCAAATAAAATAAAGTTCAATTGTCCATTGGTTTATTTTATAAGGGTCGGTTGCTTATGCGACTTTGGCGTGTCATCGGATATGGAGTGTACCCGAAGTAAATAGAACACTTGGATTGCAAGCACGCTGGGTGCCAAAGCCGGGAGAGGGGGGGGGGCGCTAAAGTGTAGTCCCCTTTGTTAGTCCATAGAAAAAAGAAAAAGCTTTGATCCAAGTGGATCGGTACCTACCTTGTCGTGACGCTTCAGATCTGGGCAGAGCTTCGCTTCTTGAACTTAAAAGGAGGATGAATTCAAGACGGGATGATGTGTTGAACTCAAGGATTTGAGTGCTTGAGGCTTGAGAGAGTTTAGGAGTGTGTTTGCTGTGAATTGTGGGTGTAAAGATGTGTAAAAGAATGTGTCCAAGATGTGTGTTTCGAGGTCTGGTGTAGGGGAGTATATATACTAAAAACCTCGGAGAAATTAGGAAAGCAGAGGATAAAAACAAGCCAAGAAACCGCATAGCCTTATGCGGTTTGTGGGGGAAACCGCATAGGCTTATGCGGTTTGGCCCCTAAACCGCATAAGCTTATGCGGTTTGGGGTCGGGTTTCAGACCTAGTTTCCTAGTTTCGGTTTGATAATATCTTTGAAAGATTGCGTGAATCCTTGGCTTGCACGTCAAGGAAGGAGCTGGGATATTTCTGAGATATTTGTGATGTTCAGGGCTTTGGAGTGCGGGCCAAAGGCTGGGTTTGGGCTTCAGTTTTGGGCGAGACCCGGAAAAATGAAAGAGGTGTATTGTGTTGCATTTTGTGAAATAAGGCAAGACGTGAGGATGTATTTTGTGTAAGAGGAGGCTAAAGGGGAGATTTAGCCACCGGGCCTAAATTTAGGAATTTAGGAATGCTGAATTAGACCTTGTTAATGTAAAAGGGCTAATTGTAGTGCAAATGCGAAGCTCATGCCAAATGAAGCAGGACAAGGACCAAGCTAGACTCCAAATGGACAAAATGAATGTGTATTTAAATGCGATGTGAAGCGACCTAACTCATTTAACATTTCAAACGACTCAAAAATGAATTCGACCTTAGTTAGAACCGTTTAAGTTAACGTTAAGACATGCGTAATAAAATTTTTTTCTCTCTTCTCTCTCTTGCAATGGCGAGACAGAAAAGGGGGGGTAAAACCACTAAATTCAACACTAAATCTCGGCTCAATTCTCGACTGAATTCTGGATCTGCTTCTTCTGTTGTTCACAAGTCTGGTAAATCAGCTTTTTCTGTTCTTCAGGATGTGGATGAATCTGATGTGCTCCCACCGGTGGTTGAGATTCATCTGGATGATGACTCTTCTCCACTCAAGGGCCTTGATTTGGAGCCGGAGGTTCCGTCTGTGATGGCGGATCCTGTCGGGACTCCGTGGACTGCTGTTCACAAAAAAGGTGAGTCATCTCTCCTTAAACTCACCATTGATGATGTGGCTACTGAGATCGATTTCTGGTCGTCTGCAATCTATTGCTATATCTTGGGGGCAAACCCTCCAGGAGAGGTTGTGAAAGGTTTCGTTAATAGAGTTTGGGGGAAACACAAGGTCGAGAAGGTGTCCTTTCTTCCTAATGGTATCTTCTTGGTCAAGTTTCCTTCCAAGGAACAGGTGGCTACGGTGTTGAATGGGGGCTTTTATCTCTTTGATAATAAGCCGGTGATTGTTCATGCTTGGACACCTGAGGCACAATTGGTGAAGGAGAAGGTTGATAAGGTTCCGGTTTGGGTTAAGATCCATAATCTTGACCTGAAATTTTGGGGGACTGCTTGTTTGGAAAAGATAGCTGGTCTGGTGGGTGACTTTGTGCAGGTGGATGGGCCTACAGAGTCAAAAACCCGGCTGGGCTATGCTAGAGTGATGGTTGAACTTAAGATGGGGATGGAGTACGATAAGAAACTGAAATTCCTTGATGAGAATGGGTATCTTGTGGAATGCCTAGTTGAATATGAGTGGCTTCCCATCCAATGCCATGGCTGTAAAGGCTATGGACATGCTGCTGATCAGTGTCGAAAGAAAGATGGTCCTAGGAAAATTTGGGTTTCTAAGAAGGTGGTGGTTCCTCAAGAGGTCCCTCCTCCTAATGTTGAGAAGCCTATGTCTGGGCCTGTGGTGAATATGACGCCTGTCAGGATTTTGAGTGGTATGAGTGCTGCTGATAGTGCCTTGAGATCTCCCTCAAAGGGTTCTTTCATGGATGTGCTCACTGGTGTAATGCCACCACTGGTTTCACAAGAAGGGGGTACTCTGGATTCTTCTTTCAACAATGGATAAGTGGGGTTTTTGGAATGTTAGGGGCCTCAATAAGACTAATAAACAAGCTGAGGTTAAATGGTTTCTTGCTCAAAATAAAGTTAATGTTTTTGGTTTATTAGAGACTAAGGTAGCTGCTAGCTCTCTGAATAAAGTATTGCCTATGTTTAGTTCATCTTGGTCTATTTGCACTAATTCTAGTACTCACAAAGGAGGTAGGGTTTGGCTACTTTGGAACCCTACTGTGGTTGATATTAATATCTGTTGGGTGGATGCACAGTGCATTGTGGCTGAGGTTGTGGATAGGAGTACCTTGCTCTCTGTTCAGCTAACCTTGGTCTATGCCTTCAACAAGATACATGAGAGGACTCAGTTATGGGATGTGATTTGTAGGTTCAGAAATTACTCTGGACCTTGGATTGTGTGTGGTGATTTCAACAATGTTATGCATATGAATGAAAGAATGGGTGCTGAGGTTTCACTTATGGAAGTCAGACCTTTTGTTGACTGTGTTGCCTATTGTGGGTTAAATGAGCTATCTACTCAGGGGGCCTTTTTCACTTGGTCTAATAAACAGACTGGGACTTCAAGAGTGTGTAGCAAGATTGATAGAGTTCTAGTTAATGACCAATTTGTGCTTGAGTTTCCTTCTGCTATTGCCACTTTTCTTCCAGAAGGATTGTATGATCATTGTCCCTGCATTATAAGTTTGAGGTTGGAGGGTTTGTCTAGAGCTTCTAGATTCAGATACTTCAACATGTGGAGTATGGATCCTATGTTTGCTGAGATTGTTCAGAATGGCTGGAGTGTATTGGTTTCTGGTACCCCTATGTATCAAGTTACTGTTAAACTGAAAATGTTGAAACAAAAACTGAAAAGTCTTAACAAGTGCTCTTTTTCTAACATTGAAGGGTCCTCTGAGATTGCCATGAAGGCCCTGAGTGATATTCAATTACAGCTTCAGAAAACTCCTACTGATGTTAACTTGCAAGGTCTGGAGGTGCAGCTACGTGAAGCAGCTTTCACTTTAACCGCTGCTAAGCATTCTTTTCTCAGACAGAAAGCCAAGGCTGCCTGACTGAGTGGTGGGGATTGTAACACAGCTTTCTTTCATAGTCAGATAAGGGCTAGGAGGGTCCAAAACAGGGTGATCTGTATCAAGGACATTCATGGTGTGTTGATGGATTCACAGGATGGTATTCAGGAGGCCTTTACTGAATATTACAACATTCTTTTGGGGAGTAGCAGGAAGACTAAGCCTGTTCACTCTCCCACTGTGAGGCTTGGTCCCATTATTAAGGAAGAGGTCTGGCCAACTCTGGTCTCACTCCCAACCAAAGAGGAGATTAAGGCTGCTATTTTTTGTATCCCTGATGATAAGGCCCCTGGACCTGATGGATACTCAAGTAAGTTCTTTAAGGATTCGTGGCATATTGTTGGGGAGGATATCTGCAAAGCTGTTCTGGATTTCTTCTTGACTGGTAAGCTACTAAAGCAAATTAATGCAACAGTGTTGACTCTCATCCCAAAGGTGTCTGCTCCTACTTCTGTTACTGAATTCAGGCCTATTGCCTGTTGTAATATCATTTCAAAGTGCATTGCTAAACTGTTGTGTGCCAAGCTTGGTTTGGTCTTGCCTGAATTGATTAGCCCTAATCAGAGTGCTTTCATTCAAGGGAGACAAATAGTGGAGAATGTGTTGATTTGTCAGGATTTGGTCAAGCTCTACACTAGAAAAGCTTGCTCTCCAAGATGCTTGCTCAAGATTGATCTTAGAAAAGCTTATGATTCAGTGGAATGGCAATTTGTGGAGGATATGTTGGTTGCTCTTCACTTCCCTCCACACCTCACTCACCTTATTATGATTTGGGTAAGAAGTCCTTGGTATTCTATGTCTCTTAATGGTGAAGTTTTTGGCTTCTTCAAAGGGGAAAAAGGTTTAAGACAAGGGGACCCTCTGTCTCCTCTTCTGTTCACTATTTGTATGGAGTACTTGTCTAGGGTGCTCCTGGTAGTATCCAATTCTGATGACTTCCATCATCACCCTTTGTGTGGTAGAATGAAACTGAATCACTTGTGTTTTGCAGACGATTTGTTAATGTTTTCTAGAGGTGACTCTCAATCTGTCAAACTTCTTCTCAGGGGCTTTCTCACCTTCTCTGAGGCATCAGGTTTAAGTATGAATCAGGAAAAGTCAGATTTATATTGTAATGGAATTCAACAAGGTGTCCTTGATAATATTTTGAGATTTTCTGGTTTCAGGAAGGGTTCTCTCCCTTTCAAGTACCTTGGAGTTCCTATCAGCTCCAAGAGGTTATCTGTGAAAGATTGTTTTGTGCTGTGTGAGCGTATATGTGCCAGGATCAGGGGATGGGGTGCTAAGAGACTATCATACTCAGGTAGACTTGTTTTGGTGAACTCTGTCTTGAATGCCATGCACACTTATTGGGCTTCGATTTTTGTCTTGCCTCTAGCTGTGATGAGTAGGGTGGTGGCTATTTGTAGAAATTATCTTTGGGATGGGTGTGAGGAGTATCACAAGGCTCCCCTCCTATCTTGGGACAAAGTTTGTCTGAAGAAAACCAGTGGTGGTTTGAGCATTATAGACTGCAGGAAGTGGAATGTTGCAGCTGTGGGGAAGTATGTTTGGTGGTTGGCTGTTAAGAAGGACCACCTTTGGGTCAAATGGGTTAATCACATCTATCTGAAAGGCTCTTCCTGGTTGACTTATGAACCTACCATGTCTTCTAGTTGGTCTTGGAGGCAAATTTGCAAGACCAAGGAGGCCTTGAAGATGGGTTGCTCTCAGGTTATTTGGGGCTCTGCTGATCAGGCTTACACTGTTAGCAAGGGCTATGAGACACTTATGGGACAACATCCTACTGTTCCTTGGGCACATGATGTTTGGAATAGATTCAACATTCCTAAGTGGTCTTTTATTGCCTGGCTGATCAGGTGGCAAAGGTTGATGACCTTGGATAGGATCCACAGATATGGTGGTGCTACGGATGGGGTTTGTTTTCTATGTGGAAATGGCCTTGAATCTTGTACTCATTTATTCTTTGCCTGTATCTATAGTACCATGTGTTTGACTTTGTTGGAGGCTTGGCTTAGCATGAAGATGCACTCTCATTGTTGGTTGGTAGTGAGGTGCAGGAGGAGGCTATCCTTATTTCAGAGATCAGTAGTCATGGCAGCTGTTAATGGCCTGACTTATCTGATCTGGTTTCAGAGAAATCAGTGCAGGTTGGGTGGAGCTCTGCTCCGGCCTAAGGACGTGGTGGCTCAAGTAAAGTGTAGCTTGATCACGAGGATAGATGGCCTAGGTCGATTGAATCTTAAGCATTCTGATCAACTATGGTATGATAGTCTTCGAAATTTGTAATGTAGGCTGAATTAGCCTCTAAGTGAGTACTAGTTTGGTTGTAAATTGGCATGTACTGGTTTATTTGAAGTTAATATAACTTACCTTTACCAAAAAAAAAAAAAAAAAATAAAAGTCCGTGTTACATCACAGGGTTTTGTGTGGGAGGGTACGGATATGGGTATCCACAGGTTACTACCATATTTAATCCGAACCTAGAAAAACCACTTAAAAAGACGAAAATACCCTTACTTTCATTTGCCCTTATTTTACTCCCCTTTCTTCTTCCTTCTTTGTTAATTTTAACCTAAGATAATTTGAGTTCAATTATTTACATCAACCACAAAATTACTGAATTTATTTACAAGAGAGCGTCAACGGCTTTGGCCCAAACGTCTCACAACCAAGACGCAAATTGGGATTCAATGCGTAGACTTATGATTTCTAAGTTTGTAATAAAAACTTTTTTGTGGTAGAACCAATTTATGTTTTCAAAACTTTGTCCGTAGGTTTGTTATTTTGTGGAAAACGATTTCAGTGTTGTGGATGTAAGTTTCGAGTTGGCAATAATGTCGAACTCAAATTAAACTTAGGTTAAAATTAACAAAGAAGGAAGAAGAAAGGGGAAGTAAAAATAAGGGCAAGTGAAAGTAAGGGTATTTTCGTCTTTTCAAGTGGTTTTTCTAGGTTCGGATTAAATATGGTAGTAACCATTAACCGAACCAAACATAGTGGTAGTTGTTACAAAGTCGAAAACAATGTGGATGTAAGTTTCAAGTTGGCAATAAACCATGAGTGTAATTGTCAATTTACTCTTAATATTATTTTACTTGGACATTTTTCAACGTTTTACTCACACTAAGTAAATATGATGCATATTTTTTTTTTTAAAAAGTTTATCAATTTTTGTCTGAGATATGTATAATATATTACAGAGTACTATGCAATGAAAAATAATTTTGTTACATCAAATGTATAAAAATTATCTTAAATAAATCTCAATAGTAACGTAATTGTTTTTGTAGTGTTAAATACTTTGAAAGATATTATTTTTCAAGAAAGTTATGGTTAGGTTTCAAGAAGTCCAAATTTAGAGATAACAAAATTAAAATACGACGATATGTGGCGATATTAGGGGACACTAATTCTTGTGTAAGTTCAGCTTTACAGGAGAATTACTAATTTGGGGAAATAGAAGTGAACTTTATTTATAACAAATACCGGTTGATTGTCATTACGAGGGACGAAGCCAAATCAGACGGGCTAAACACACCTTGTGGTGGTGATAGGCTGGGAGTTGATATATGCGCAAGATGGCGGTGTTAGTGGAGGTTTTGATGAAATTGACGATTGTATATATTTTGACGGTGGCAGTGGTAGAGGTCGAAAGTGATGTGTAAGAAAGAGTAAGTCGTCGACTTTCGGTGAGTATGGTGGGAGAGGAGTCGGAGCAATCACAGTGGAGGAGGTGACGACACGTGGTGGTGGTCAAAGCGGGTGTAGTGGTGGTAGACTGATAGTCGTGGGTTTAATTTGGGGGAAACATATATCAAATAAGATGGAAAATATTGTAAGTTTGAGGGTGTTCATAAGTATTTCGGAGTATAAACTAATTAATACGGAGTAATATCTTATATTAAGAGGCGGCCTCACTGTAGACATACTCAAATGTATGAAACTTTTACTTTGTTTTTCGTTTTTCTCCCCTCTTAATTAAGGTACACGAACATCCTTAGCTGCAAAGTTTTAAGAACCAGTATGGTTGTAAAACATAGCGCTAACTGACTAAAATTTAGCAGATATCAAGCTGCAAAGTATCCGCAGTCGTCTCAATAATTAATTGAAAATTAATTTTCAAATCGATCACAACGAAACAGAACTTCACCATAATAGCGATATTTATGCTGATAAATTTGTTAATTACGTTTATTATCCTCGAACACCGCAAACAGCAAAGAAACACACACAGCAAATTATGTACTGCGAAAAAGCTGGACTAGTTTGTCAAAAAGTAATCCTAAACAATCAAACAAGGGTCACAAGGCTGTTAACATAAGGAAGTACTACATACGAGTCACCAATGGTACGCTGAGGATGCCCCAACACTTTAGTTTCGTGCTTTTTCATATCATGCGAAAATATCGTCTTTCCAGCACGAATAACTACAACACCATCCCACGTGATTATAACTTGGGGCCGTTCTCTTCTGTAATTTTCAACATTGTCAATCTTCAGCTGAGACACAAGATTTTTCTCTGCATTGGACGTCGAAGAACAGGCTGACTTTGTATTGGAGTGTTTATCAATTACCGTCACAGAGACAGAGAGATCACATACGGACGACGTGCATAGTTTCCCATTCATTGTACCAAAATGAGACAACGACGTGTATGATCTGTTGTATTGATACCCGAGCCCACTTGTGAACATTTCCGAGGCCTTCTGGGCCTTCATGTCGAAACACAGAGTCCTACCACGTCTCGTAGGCCAATAAATAACTCCGTCAAAATACACGGATCTCTCAAACTCAAGAGGTGAAGGTTTTGAGGCCCTAATGTAGGAATCGACAAAGTACATCTCAGAAGCAACCGTCCACGAGTCTCGGTCAGATGAGTAAATGTCAAACTCATACGACCCCTCAATGTCAAGGGAAGGAAAAACACAAACCACTTTGAAATCAGCAACAAAACTCAAAACCGACGGTTCAAACACCAAGGCAATACCCGGGTTAGACCCATGATCAACTGATGGCTTCGGAAGTTTTTTCCAGTGCTTATTAACGGGATTACAGACATAATACGCCTTCTCCGAACCACGGCCTGTGCAGAAAAGTAGGCCGTTAGAGGAAGCATTAATATCAACCGCTTCAGGTAAGAATTTCAGCTCTTGATCAGGCACCCCGTAAGCCATTTGATCGAGGGAAACAAAGAAAGGCGGGTCCCCTGGGGCCTGAACAAAGATGCCCGAGAATGAGCGACAGGAAACAGATTGGTTGTGGGCAAAGAAGGGAGTCGATATCTGCAGTTTCCAGTCTCGACACACTGTTTGAGACCTGTAAAGAGCTTTTGCAGGAAGATATCGGATAGCTTGCTCCCTTAGTATTTCTCTTAGGTCCATGTCTAGCATATGGACTTTAGTGTTCTTTTTCCCACATGACTGCACGGACCTTGGTTTTCGCTCCATCCTGCATCGGAAATTCACAATGGTCAGTAGTCAGTACTGATATACCAAACAACACCACAACGTCGAGACTTTACACATGCAATAGGTCAAGCCTCTAGGTTTTTCAACACGGGAAAAATAGAATCGATGTACTGTACTAAAAAGTTATACCCCCTATATTCAAATCCAAACACATGTGAAATTGACGACTCTATCGTATCACACATGAGTACATGACTATAATTATTATTGCACTTTATGTTTGGATTTGAATGAAGGGAATACTCTGATACTCAATAAAACCGTCTTTCAAGTATTTTTTTTTTTTTTAAAAATCGATAAGTTTCTGAATTAACCAAACCCAGTTCATAACTCAAAACAATGAAACTACATAGCAAAAAAGAAGCCTTCTTTACTCACTCTCAAACTGTTGCTAGTAATTACCCTCTCTCGACGACAAACCGTTAATCGACGACGACAAAACACTGAATCAATTATACAGTTTTCTGAATTATCCAAAAAGAAGCCTTCTTTACTCGTACATATGCTGCTAGTAATAATTACCCTCTCTCGGCGACAAACCGTTAATCGATTTCACTGAATCAACTATACAGTATTCTTTTACTAAACAAACTGGATTACTCAAGGATTGATTCTATCTATAGACTTCAAACAAAACAATACAAGTCTCACAAAACACGGATTAATTCATCAAAACCCTAATTAACATAATTCATACAACCATTAATTAATCACATGCAACACTCAATTCAATGATAATGTAAAATTTCACAAAACTGAAACATTCAATTGAAACATCGGCATACACATAACACAATCAAAACATAGAAATAATGAGTGAAATTATCATCACAATGAATTGAGGAATGAACATACAAAATAGTAAATTAAATCGGGGAGTAAATTTACCTTAACGAAATCAAAGTGTGTGATCAGTCGTCGGAAGATAAGAGTGTTGGTTTTAGGGTTGTTTAAGTACTGGTTGAACACTTGAACTTGAAGGGGGCGATATAAATAACTATACACGAGTACGTTTTATATTAGTGAAATTTTTCCTATATTTAAACGTTTTTGGAAAATATGTCAAACTTGTGTATTATTCGGTCCAATTCTATTTTATTATACAAATACTCACATAAAACGTCTCACACGTGTGACGGGGTATTTTAAAACTAAAATGTGTCTACTTTAATATTTAAAGTGGCTATTGTAATATTTAAAGTGACCATTTTATGAGGCTTTAAAGTGGTCACATTTAGCGTTAAAATGATCACTTTAAGCATTTAAATAGTCACATTTTAATCATAAGAACTTCGCCGCACGCGTGAGACGGTTTTATGCAAGACTTACCCATTTTATTAAGTTTCGTCGATTTATTTTTTTATGAGTCCAAAAGAATAATACGGTCTTAATTAGACTCAAACTAATTTTAGTTTTTTTTTTTTTGAGTAAATTGGTTTTGGTTGTCATCACACAATCGCTTAACAAAGTACAATAATTAATACGGAGTAGGATTTATTGTTATCTCTCACCTTTTCAAAACACATCTTTAAAATTTCTCACCTTTTGTAATTTTTTTTTTTAAATTTCCCACCTTTTATAAACATTTTCTCAAAAATTTCCACCAAAAACACATTTTCACCATATTAAATCTTTATTTTCACTTATGAAAAAATTAAATTCTCGTTTTATTTTTTCATATTTTGGGTTTCGGACTTTCGGTGCACGATAGATTTCATTAGTATTGAAAATAGTTTTTAAAAATTCTTTAATTTTCATAAAAAATTGCATTTTGGTGGGAATTTTTAAGAAAAAGCTTATAAAAGATGAAAAATTTTAAGAAAAATTACAAAAAGTGAAATTTTTTAAAATGGTGATTACAAAAAATGAGAAATATCAAATTACCCTAATTAATACTAAAAAGTTTGAGCATGTGAGTTGTGCAAAGCGATATTGATGAGATTTTTTTTTTTTTTTTTGGTTAAATTACAAATTGTTTATCTTCTATGCAATTGTATTATATTTTTTTGTGTAGTTGATAAGATCATGAGAATTTGTATGGATTTATCAATCTTATGAAAGTAATTTACCTCGTATAATAATATCAAAGACGGAATTGAGGTGTATCGTACTGCAACTATGTTATGCATCTTGTATTATTCACCATTTTGGTCCGACTTGAGCACGTCACGCACTCATGCACTCACGCCTCGTCTAATTTGTTTCAAGACACCAAGACTCATATTCGTCCTTAAGTCTTATTGCTAGCTAAGTCTCAATTATTTTTTTTATCATTTGTTTATTTATGAAGTAGTGTATGAATATTTAGTGTTTGTTTACTGCATACGAAGTACTCCGTATGTCTTTTCTCTTATATTTAGCGATTGACCAACTACCACATCATGCCATGCCATGCCATGCCATATCAAGCCAATTTCGAAAATTTGACTCCTAAGATAATCAATGACCCATTTCACTATAAACTTTGTCATTCCACCTTCATATTATGATCGGATTAACCATTTTTAGTTTTTAAATCGTGTAAACCTAATACTCTAACTCGCAAACCGTTTCGATTTTTAATATTTCTCACCTATCCTAAGGAATTAAGGATCACATATTCTATCCCAAATCATACCAAAAAATTGGACACTATGAGACAACTCACATGAACACTTCACTCTAAAGTCTAAACAACTTCACTATCCAACCTACCAAAACTCCAAAAATAACAAAATTCCAAATCCCAGGAATAAAAACACAACACACTAAAACCAAATTACAAACAGTTTACACAAAATCATTTTTTTGTAAGATGAAGGATGAAGATTCACTTCTTCAAGTAGTAGTAACACCTTCATCTACCTCAACTACATCATCATCAAACAAAAAAGACACCACCGACCACCACCACAACCACCACCACAGCAACCACCACCACCACCACCACCACAGCGCCGCCGCACTCTTCTCCAAAGGCCGGTACAAATTGTGGGCCCTCGCCGCCATCCTCCTCCTCGCTTTCTGGTCCATGTTCACCGGCACCGTCACTCTCCGGTGGTCCGCCGGTAACCTCTCCCGCATCTCCGACGAGTTTGATACTTCGCTTCGCTACGATCTCGATGTTCTGGTATGATTTTATTCTTACCCGTTTTGCTTTTCCGGTTTCTGAGCTCGACCCGGTTGATGAATTCGGGTTTTCTAATCTGGGTCGCTCTTCATTTTTCGTGGGTTTTATTTGATTTGATCCTCTAGTGATCTCAATGTCTTGTTACAGTCCATATTAAATTGTTTTCCGGGTTTTTCTCGACGACCCGGTTGGGGAATTCGGGTTTCCGAAAATGGGTCGGTGTTCATCTTTTGTGGGCTGTGTTAATTTGATTCGCATACGTTGTTTTTGACGTAGTATTGATATAATGAACATTAGTTTAGTTTTTGGGGTTTTCTCGCCGACCCGGTTGATGAAACCGGGTTTCCGAAAATGTGTCGGTGTTAATTTTTCGTGGATGTGTGTTATGTAGGAGATAGAAGAGAGAGAAAAGATTGTGAAGTACATGTGGGATGTTTACACTAATAATCGTCGTATAAGGTTGCCGAAATTTTGGCAACAAGCGTTTGAGGCAGCGTACGAGGATATGTCTAGTGATGTTGCTGAGGTTAGGGAGAATGCGATTTCCGAGATTGCTAAGATGTCTATTCGCTCTGTTGATCTTGATCCACCACCTGTTCAACTCACGGTTAGTTTGCAGAGTAGTGATATTTACTTCTAGTTGTTGATTTCTTATTATTCATTGTTATTGTTTCTCGACTTTATGTTGTGGTGAAAGCGCTTTTTTTAGACATGGTATGTGTTGTGAGATGTAGCTGCTTTGTTTTGGTGATTGCGTGATGTATGGTTTGTTGATGTATTTTGGGAGCTTAGAAAGTGGTTGAGTTTATG
The DNA here is from genome assembly GCA_023091065.1 of Dianthus caryophyllus. Lineage (NCBI taxonomy): Eukaryota > Viridiplantae > Streptophyta > Magnoliopsida > Caryophyllales > Caryophyllaceae > Dianthus > Dianthus caryophyllus. The sequence continues at coordinate 52,342,271 of CM041516.1, read as the reverse complement.
TAGTGTCAGTGGCTCATCAGACTGTAGAGATGGTGTGTGCCATGTGCGTGTTGTAAGTTGTTTGCGGCCTATATTAGCTGGGAGTTAATTGTTATGAGGAAGTTATTATGATAATGTTCAATGTTAGATTGGGTATCTCCCACTATCGGAGTACACAATGAATGAGCAATTGTTAATTGTACAGTCGTAATGTTGACGACTGTGTCAAGCATGTGTGTGTAAATGTGAGAGCTACTCACATGGCTGATTTTTTTTTTTTTTTTTTTTTTTTTTTTTTTTTTTTTATTTAATATTTGTGGATATGCACAAGGCAATGTGTTTGGGGTGCTTCCTATGTAACTGAAAGAAGAGCAACCTCTCGGTTTTTGAACTCACGTGTGAAGTATACCAAGAGTGTGTGAGTCTCTTGTGTATATCATCCTAATTACATTCTTATAGAGTTATACGAGTTACAAGTATTTAAAATCTTAGTGCGACTGAGTGAGGATGTAGCCAAAATATAGAGAGAATCTCGTTAAATTTGTGTCCCTGATCATTATTAATTTGTGAGAGTTATCAATTAATGTGTGCTAAAAATCCGTATAGTTAATGACACATATTGACTGGGAGTTGTTCATTATAAAGAAGAGGTAAAGTTATGTATTGATTTTCATTAAATCCTCTATGGGTTTTATGCATCTAAATGTTTATTTGTGCATAGAATGTCGTTGGATCCTTGGGGTGGTGATGTTCATTGGGTTCCTGGGGACTTAAGTTCTGTCACAATGAAGTGATGATAATATTGAAGAGTATAAAGGCCTAATTGTGGACAATGCGAAACCAGATAAATTGCGGCATTACCAATTTACCATTGAGCATGGCTGTTTTGAGTTAGAATACGAATTGTTGGAGGTCTGTCTGCGTTGTGAGAACCTTCAAACGCTTTGTCAGATTACCATTTGGGATTTTGGGAGAAGTACCAGTTTTTAAAACCTAAAGAGTTAAGAGGTGCTTTCTTTTTATAAAAACATTTAATTCCGCTTTCATTTCTCTTTTTTCATCAGCCATAAAAGTCAAATCTGTAGTACACACTATAGCTGGGCTAAATCACAGCTGTACTCCTAGCTAAAGTAATTGGGCATTGGTAGTCAGCTTTGGGCTTTGGTCGTAGTGCACTATCAAGTTCGGTTGCGGTTTTCCATTAGTTCTGTGAACGGACATCATATTGGTAACATGAGTATCATGTGTCCAGTGTCCACTGGATTGCTATAATTTTCAGAAACTGAATTATATAGTCATTATGGCAGATGAGGTGTAATGGAGAATTTATTTGATATTAGCATGCATAGTATTGCTTAAAGTAGTTAGACTTACAGCCCTACGTGGTGAAATATGTTGCAATTTGGCCTTGGTGATATTCAATTGGGCTCATTTGAGAAGACCAAGACACGCCCAAAAATGTTCATTTAACAGAAGCTTATATATGGTGCTCTACTTTGACATCTGTTAAGTGTGCCGCTTTTGGTTAGGGGATAGTATAATTTCGGCTTCACAATTTGAGGTGGTGATCGCTCTTTGTTGGAGAAACCAAAATAGAATCTGGTCAGGGGAAGAAGAAGTAATTTTGCTATGAAATTATGCATAAAAGATACTGCCTCCATTTTGCTAATATAAACTCCCTTCCACACGTCTATTTCCTTGTGTTTCTAAACGTTTATGACTTATGATTCACAAAATTATATTGCCAATTGCCAATAAGTTATGAAATTCAAACCCATTGTATGTATGTAGAGATATGCTTTGGTAGGATAGGTTTTAAATGTTACTTATAAAGTAAAGTATGACAGTTTCAGGGTTAAAAATATGTCTCTGTTATATAACAAGACAAACAAGAGTTTAGATATGTGAAATGCTGCATAATAATAAAGCCGGGGTAGTATTTTTATGGTATGTCCCCACCTCTCTACGTGAATGCCTTTATGACCAGGCAACATAGTTTTTATTTATTTATTTATTTATTTTTATTTATTTATTTTTATTTTTCCTGTGACAAACTGACAATGCTTAATTGGACCTCGGTTATTTGGGTAACTTTTTCGTGCGTGTCAATGTTCACCATTCCTCTGAAGGTTATGATTAAACGCTGGTCACAAGCAAATGAAGGAAATAAGCAAAGATATATGAATCAGCACTAGTAGTAAGTATGGAAGATAAATAAACGCTTAAGGTTTGCTTGGGAAAGCGTTCCAAAACAGGCTGTTTATGAAACTCAGTCTATTGTTTGGGAACTTGTGAGGATGAGATGAATGAACTTTCAAAACAAGCTCCCCGAAACAAACTTCACCGCGTTTGTGTGTGACAAAATGAAAAAAAAATAGATTATATACTGCCTAATTGCATCACATAGGTGAACCTGATTTCCACTTTTAATGAATACAAAAAAAAAAGGGTCAAGAATTCTGGAGTCTATTGTTGACTTTGTTATATTTTTACACATGTTATTTTGTTGCCTAGAAGTTTAATATGTATATGAATGGAACTTAGTCATAACTTGGGGTGACAACATGTGCTCTATGGTAGATGGTTGCTAATTGTCAACAGTGTATGTGGTTTTACCGTCTTATATCTAGAGGCTTATGTTTTTCAAAATAAAGGGTGACATGAAATCTACTAATCTAGTGGGCCTATATATAGTCAAAGGTTTCGCCACAGACATATATTGAGGTTGAACAAATGTGTGGGCCGTCGAAACTTATTTTATTTCATGTACGTGTAGCGGTGCTGCATTATAGCTTGCTCTATGGTGCTTAACTAGTTTAGGGTTTATTCTAACAGAATGTTAGTCATGTTCTATTCATATCTACTTGACTTCCCTTTTTCCATTAAAAGAAAGTTTGTTGAGAATTTCATGTAATAGATGTACCATCCTTGTCTCCTTGAGCTACGGCATCTTATACTTCAGCTTTCCATTGTCGAGTATCTTCTGCTGTTCAGACTATTTCAGTTTCTGTTTGAGGTTTCTCTGTGGTTAATAGGTTCACTTTGTGGTGTCAGTGGTTGGTGAAGTTACGAGCTAGGTAATTACATCTTGTGAAGCTTCACTGTACATCAAGGTATAATAATTAAGTTCCCCTTTTGTTATCCTCACAGTTCTGTTTGATTTTGGATGGCTGCTACCAAATATTTAGAGCACCTAGTTTCTGGTCTTGCGGGGTTGTCTTGATTCTAGTCGGGGTTTGATTTGAGATGTTTGCTTAAAAATTGTGATGCATCCGAGGTAGAAGATGGTGTATATACTGGTAAAAAAATAGTGCGGAATCTTAGTTCTCAGGTGGTGTTTCTCTATCATGATAGTTCATCAAATATATTCATCTTTATTTTCTTTTCAACTTATCATTTGCAGAGGGACAGTAACTTTCAGTTGTTGATATCTTTTTAATCAATTGTTATTGTTTATATGCTTTATTTTATGGTGAAACGTGAAGGCGCTTCTTCAGATTGACATTGTTCGTGTGGTGCAATGTAGTTGCTTTGTTTTGGTGATTAATTGATGTATGGTTTGTTGAAGTATTTTGGAGCTTAAAAAGTGGTTGAGCTTATGTAGTGAGTGTCTGTTGCTGCTTCGGTGGCTGCTATGTACATAGTTTCTTATGTTGTCGTGCAGTTAGTTCCGTATATTGGTTGGTTGTTATGAGGAAGTTGTGATGATGTATTGGTGTTCATTGTTAAATTTACCGCAATAAATGAGCAAACATTAAATTTGTAATGTTGACGATTGTGTCAAGCATGTGTGTGCGCGTGCCTGCGCGAATGTGAGGGCTACTCACATGGCTGAAAAGTGCCTGCGCGAATGTGTTAATATTGTGGCTATGCACATGACATTATACGTTTGTAGTACTTCCTACATAAGGGATAGAGGAGCAACATTGTTATCATCTCTTAACTCACATGTAACTTTACAATTAGAGAGTGTGATGTCATGTATACATCATCCTAAATGTATTCCTAAATGAGTTAGTAATAGAGTCCCACTGATACTGCTGTAAGATTGTGGGCTTCGTAGCCAAATTAGTTCCATATAAATTCTGTCTCCCTTCTATTAAAATTTGCCGAGAATTATTAGTTTATACTTATTTTTAAAATCCGCATAGTTAAATGGCCTATAATAGTTGGGAGTTATTCGTTGTGAAGAAGTGGTGATTATGTATGATGCTCATTGGATTCTCTATTGGTTGTGTGAATGCTAGGGATATGATATGAGTTGCTCGGGGCTTAAATTAGTTGGAGCTATTTACCATTTTGGAAGGGGTGGTTATGTTTATTGGATTCCATAGTACGACCTTGAGTTCTGTCAAAAAAGTGATGATAACATAGAAGAATAACAAGGATGGAATGTGGAGAACCCGATACTTGATAAAATGTGTCGTTACCATTATGAATGGCTGTTTTGAGTCAGAATAGCAATTGTTGGAGGTTTGTCTAGGCGGTGAGTAGTGAGAACCTTTAAGCTCATTTGGGGTTGTATGATAGGTAGCAGTTTTTAAAATCTACTAAAATCTAAAGAGTTAGAGGAGCTTTCTTTCATGAAAACATTTAGTCCGGTTTGTCGTTTCGCTCTTATTTCATAAGCTGCAGAAGTCAATTCTGTATAACACTCTGTAAATGGGCTATATCACAGCTGTACTACTAGCTAAATTAATTGAGCATTTTCGAGTTCGATTGAGGTTTTCCATTAGTTTTGTGAACAGACATTGTATTGGTAAAACGAGGATCAATTGTCTACTGGATTTTATATTAGTATGTTTAGTATTGCTTAAAGTACGTAGACTTATTCCCTTACATGGTGAAATATATTGCGACTTGGCCTTGCTGATATTCAATTGAGCTCATTCGCGAAGACCAAGATACGGCCAATAATGTCCATTTAACAAAAACTTAAATGTTATGCTGTACTTTGATTACGGGATGGTTTCATTTGGGTTGCTCAATCTGAGGTTGTGGTCATTCTTTATTGGAGACGACATGGAATGTGGTCAAGGGAAGATGACGTACACATCCATTTCCTTGTGTTTCTACATGTCCAAGGGCCAACACGGCTTATCATTTACAAAATTATAGGATAGTTTTAAAATGTCACTTATATATCATGGGAGATTCAGGGTTAGAAAACTGTCTCCATTATCTGATAAGAATAGCAAGGGTTTAGATATGTGAGAACGCCATATAATATTAAAACCCAGGGATTATTTTGTCGGTAGGTCCCCACTCCCCGTCCTCCATATATGAAAGCCTTATAAAGCAATGGACAATATTATGGAGTAGTTCTTTTCTTTTTCTGTGACATGGTAATTGGACCTTGGTTATTGAGGTAACTTTTGGTGTGAGTTCCTCTGAAGTTTATGAATTATGATTAAACGCTGATCGCAAACGAAATGTATGGGCAATTGAAACTTACTTTTTCTTATGTACATGTCGGGGTGCTGCATTACTGCTTTCTGTCGATGGTGTTTATAGCTTAGGGCTTATTCTAACATGATGTTAGTCATGTTTTATTCATATCTACTAGACTTCCCTTTTTCCCTTTAAGAAAGTTTGTCGAGAATTTCATGTATATAGATCTGCTATCCTTGAGCTACGGCATGTCATAGTTTGGCTTTCCATTGTCGAGTTTCTTCTGATGTTCCAGTTTCTGTTTGAGGTTCCTGTGTGGTTAATTGATTCACTTTGTGGTTTCAATGGTTGGTGAAGTTACGAATTACTCGTAGTTAATTACTTCCTGTGTGGTTAATATGTCTAGTGATGTTGCCGAGGTTAGGGAGAATGCAGTTTTGGAGATTGCTAGAATGTCTATTCGATCTGTTGATCTTGATCTACCACCTGTTCGTTATAAAAAAGAGGTGAATTGTGTATTAATTTTTCGTTGGATCCTCTATGGGTCGTAGGGTATGTAAGTGTTTATTTGTACATATGATGTCGTCGGATCCCTAGGGTGGTGATTGTATCATTGGAGAATAAAAAGGACTGAACTTGGACAACTCGAAACTTGATAAACTGTGTCATTACCATTGAGCATGGCTGTTTTGAGTTAGAATGCGGATCGTTCCAAGCTCGATAGGTTGTGAGGACCTTTCTGTTGTTAGTCAGATTACCATTTGGGGTTGTAGCTTCGTAGGAGAGGTAGCAGTTTCTAAAACATTTAGTACAGCTTATCATTTCGCTCTTATTTCATCACCGTAGAAGTCAATCTGTAGAACACACTACAGATATTAAGCTACCACATATTTAGATCACCTAGTTTTTGGTCTTGTGGGGTTGTCTTGATTCTAGTTTGGGTTTGACTATAGATGTTGGTTTAAAATTGTGATGCATCCGAGGTCAAAGATTATGTATTTACTGGTCAAAAAATAATTTTTCTTCTAAAATTGCCATTTTAAACGACGGTTGATGTTTAGCTGACCTCAGTCCGTTTGTGACTGAGGATCGATTTTGTTACTGCTGATAACGGTTGTATTTGGCGCTCATTTGTTTTGTACAGAGTCTTACTAACTAAATAGGCTCACAAGATATATGTAATAAAGAAATCAACTACTCGAGTGTTGAAGCCGATCATTAAATTTATTTTTCATGTTTGAATATATTTCAGGGCACTCAAGAATTGAGTTTGAAGCATGCAGAAATCAGGAAGACAGCTGCAGGAAGAAGATAGCAGGTACTGGATACCGAAATGCCAAGTTGATGTTCACTTGCGCGGCCTGCAACGAGCTGGGCCAACTTCTGTGGGCGATTAAATGGAACTTGTAGTAAAAGCGGATCATGTTTCTAAAGAAACGAAGTCAGCAAAAACCTGTTTACCAAAGGATCGTAAATTCAAGGTCATGTACTCCCTATCTATTAAATATGTCATGGAGATTTTCAAGTACAAAAGTATTCGATGCCTAATAGGTTCTCGTTGTACGATAACATTATTTAAGCATTGTCGACGACTACCATATGTTATGTTCATGTGTCAGGCTGTCAGCTACACTTCTTGCATGACTTCTATGGCAAGACTTAGAATAATTTGTTTAATTTTAATATGTACTTTGTATTTCTTTGTGCCGGTGACCTACCTAAAATCCGATGCATTGTTCGAGCATAATACTCTAGTATAAGATAGGAAATATTCGGAAGACAGATGGAAGGGTGGTTTTCCCAATTTGTCGTACAGAGTCGTATAGTTTGGCTACTGCGAAGTTGTGTATTTCCTGAGCACTCGGCCTGGTGCGATTTTTTCATTTTCGTTTCCCGTGTCTTGCCTTTTGGGGTTGATGCTTATCTAGAACTAAACCGTTTCCCATTATGTGAATTTATCGCGTGTCATAACATACAATGATATAAAAACAAGAATTATTTATCAAAAATAAGGACTCTCCAATGTAAAGCAATTAACATGTGGGGTTTATGTTAATTATTGGTGAAAGTTAATATCCCTCTGCAAATGATAAGTTGAAAAGAAAATAAAGAAGAATATATTTGATGAACTATCATGATAGAGAAACACCACCTGAGAACTAAGATTCCGTACTATTTTTTTACCAGTATATACACCATCTATGAAGTATAGTTTAAATTTTACAAAAAAGATCACACATACGAACATAACCTAAATCACCTTCCAAATTATATAACAGTAAATATGAAATTCACAAAAATAATTTGTAAAAATGCATCCATAAATACGAAGCTTTGATTTCTTGTACAAAAAGTTGGTATGATCTAAAGATTATATTCTTGAAAACCTTTCCTAAATACAATCAACCTTTCACCATATACCTCATATATATATATATACACAAACACAATAACTAGTTTCATATATACACAAACACAATAACTAGTTTCATAATTCTTTATATATAACACCTTCAACATATTAGAATATCATCAATATTAATATTAATATTTCATAATAATTTTTGTTATTATCATGGATACACATAATACACAAGATAATAATTATTCCATTAAAATTAGGGCATGGCCAATAACGCATGAATACGCCAATAACAAAAGCGTTACTTGTCCTACACGTAACCCAAACATGCTATTCATCGAGCCGAAAATCAAACTCAAACTTTACTGTCTACCACATGAAAATCAAGTCTCCCCAATAGTTTACAAATTCAAGCCTTGGCATTACCCCGAAATTTACGGCATATCTCGAGATTCGCTAAAAGCGGACAATATCATGGACCCCACGTCACAAGCGTGGAATTTTGTATCTAACATGGTATCAGATATTTGTGCCAGCATACCCTTTCAATTAAACAAGGTAAACTCGCAAAACGGTATAAGAGACATAACCAATCAGTTAGTTGCGAAGATTGTCAAGGAAGCCTGCGTAGTGGCTAAAACAGATGGAATAACTGCGGTGCTAATTTCTATAAAGAAGGAGGCTTTTGTAGGCCATGACGGTTTTTTAAACTGTGTTTTTGGGATCGATCGATGGATGAGGACTCAAAAGGTCTTAGAGAGGTGCGTGTCCAAGGTTCGAACGTCGGTTGACTTGGAGACCGTGAAAAGCGAGATTATCGAGGGTTTTACGGATTGTGGTCTGTTGAATTGTGTTACTGACCAGGACTTGGGCTTGATTGCTACTAGGGTTTTAGAGAGAGTTTGTGTAACCGCGTAATCATAAAGATTGAGAGTTTTTATTTTTATTTTTATTATTGAACTTTTAATCTTAAATTTCTTTTTTTCTCATTAATATTAGATGAGGAATAATAAGTGTGCCGCTTTTGGTTAGGGGATAGTATAATTTCGGCTTCACAATTTGAGGTGGTGATTGCTCTTTGTTGGAGAAACCAAAATAGAATCTGGTCAGGGGAAGAAGAAGTAATTTTGCTATGAAATTATGCATAAAAGATACTGCCTCCATTTTGCTAATATAAACTCCCTTCCACACGTCTATTTCCTTGTGTTTCTAAACGTTCATGACTTATGATTCACAAAATTATATTGCCAATTGCCAATAAGTTATGAAATCCAAATCCATTATATGTATGTAGAAATATGCTTTGGTAGGATAGTTTTTAAATGTTACTTATAAAGTAAAGTATGACAGTTTCAGGGTTAAAAAACTTTCTCCGTTATATAACAAGACAAACAAGAGTTTAGATATGTGAAATGCTGCATAATAATAAAGCCGGGGTAGTATTTTTATGATATGTCAAGAGTGTATGTGGTTTTACCGTCTTATATCTAGAGGCTTATGTTTTTCAAAATCAAGGGAGACATGAAATCTTGGGCCTATATATAGTCAAAGGTTTCGCCACAGACATACATTGAGGTTGAACAAATGTGTGGGCCGTCGAAACTTATTTTATTTCATGTACGTGTAGCGGTGCTGCATTATAGCTTGCTCTATGGTGCTAACTAGTTTAGGGTTTATTCTAACAGAATGTTAGTCATGTTCTATTCATATCTACTTGAATTCCCTTTTTCTGTTAAAAGAAAGTTTGTTGAGAATTTCATGTTATAGATGTACCATCCTTGTCTCCTTGAGCTACGGCATCTTATAGTTCCGCTTTCCATTGTCGAGTATCTTCTGCTGTTCAGACTATTTCAGTTTCTGTTTGAGGTTTCTCTGTGGTTAATAGGTTCACTTTGTGGTGTCAGTGGCTGGTGAAGTTACGAGCTAGTTAATTACTCCGTACATCCTGTGAAGCTTCACTGTACATCAAGGTATAATAATTAAGTTCCCCTTTTGTTATCCTCACAGTTCTGTTCGATTTTGGATGGCTGGCTGGCTGCTACCAAATATTTAGAGCACCTAGTTTCTGGTCTTGCGGGGTTGTCTTGATTCTAGTTGGGGTTTGATTTGAGATGTTCGCTTAAAAATTGTGATGCATCTGAGGTAGAAGATGGTGTGTATACTGGGAAAAAAATAGTACGGAATCTTAGTTCTCAGGTGGTGTTTCTTTATCATGATAGTTCATCAAATATATTCTTCTTTATTTTCTTTTCAACTTAACATTTGCAGAGGGATATTAACTTTCAGTTGTTGATATCTTTTTAATCAATTGTTATTGTTTATCTGCTTTATTTTATGGTGAAATGTGAAGGCGCTTCTTCAGATTGACATTGTTTGTGTGGTGCGATGTAGTTGCTTTGTTTTGGTGATTAATTGATGTACGGTTTGTTGAAGTATTTTGGAGCTTAAAAAGTGGTTGAGCTTATGTAGTGAGTGTCTGTTGCTGCTTCGGTGGCTGCTACGTACATAGGTTCTTATGTTGTCGTGCAGTTAGTTCCGTATATTGGTTGGTTGTTATGAGGAAGTTGTGATGATGTATTGATGTTCATTGTTAAATTTACCGCAATAAATGAGCAAACATTAAATTTGTAATGTTGACGATTGTGTCAAGCATGTGTGTGTGCGCGCCTGCGCGAATGTGAGGGCTACTCACATGGCTGAAAAGTTTGACCATGGTGTTAACTGTTAATATCGTGGCTATGCACATGGCATTGTACGTTTGTATTAGTTACTATATAAGGGATAGAGGAGCAACATTGTTATCATCTCTTGGTTTTTCAACTCACATGTAAAGTTACAATTAGAGTGTGATGTCATGTATACATCATCCTAAATGTATTCCTAAATGAGTTAGTTATAGAGTCCCACTGATACTTTTGTAAGATTGTGGGCTTCGTAGCCAAATTAGTTCCATAAAATTTCTGTCTCCCTTCTATTAGAATATGCGAGAATTATTAGTCTATACTTATTTTTAAAATCCGCATAGTTAAATGGCCTATAATAGTTGGGAGTTATTAGTTGTGAACAAGTGGTGATTATGTATGATGCTCATTGGATTCTCTATTGGTTGTGTAAATGCTAGGGATATGATGCGAGTTGCTTGGGCCTTAAATTAGTTGGAGCTATTTACCATTTTGGAAGGAGTGGTTATGTTTATTGGATCCCATAACTCCATAAGTATGACCTTGAGTTCTGTCAAAAAAGTGATGATAACATAGAAGAATAACAAGGATGGAATGTGGAGAACCCGATACTTGATAAAATGTGTCGTTACCATTACGAATGGCTGTTTTTGAGTCAGAATAGCAATTGTTGGAGGTTTGTCTAGGCGGTGAGTAGTGATAACCTTTAAGCTCATTTGGGGTTGTATGATAGGTAGCAGTTCTTTTCTTTTTCTGTGACATGGTAATTGGACCTTGGTTATTGAGGTAACTTTTGGTGTGAGTTCCTCTGAAGTTTATGAATTATGATTAAACGCTGATCGCAAACGAAATGTATGGGCAATTGAAACTTACTTTTTCTCATGTACATGTCGGGGTGCTTTATTACTGCTTTCTGTCGAGTGTTTATAGCTTAGGGCTTATTCTAACATGATGTTAGTCTTGTTTAATTCATATCTACTAGACTTCCCTTTTTCCCTTTAAGAAAGTTTGTTGAGAATTTCATGTTATATAGATCTGCCATCCTTGAGCTACGGCATGTCATAGTTTGGCTTTCCATTGTCGAGTTTCTTCTGATGTTCCAGTTTCTGTTTGAGGTTTCTGTGTGGTTAATACTTAATAGGTTCACTTTGTGGTTTCAATGGTTTGTGAAGTTACGAATTACTCGCAGTTAATTACTTCCTGTGTGGTTAGTATGTTGCCGAGGTTAGGGAGAATGCAGTTTTGGAGATTTCTAAAATGTCTATTCGATCTGTTGATCTTGATCTACCACCTGTTCAACTCACGATTAGTTTGCGGAGTAATATTTACTTTTAGCTGTTGATATCTAATTGTTCGTTGTTATTGTTTATTAACTTTATGTTATGGTAAAGCGCTTCTTTGCTTTGACATAGTTTGTGTTACAAGGACTTGCAACGTAGCTGCTTTGTTTGGGTGGTTAAGTGATTTGTGGTTTGTTCAAGTACTTTGGGGGCTTAGAAAGTGGTTGGGGTTATGTAGTTGTCGGTGGTTTTTCGGACTGTAGAGATGGTGTATAGAGTTTGTTATGTGTGCGTGTTGTTTGCAGCCTATATTAGTTGAAAGTTGAGTTGTTTGTTATGAGGAAGGTATGATGATTTATTGATGTTTAAAGTTAGATTGGATTCCTGCCACTATTTGAGTACACAATGAATGAGCAATCGTTAACTGTGCATTTGTAATGGTGACGATTGTGTCAAGCATGTGTGTGTAAATGTGAGGGCTACTGAATGATTTGTTTATATTGTGGCTATGCACTCGACATTGTACGTTTGGGGTGCTTCCTATGTATTTGAAAGAGGAGCAATGACTCGCGGTTTCAATTCACGTGTAAGATTATACCAAGAATGTGTCTCGTGTATATCATCGTAATTGCCTTCTTATTTAAATTCCTAGTGTGACTGTGTGAGGATGTAGCCAAAATTGTGAATCCCCATATTGTTAATGACACACTAACTGGGAATTGTTCATAATAAAAAAGAGGTGAATTGTGCATTAATTTTCGTCGGATCCTCTATGGGTCGTAGGGTATGTAAGGGACTGTTTTCTTTCGATTTTTAGAATTGAAGTGAATCAATGAATCAATCGAATCGAATCGAATCAATGAATCGAATCGGCCGAATCAATCGAATCAAATCGAATCGAATCGAATCGAATCAATGAAAGTGAAATAACAAAATTTAAAATTGATTATTATTTTTATGATAAATATTATTATTATTATTATTATTATTGTTCTTAATATTATATTATTATTAATATTATTAATATTAATATTATTATTATTATTATTATAATTATTACTTCTTTAATCTTTATTATTGTTGTTTTTGTTACTATTAATATAATAATAATAATAATAATAATAATAATAATAATAATATTAATATTATTATTATTATTATTATTATTATTATTATTATTATTATTATTATGCTTATAATAATAATAATAATTATTATTATTATAATAATATTATTATTATTATTATTATTATTATTATTATAATAATAATAATTTATGCTTACCAAAAAGTAGTTCAATTATTATTATTATTATTATTATTATTATTATTATTATTATTATTATTATTATTATTATTATTATTATTATGCAACATCCAAGTACCCAAGGAAGGACAGATTCAGACATGGATGATGCAATACGGAAGAAAAAAATGGGCAAAGTTCGAATGAAAATTGCACGAGAAATAGGGCGCGCTATTGGTATATATAATGAACAAGATGATGAAACACATCAAGATGGTATGGAAGTCGATAACGAAGACACATAGATAATCTCTTTTGTGTTTATGATATCTATGTTTTCAAGATTATGATTTTCGATTGTATTAACAAATATTAATAATTCAATGCTATCAAATTTTTCTTCTTATGTACCACTTTTCACTACTTTCAAATATTTTACAAGCAATAGTACTAGTCGTAATAAAAATAATAATAATAATAATAATAATAATAATAATAATAATATGAATAATAATAATAATAATAATAATAATAATAATAATAATAATAATAATATGAATAATAATAATAATATGATGAATAATAATAATAATAATAATTATAATAATAATATGAATAATAATAATAATAATAATAATAATAATAATAATATGAATAATAATAATAATAATATGATGAATAATAATAATAATTATAATAATAATATGAATAATTATAATTATTATAATATGAATAATAATAATCATAATAATATGAATAATAATAATAATAATAATATGAATAATAATAATAATAATAATAATAATAATATGAATAATAATAATAATAATAATAATAATAATATTAATAATAATAATATGAATAATAATATGAATAATAATAATAATAATAATAATAATAATAATAATAATATGAATAATAATAATAATAATAATAATAATAATAATAATAAAAATAATAAAAATAATAATAATAATAATAATAATAAGAATAAAAATAATAAGAATAATAATAATAATAATAATAATAATAATAATAATAATAATAATAGTTGAGCTGAATTTAATATAGTTGAAATTAACTGAATCGAATCGAATCAATCAATCGAATTGAATGAATCGAATCGAATCGAATCGAATCGAATGAATCGAATCGAATGAAATAAAATGTTCTGAAAGAATGCGCGCCCAAGTGTTTATTTGTACATATGATGTCGTCGGGTCCCTAGGTGGTGATTGTATCATTGGAGAATAAAAAGGACTGAACTTGGATAACTCGGAACTTGATAAATTGTGTCATTACCATTGAGCATGGCCGTTTTGAGTTAGAATGCGGATCGTTCGAAGCTCGATAGGTTGTGAGGACCTTTTTGTTGTTAGTCAGATTACCATTTCGCTCTTATTTCATCAGCCGTAGAAGTCAATTCCCTAACACACTACAGATAGGCTTATATCACAGCGAAAGTAATCAAGCATTCATTTTCTGTGACATGAGTTAATTTTTGTCGTTCTTATGAAGCTTATGAATTGTAATTGAATGCTGGTCACAAACGAAATGAAGGAGAAATGGAAAGATATAGACTCAACCATAGCAAGTATGGAAGAGATATAAACCACTTAAAAGGTTACTTGGGACTGCTTTCAGAAAACAAGCTTTTATGATCATTCAATCAAGGTGATGGGAGTTTAGGATGAGAAGAGGGAGCTCCAAAACCAGCCTTTCACAAAACTACGCCATGTTTGTGTGTGAGTATGACAGAATGAAAAATCATTAGATCGAATATTGCCTAAGTGCATCACATCATTGAACCTGATTTGGCGCTTATTTGTTTTGTACAGAGTCTTACTAACTAAATAGGCTCACAAGAAGAAATCAACTACTCGAGTGTTGAAGCCGAACATTAATTTTATTTCTCATGTTTGAATATATTTCAGGGCACTCAAGAATTGAGTTTGAAGCATGCAGAAATCAGAAAGACAGCTGCAGGAAGAAGATAGCAGGTACTGGATATCGAAATGCTAAGTTGATGTTCACTTGCGTGGCCTGCAACGAGCTGGGCCAACTTCTGTGGGCGATTAAATGGAACTTGTAGTGAAAACGGATCATGTTTCTAAAGAAACGAAGTGAGCAAAAACCTGTTTACCAAAGGATCGTAAATTCAAGGTCATGTACTCCCTATCTATTAAATATATTTTGTCATGGAGATTTTCAAGTACAAAAGTATTCGATGCCTAATAGGTTCTCGTTGTACGATAACATTATTTAAGCATTGTCGACGACTACCATATGTTATGTTCATGTGTCAGCTACACTTCCTGCATGACTTCTATGGCAAGACTTATATTATTGCGTCCATGTACTTCTGGTCCGACAATTCTTTTTGAATCGGTCTCCAACGATTGACTTAGAATAATTTGTTTAATTTTAATATGTACTTCGTATTTCTTTGTGTCAGTGACCTACCTAAAATCCGATGCATTGTTCGAGCATAATACATAGTATAAGATAGGAAATATTCGGAAGACAGATGGAAGGGTGATTTTCCCAATTTATAAGGTAGTTTTTTTTTTTGTAATTTTGCCTCTATTTAATTAATCCCTAATTTAAGTATATCAATCAAGTAGAATATTTTTAATATATTTAATATATGTATATCTATGAAGTATAGTTTAAATTTTACAAAAAAGATCACACATACGAACATAACCTAAATCACCTTCCAAATTATATAACAGTAAATATGAAATTCACAAAAATAATTTGTAAAAATGCATCCATAAATACGAAGCTTTGATTTCTTGTACAAAAAGTTGGTATGATCTAAAGATTATATTCTTGAAAACCTTTCCTAAATACAATCAACCTTTCACCATATACCTTATATATATATATACACAAACACAATAACTAGTTTCATAATTCTTTATATATAACACCTTCAACATATTAGAATATCATCAATATTAATATTAATATTTCATTATTATCATGGATACACATAATACACAAGATAATAATTATTCCATTAAAATTAGGACATGGCCAATAACGCATGAATACGCCAATAACAAAAGCGTTACTTGTCCTACACGTAACCCAAACATGCTATTCATCGAGCCGAAAATCAAACTCAAACTTTACTGTCTACCACATGAAAATAAAGTCTCCCCAATAGTTTACAAATTCAAGCCTTGGCATTACCCCAAAATTTACGGCATATCTCGAGATTCGCTCAAAGCGGACAATATCATGGACCCCATGTCACAAGCGTGGAATTTTGTATCTAACATGGTATCAGATATTTGTGCCAGCATACCCTTTCAATTAAACAAGGTAAACTCGGAAAATGGTATAAGAGACATAACCAATCAGTTAGTTGCGAATAAAACAGATGGAATAACTGCGGTGCTAATTTCTATAAAGAAGGAGGCTTTTGTAGGCCATGACGGTTTTTTAAACTGTGTTTTTGGGATCGATCGATGGATGAGGACTCAAAAGGTCCTAGAGAGGTGCGTGTCCAAGGTTCGAACGTCGGTTGACTTGGAGACCGTGAAAAGCGAGATTATCGAGGGTTTTACGGATTGTGGTCTGTTGAATTGTGTTACTGACCAGGACTTGGACTTGATTGCTACTAGGGTTTTAGAGAGAGTTTGTGTAACCGCGTAATCATAAAGATTGAGAGTTTTTATTTTTATTTTTATTATTGAACTTTTAATCTTAAATTTCTTTTTTTCTCATTAATATTAGATGAGGAATAATAAATTGAAATTAAAAATTAGGTTTATTTAAGCTTGATTTTGTCGAAATGTGGTTTTATCATACCTGACTCTAATGCGGCTTGGGTCCAATAATTTTCAGGCCCAACGACTCTAAGTTGAATTTGGGTCTATGATATGCGGGTCGGGTATAAATATGGGGCTCGCTATATAGACCCAGACAGCCAAACTCGACCCATAGAGTCAAATATTATACTCCGTATATGTCATCTATAATTTTTAATGAAATAATGTCTCTTCATATTTAAATTCCGCTTTCATTTCTCTTTTTTCATCAGCCATAAAAGTCAAATCCGTAGTACACACTATAGCTGGGCTAAATCACAGCGGTACTCCTAGCTAAAGTAATTGAGCATTGGTAGTCAGTTTTGGGCTTTGGTCGTAGTGCACTATCGAGTTCAGTTGCGGTTTTCCATTAGTTCTGTGAACGGACATCATATTGGTAACATGAGGATCATGTGTCCTGATAAGTGACAATTTTACCGATTATATATCCACATTATACTCTTAGTCAATTTTATGATCTTATATTTCTAAAATAGCTCAATTTACAACTAGTTATATATAATATGGGTCGGTCACAATTTTATCTTGGTTTATTTGTTTTGTCGAGAATATGGTACTGCGCTTTTGTATAAATATTTTGTAGGTACCAAATTGAGAAGAACTTACAACATATCGTGAAAAGACGGAAATGAAAATGAGTTAAGATGGACCGAAGGAAAATAAATGGATCAAGCTTTATTAATAAATGGCCCAATTAAATATAAAAAGAAAACAAAAATGATGGGCCCAAAATGAAAAGAAGAAGAAGGAGAGCAAAAAAAAGGGGAGACAGCAAGAGAGGAGGGGAGCACGTAGAGAGAGGAGAAAAGAAGACAGAAGCAGCCGTAGAGTAGTGTAGCAGTAGAGCAAGCACGAACTCCTTCCATTTTATTTCGTATTTTTCCTCTTCTTTTTACTTAGATTTAATTTAATTAGTTTTTAATCTTTAGTTTATTAGTTTAATTGACAATTTATGGGTAGATTTAATATATTTTATTTATGTTAAAGTTAGAGATTATGTCTTGTTTTACTCTTATGTGTTGTTATTAAGCCAAAGTTTTAGTCTTTATTGTTAATTGCTCTTAGTTTTATGTTAAATTTGTCTTTTATTATTATGATTAGTTTTGATTATGATTAGTGAGTAGTTGTATTTTTAGGGTTTGATTAATCCATAGTACGATTTAATTCTTGTGATTGAATTTCTCTAGACAAGTTATCGAGTTGCGATATTTGGGTTTGTTAAGGGGGTTTTGTTCGTTAATTTGGGTTAAACTCGGGAGAGGCAATCTTTTAAGAGCACCCCTTAACCAGGACCGAGACTCTTACCATGGGAGTGGGAGAGTGAAGGTTGGGATTTTAGACACCATTTTATTCCCTTGACTTATGTGTTAGTGCCATGGGAGTGGACTTTTGTGTAAGTAAAGGAGACTTAGTACAAACTCGGGAGTGGAGTTCTAGGTAATTTAGGTTGCGACCGTACAAACTCGGGAGAGGAGTATTTGGTAGCTTCATAGGTGTTATCCCCCCACTTTGCGATTTGGTGACTTGTCTTAGGCGTGCTAGTGGAGATATCGAACCCTAATTTCTTTATTTTATCGATAAAATCCATTACTTATATTTCTCTTTTACTCTTTTTATATTTGATAGATTTAGTTTAGAAACCCTAATACAACTTTTTGACCGACTAAACTAGGAAGAAAACCGAGACTCATAGCCTAACTACCCATCCTTGTGGATTCGACTCTCTCATACTACATTGACCACGTTATACTTGCGTGAGAGGTAATTTAAACCGTAACATGTCCACTGGATTGCTATAATTTTCAGAAACTGAATTATATAGTCACTATGGCAGATGAGGTGTAATGGAGAATTTATTTGATATTAGCATGCATAGTATTGCTTAAAGTAGTTAGACTTACAGCCTTACGTGGTGAAATATATTGCGACTTGGCTTTGGTGATATTCAATTGGGCTCATTTGAGAAGACCAAGACACCCTAAAAATGTTCATTTAACAGAAGCTTATATATGGTGCTCTACTTTGACATACATTATGTGCCGCTTTTGGTTAGGGGATAGTATAATTTTGGCTTCACAATTTGAGGTGGTGATCGCTCTTTGTTGGAGAAACCAAAATAGAATCTGGTCAGGGGAAGAAGTAATTTTGCTAAGAAATTATGCGTAAAAGATACTGCCTCCATTTTGCTAATATAAACTCCCTTCCACACGTCTATTATGCGTAAAAGATACTGCCTCCATTTTGCTAATATAAACTCCCTTCCACACGTCTATTTCCTTGTGTTTCTAAACGTTCATGACTTATGATTCACAAAATTATATTGCCAATAAGTTATGAAATCCAAACCCATTGTATGTATGTAGAAATATGCTTTGGTAGGATAGTTTTTAAATGTTACTTATAAAGTAAAGTATGACAGTTTCAGGGTTAAAAAACTGTCTCCGTTATATAACAAGACAAACAAGAGTTTAGATATGTGAAATGCTGCATAATAATAAAGCCGGGGTAGTATTTTTATGGTATGTCCCCACCTCTCTACGTGAATGGCCTTTATGACAATGGGCAACATAGTTTTTATTTATTTATTTTATTTTATTTTTATTTTTCCTGTGACAAACTGACAATGCTTAATTGGACCTCGGTTATTTGGGTAACTTTTTTGTGCGTGTCAATGTTCACCATTCCTCTGAAGGTTATGATTAAACGCTGGTCACAAGCGAAATGAAGGAAATAAGCAAAGATATATGAATCAGCACTAGGAGTAAGTATGGAAATAAATAAACGCTTAAGGTTTGCTTGGGAAAGCGTTCCAAAACAGGCTGTTTATGAAATTCAGTCTATTGTATGGGAACTTGTGAGGATGTGATGAATGAACTTTCAGAACAAGCTCCTTGAAACAAACTTCACCGCGTTTGTGTGTGACAAAATGGAAAAAAAAAATTAGATTATATACTGCCTAATTGCATCACATAGGTGAACCTGATTTCCATTTTTAATGAATAGAAACAAATGGGTCGAGAATTCTGGAGTCTATTGTTGACTTTGTTATATTTTTACACAGGTGATTTTGTTGCTTAGAAGTTTAATATGTATATGAATGGAACTTAGTCATAACTTGGGGTGACAACATGTGCTCTATGGTAGATGGTTGCTAATTGTCAAGAGTGTGTGTGGTTTTACCGTCTTATATCTAGAGGCTTATGTTTTTCAAAATAAAGGGAGACATGAAATCTAGTGGGCCTATATATAGTCAAAGGTTTCGCCACAGACATACATTGAGGTTGAACAAATGTGTGGGCCGTCGAAACTTATTTTATTTCATGTACGTGTAGCGGTGCTGCATTATAGCTTGCTCTATGGTGCTAACTAGTTTAGGGTTTATGCTAACTAGTTCCGCTTTCCATTGTCGAGTATCTTCTGCTGTTCAGACTATTTCAGTTTCTGTTTGAGGTTTCTCTGTGGTTAATAGGTTTACTTTGTGGTGTCTATGGTTGGTGAAGTTACGAGCTAGTTAATTACATCCTGTGAAGCTTCACTGTACATCAAGGTATAATAATTAAGTTCCCCTTTTGTTATCCTCACAGTTCTGTTCGATTTTGGATGGCTGCTACCAAATATTTAGAGCACCTAGTTTCTGGTCTTCCAGGGTTGTCTTGATTCTAGTTGGGGTTTGATTTGAGATGTTCGCTTAAAAATTGTGATGCATCCGAGGTAGACGATGGTGTATATACTGATAAAAAAATAATACGGAATCTTAGCTCTCAGGTGGTGTTTCTCTATCATGATAGTTCATCAAATATATTCTTCTTTATTTTCTTTTCAACTTATCCTTTGCAGAGGGATAGTAACTTTCAGTTGTTGATATCTTTTTAATCAATTGTTATTGTTTATGTGCTTTATTTTATGGTGAAACGTGAAGGCGCTTCTTCAGATTGACATTGTTCGTGTGGTGCGATGTATGGTTAAAAAGTGGTTGAGCTTATGTAGTGAGTGTCTGTTGCTGCTTCGGTGACTGCTATGTACATAGTTTCTTATATTGTCGTGCAGTTAGTTCCGTATATTGGTTGGTTGTTATGAGGAAGTTGTGATGATGTATTGATGTTCGTTGTTAAATTTACCGCAATAAATGAGCAAACATTAAAGTTGTAATGTTGACGATTGTGTCAAGCATGTGTGTGCGTGCGTCTGTGCGAATTTGAGGGCTACTCACATGGCTGAAAAATTTGACCATGGTGTTAAGGGATAGAGGAGCAACATTGTTATCATCTCTTGGTTTTTCAACTCACATGTAAAGTTACAATTAGAGAGTGTGATGTCATGTATACATCATCCTAAATGTATTCCTAAATGAGTTAGTAATAGAGTCCCACTGATACTGCTGTAAGATTGTGGGCTTCGTAGCCAAATTAGTTCCATAAAAATTCTGTCTCCCTTCTATTAAATTTGCCGAGAATTATTAGTTTGTACTTATTTTTAAAATCCGCATAGTTAAATGGCCTGTAATAGTTGGGTGTTATTCGTTGTGAAGAAGTGGTGATTATGTATGATGCTCATCGGATTCTCTATTGGTTGTGTGAAGGCTAGGGATATGATGTGAGTTGCTCAGGGCTTAAATTAGTTGGAGCTATTTACCATTTTGGAAGGGGTGGTTATGGATACCATAGTACGACCCTGAGTTCTGTCAAAAAAAGTGATGATAACATAGAAGAATAACAAGATGGAATGTGGAGAACCCGATACTTGATAAAATGTGTCGTTACCATTACACATGGCTGTTTTGAGTTAGAATAGCAACTGTTGGAGGTTCGTCAAGGCTGTGAGTAGTGAGAACCTTTAAGCTCATTTGGGGTTGTAGGATGGCTTGTCGTTTCGCTCTTATTTCATAAGCTGCAGAAGTCAATTCTGTATAACACTCTGTAAATAGGCTATATCACAGCTGTACTACTAGCTAAAGTAATTGAGCATTTTTGAGTTCGATTGAGGTTTTCCATTAGTTTTGCGAACAGACATCGTATTGGTAAAACGAGGATCAATTGTCCACTGGATTTTATATTAGTATGTTTAGTATTGATTCAAGTACGTAGACTTATTCCCCTACGTGGTGAAATATATTGCGACTTGGTTTTGCTGATATTCAATTGGGGTCATTCGAGAAGACCAAGATACGGCCAATAATGTCCATTTAACAGAAACTAAAATGTTGTGCTGCACTTTGATTACGAGATAGTTTCATTTGGGTTGCTCAATCTGAGGTTGTGGTCATTCTTTATTGGAGACGAAATGTGGTCAAGGGAAGAGGACTTACACATCCATTTCCTTGTGTTTCTACATGTCCAAGGGCCAACACGGCTTATCATTTACAAAATTATATTGCCTATACGTTACGAGATCCAAACCATTGTATTAAGCCATATAATATTAAAACCAAGGGATTATTTTGTCGGTAGGTCCCCACTCCCCATCCTCCATATATGAAAGCCTTATAAAGCAATGGACAATATATGGAGTACTTTTCTTTTTCTGTGACATGGTAATTGGACCTTGGTTATTGAGGTAACTTTTGGTGTGAGTTCCTCTGAAGTTTATGAATTATGATTAAACGCTGATTGCAAACAAAATGTATGGGCAATTGAAACTTACTTTTTCTCATGTACGTGTCGGGGTGCTGCATTACTGCTTTCTGTCGATGGTGTTTATAGCTTAGGGCTTATTCTAACATGATGTTAGTCTTGTTTTATTCATATCTACTAGACTTCCTTTTTTCCCTTTAAGAAAGTTTGTCGAGAATTTCATGTTATATAGATCTGCCATCCTTGAGCTACGGCATGTCATAGTTGGGCTTTCCATTGTCGAGTTTCTTCTGATGTTCCAGTTTCTGTTTGAGGTTTCTGTGTGGTTAATAGGTTCACTTTGTGGTTTCAATGGTTGGTGAAGTTACGAATTACTTGTAGTTAATTACTTCCTGTGTGGTTAATATGTCTAGTGATGTTGCCGAGGTTAGGGAGAATGCAGTTTTGGGGATTGCTAGAATGTCTATTCGATCTGTTGATCTTGATCTACCACCTGTTCGTTATAAAAAAGAGGTGATTTGTGTATTAATTTTTCATCGGATCCTCATTGGGCCGGTAGGGTATGTAAGTGTTTATTTGTACATATGATGTCGTCGGATCCCTAGGGTGGTGATGTTCATTAGATTCCTGGGGACCTTAAGTTCTATACTTCTATCTCAATGAACTAATGAAGTGATTGTATCATTGGAGAATAAAAAGGACTGAACTTGGACAACTCGAAACTTGATAAATTGTGTCATTACCATTGAGCATGGCTGTTTTGAGTTAGAATGCGGATTGTTCGAAGCTCGATAGGTTGTGAAGACCTTTTTGTTGTTAGTCAGATTACCATTTGGGGTTGTAGCCTTGTAGGAGAGGTAGTAGTTTCTAAAACATTTAGTCCAGCTTATCATTTCGCTCTTATTTCATCAGCACCGTAGAAGTCAGTTCTGTAGAACACACTACAGATAGGCTTATATCACAGCTGCACTCCTAGCGAAAGTAATCAAGAGTTAATTTTTGTCGTTCTTATGAAGCTTATGAATTATGATTAAATGCTGGTCACGAACAAAATGAAGGAGAAATGGAAAGATATAGACTCAATCATAGAAAGTATGGAAGAGATATAAACACTTGAAGGTTACTTGGGACTGCTTTCGAAAACAAGCTTTTATGATCATTCAATCAAGTAGATGGGAGTTTAGGATGAGAAGAGGGAGCTTCCAAAACCAGCCTTTCACAAAACTACCCCGTGTTTGTGTGTGACAGAATGGAAAATCATTAGATCGAATATTGCCCAAGTGCATCACATCGGTGAACCTGATTTGGCGCTTATTTGTTTTGTACAGAGTCTTACTAACTAAATAGGCTCGCAAGATATATGTAATAAAGAAATCGACTACTCGAGTGTTGAAGCCGATCATTAATTTTATTTCTCATGTTTGAATATATTTCAGGGCACTCAAGAATTGAGTTTGAAGCATGCAGAAATCAGAAAGACAGCTGCAGGAAGAAGATAGCAGGTACTGAATATCGAAATGCCAAGTTGATGTTCACTTGCGTGGCCTGCAACGAGCTGGGCCAACTTCTGTGGGCGATTAAATGGAACTTGTACTAAAAAAGCGGATCATGTTTCTAAAGAAACGAAAGTGAGCAAAAACCTGTTTACCAAAGGATCGTAAATTCAAGGTCATGTACTCTCTATCTACTATATGTCCTGGAGATTTTCAAGTACAAAAGTATTCCATACCTAATAGGTTCTCGTTGTACGATAACATTATTTAAGCATTGTCGACGACTACCATATGTTATGTTCATGTGTCAGCTACACTTCCTTCATGACTTCTATGGCAAGACTTATATTATTGCGTCCACGTACTTCTGGTCCGACAATTCTCTTTGAATCGGTCTCCAACGATTGACTTAGAATAATTTGTTTAATTTTAATATGTACTTCGTACTTCTGTGTGCCGGTGACCTACCTAAAATCTGATGCATAGTTCGAGCTTAATACTCTAGTATAAGATAGGAAATATTCGGAAGACAAATGGAAGGGTGGTTTTCCCAATTTGTCGTACAGAGTCGTATAGTTTGGCTATTGCGAAGTTGTGTATTCCCTGAGCACTCGGCCTGGTGCGATTTTTTCATTTTCGTTTCCCGTGTCTTGCCTTTTGGGGTTGATGTTTATCTAAAAAACTAAACCGTTTCCCATTATGTGAATTTATCGCGTATCGTAACATACAATGATATAAAAACAAGAATAATTTATAAAAAAAAG
Organism: Dianthus caryophyllus; assembly: GCA_023091065.1. Classification (NCBI taxonomy): domain Eukaryota; kingdom Viridiplantae; phylum Streptophyta; class Magnoliopsida; order Caryophyllales; family Caryophyllaceae; genus Dianthus; species Dianthus caryophyllus. The sequence continues at coordinate 52,317,664 of CM041516.1, read as the reverse complement.
GCAGTAGATTAGGCAATGTGGTGGACCTATAATCTCAATTAAATGTGAGCAATTTACAGCATTGTAAGACACGATCATGTTTACTCTCCAATGTAAAGCAATTAACATGCGGGGTTTATGTTAATTATTGCTAATGTAATAGGGTAGTTAATATAGTGTGGAGCTATAGTAATTTTTTCTAACCTCGAGCACTCTGCCATTGAATAACTGGTTTTTTTTTATTCAATTGTAGATTGGTAATTATAATTTCATGCTATAATGAAGCATTTAGATTAATTAAGCTGGTACATTGAGGTGCAGAAGTACTGTATCCAAAATAGGGCATTGACAAATTGATATCAACACATTAAAAAACATCTATCGTCTACATCATGTATATGATAGTATTGTGAGACCTTTCAGATTCATATTACTCCCTCAGTTTCTTATTTTTTTTCCATTTATTTTTTCGCGGTTTTTTAGGCGCTACTTTGACTGTATTTATTTATATCAATATACTACTTTTTTCGATCAAAAATATAATTTTGTAAAAGATATTTTTAACGACAAATTGTAATAATATGTTAGTTTCATAATATAATTTATTTTATAATTTTAGATATTGACGGTCAAAATTTTAGAAACGTGGATAATTGGATATGAAGGTATGGTGAATATATGAACTAAAATGGGGAAGACATGAAGGAGATGTGAGAAGAATAAAGAGAGTACATAAAACACAGAGTAACAGTGAAGATACTAGAAACGTGGTGAGTCTTGCATTTATGCAGTGAGCTGATGAAAATAGTTGACGTGCACCACACATAAAACAAAACTGATCACAACACACTTATTATACTTACACACGGTAAATATTTTGCGCTATTTCCTATAAAGTGTAATTTGAATCAACGCCTCCTTCTTTTACGTACGTACGTGGAGATAACTCTCTGCAAAACCGATATGTATATGCCAATCAACAAACAAACACTCTTTCAATTGCTGTTATTATTGCTGTGTTTCTCTCATATTCCTATAAAGATTTACTCCATATTCAATCCTGTTGTTTAAGGGGGTTGGAAAATTGTCGGTGAGTAAGAATATGGTTATCGCCATGGATTAAGTAGCTTTTTTTTTTTTTTTTTTTTAACTGAATCGCCAGTTCAACTGGCTTTTTTAAATTTTTTTTTTTTTTTTTAACTGAAACGCCAGTTGAACTGGCTTTTGTGTGTTTGTTTTTTGTGAAATCTTTCGCTATTTGAAGTAGCTCTTAGTGCTTTTGTTTTTTTTGGGTGCATGTTTTGCAGCTTTGCAGTGTGTGAAGGCTTTTATTTTTTTGCATGCTTTTGCAGGGTGTTGTTATTGTCACACCAATGCCCATTTTCCATTATATAACACCCCTCCTTAGAAATCACTTCCTGCGTAAAAAAAAAAAAACTTAGTTCTTACAAAAAAAAAAAGCTAAAAAAAAAAAAATCAATTTCAGATTCTCCGGTTTTATACTTATCTAAGTAAGTGTTTTTTTACGTTTATTTGTTGTTATACGTATAATGTATTTCTTATTATGTATTACTTATTATTTGTTTATTATTATGTAGTTTTTAGACTTAATCTGAACTACCCCTATATGAAATGTATTTCGTTTGTCATGGAATCATGTTTTAGTTGTGTATGTCCGTACCCTTTCTATTAGTATATACTGGACAAATTTTAAAATAGAAGTTGATTCTTATAAGTTTTAGATTAAGTTATAGGATACTCTCTCCATTACTTTTTATATGCCGTTTATGTGAAATGCACACTTATTAAGAAATTAATTTAGAGGTAATTATAACATTAATTAACTATTCAATGAATGTTTAAGAAAAATGAAATGCTCTTGCAACTAACCAATCAAAAGTTCTTAAATGAAATAAATTGAAGAGCCATCATTAATTATATCATTGAATTAAGACAAAAATACTTTGGGAGATGTAAAACGTCTTCTAAACAGTAAATTTTGTATTTGTCTAAAATGACTTATAATAAGCAATGGAGGGAGTATTTATGTTTGTAAGTAAACAGTAAATTTTTTATTTAGAGGAAACTTTTGTTTTTCATTTGTAAGTAAATTTTTAATTGTAAATAAAATTTTTTTATACTCGTAAGTAAATATTAACAAAAAAAATTCTCATTTTTTATTTATGTTTGTTTTTTGTACTTGTAGTTTTAAAACTTAACTATTAATTAAAAAAACAAAAATGTTTGTAAATTAGAGATTTTTAGTTAAGAGTATTATTACTACTAAGTAAATATGTTAAATAAGGTATTTTATCTAATTTTTTTATGTTTATTTAAACGTAGGTAATAATTGTACTTTAATATTTAAGTAGATAATAAAAAATGTATTTAGAGGAAACTTTTGTTTTTCATATATTAATTATTTGCATTGGGAAAACGATGTTTTTATTAAATAAAAATATTTAGTTAGACAATACTTTATTGATCATATTTTTCTGACGCTTGTTTACTTTTTTGTACCCATTTTTTTTGTGGTTGTTACGTTTGTATATGATGTGTAATTGTTTACATGTTAAAACCATTAAAGAAGCTAATTCATATTTAAATCTTTTACAGTTATGGCATCTTCTTCTTCTTCCCAGCCTAGATGTTTTCAAGGCCCCCTCAATGATACAGTGTTTTGTCTCCAGGCAAAGCATATATATCCGCACAAGTTTTTAAGTCTAAACGTTCGATCCATCTAATGTTGTCGCCTTAGCACGTAGAGCGGACGGTACTGTATGGAGCGAGTGGTCAAATGAGATGGAAATTTGTCAAGGAACGACAAATTATGTCGCGCAGATGGGATTTGGGACATTTTTCAAGTTAGGAAACATGAGAAACGACCACTCTCTTTTGCATGCACTTCTTGAGAGATTTCGTCCCGAGACCCACACATTTCACCTTCCAGTAGGTGAGGTGATGATTTCTCTGGAGGATGTTGAGGTCCTCCTTGGTCTTAGGGTCGATGGTTATCATGTGGGGTCTAATCCCACCGGTTTGGTGGTTCCCGACACTGCTTGGGAAGCCTATGTTCATGAGATGCTTGGTATAGAGGAGCTTCCCCATGGGCGTTCCATTTTTGAAGCCGATTGGTTGGTCACCTCACACTTGCAAGGTAGGATACGTAGACCTGCTACCTTTACTGAGGCCGACATGCAGCAACGTGCTCGTTGTTTTGTTCTTTGGATGTTAGGAAATGGGTTGTTTATCAACTCTAAGAAACAACATGTTCACAAGGATATGGTACTGTGTGTAGCTGATTTTAATGTGTGTAGTGGCTCTGATTGGGGTTCAATTTGTCTTGGCTTACTTGTTGCATGATATGTGCAAATGTTGTTTACGACCCCCCACAGACACTATTTACATGAACGGAGCCACACAACTGGTGCAATATTGGGCTTATGAGCGGATATCTATTTTAAGGCCTCAATTCCGCGAGCAAAATGATGCGCCGTCTGGCATGCCAGCTAAGTGTAGTCTCATCATCAACAAGAGCGAATGCCAGCGGCATTATGTTGTTGTTAGACGTCTTGCAAACAGCAACCAACAACTTCCCTTTGTACGATCCACGAAGATGCGTCCCGTCCACAGAAATAACAGGACAACACTCTTGAAAAGCGGCAATACAAGGACCAAAAGACCAGAAAACATATTTTAACACCCGATTGGGCAAATTTTTCGTCCCTTCAGAAAACTTGTACTTAACATACGTTCCCGGGTTAGCGACCTAAACAAAAATGACGGGAACACATATGAAAAAACATTATACAATATAAAATAATAGAATCCACTAAAACAAACATATTAACACACCTGAAGAGCCGCCATATTGTAGATACCCGTATCCGTACCCCCCCAAAAACAAACCCGATGATGAAAAGGACAGTCGTACATGCTTTTAAAAGAGTCGAAACGGTACAAAAGTGTCTAAAACGTATTTAGTCATTTTTTAGCGTATTAATTTGGACTTGCATAATCATAAAAATGAATGTCACTATTAGTCATTTTAGGAGCATAACACGAGCGCAATACTGGAACGTTCTACTAAGCCAAGCCACAAAACAAATTTCAACTAGCTACAAAACGGCCCAAACTTACAAAAACGACCCAAAACCCGACTCGCCAAATGGGCCAAAGTGCGTCCCGAGTCACCTTTTCACGAAACTAGAAATTACAAAACCATAAAATAATATACTTTAATATTATTTTATTTTCAAGCCAAAATCGAAAAACACAACAAAAACCGAAACACGAAAACCGAAATTCGGACCAAAACAGAGCCAAGACTTAGCCTCTAAGAATCGAATAAAGACATAATCATCACCCAAAACGCGTCACTTAAGCCAAAGGCGGCATAACCAACTCACAGAACAAAATATAAATCGCCTGTCAACAGGCGATTAAAATCTTAATCGCCTGTTAACAGGCGATTATATATTTGTTCTGTGCAGCCGCCTTTTTGATTTTTCTCCTACAAAATATCTAACCCAAGCCAACTTAGTCGCCTGTGCTCAGGCGATTATTTTTGGCCACCTATTCAAACCAGACTTTCCCTATAAATACCAACCCCCCTCGATCATCCAAATGGTCGGTTTTTCAATTCACAAGTCGATAATACTCACAAAATCCACTCAAAAATACCGTCTTTGCATTTTCGAAAGGTAGACATTCTACCTACGTTTTTTAGATGTTTTGAGACTCGGACCGAGCAGGGTTACATTAGCCCTCCTCGGTCCACTACTCGATGAATTGTCATCACTCTTTCTCTATCTACGCCTCACGTACAATCGACCTATACGGGTTCCTAACCCGACCCGATATTGGCATTAGCTAAACCTTATTCGTAATTCGGTTATAAGCAATTCGGATTCATAATCCGTCTAAAACCCCGCCAATATCGCATAAATAAACGACCCACTATCACTAAAGCAAACCGACGTCACTTTTATAATTATGCAAGTCCTCATTCATGCATTAAATTACGACTAGAATCACGGTTCCAACACTAAATTGTACCGTTTCATAGAGTCTTTTAGCATGTCAAAACTGAGGGTTTTCACAAAATCTTAGAGTATAATATGAGGGCGGAGAATAACGTCCATGGTAATAATTTAGTCAATAAATTATTACTTAACGTATATCTCCTATAGCAGTATGTCATTATTATGACATTTTTTATCATTTATGCATTTTAATCGAGTCATATTTATTCGTACTTGTACATAGCGTCATTTTAGCCCAAATATCGAAATTAAACAAATGTTTTCAAAATTAGTAGAGACTACTTTTACGTAGGCTTTTTGATTTCAGTTTTCAAAACTTATTTTGCCAAAACTTTCGAAAAGTAACCTCACTCCGAACCCCTTCTCTGGTTTCAAACCTCAGATTTTTAGATATCGACGCATCTTGAAGTCCGAGACACTCGTGTCTTGAATTTCAAGACGCGTTGAATAGGTCCCAAATGCCTTTAAATATTTGGTGGCGACTCCGAAAAACACCCTTTTCAAAATGATTTTTCTACATTTCTTTTTGATCTTAAACTCATGCGATGATCTCCCCCATTTTTACAAAACTTCGCACTTTTTTCCCGCGAAAGATTCCGCCTTCGCGCCCCACAGGCGAGGCGAGAAGCGTGGCGTCGATAGGTTTTCCCGACCCTTTTTTTTTAGCCGAGACCTTAGCGTTTTCCTCTCCAAAAGGGTAGATAATTTCCCGGTACCTTCACATATACCTAGGAAGGTCTCTGACATTGTGCTCCCAGGAACCGTACACGGCCTCAATTGCCTTCCTCCGCCCGTGCCACGCCTTACTGTAGGTCACATCCACGCAAAACGTTTTTTTGACATCGAGTTGGACAAGTTTAACTTTATATCCAGTGTCCTGTTTCACTGCATCCATAACCAACACACCAATTTCCCGGGAGGTAACGTTCTTCCTCCTACTCGCGTTTGAAGCTCCGGCACAATTGTGCTCAGGAGTCCAAACAACAATCTTCCAGAACCCAGACCCCCTCTGTTGCGTCGCTCGCACCTTCCAACCACAGATTACACCGTGAAGCAACTCCTGAGGGTAACTTGTGGCTCTAGTCCCACACTCAACAGCCCACGTCCTCTTCCGACTCTCAACCGTTCGATACGAAACCCCTCTCTTCGAAGACCAACTTGTCATGGCATTTTGAACATCTGCCTTTGTTTCAAATAGCGTCCCTCCGACGATATTGTCAACGTTTCCATCAAACATTTTGGAAAATAGAGACCGCGAAGAACGGTCAGGCTCATCACGGACAGCTGAATAAACATAATGGTCAATAGGATACGAGGTACCACCTCATCATCCGGGTCCGAGCTAGAGGGTCTAAACTTGACCTGCAACATGAACCGCTACATCGGTGTTATAAGTAGGGTCATTGCTATCCTCGCCACCATCGTTTTGGCGCACGGGAACACATTCAAATCTAATTGATGTCGGTTGTTAAGCTCAACAACATCCCTCACCCCTCTACCTACCAACACAGCACCCTCACTAGATCCCCCAAACTCATAAAAGGGTTGAATGAATTGGGACGATGACAAAGGAGGAGGAGTGGTTTCTAACATAACATATAACTCCGGAAGATTAAACGCATACATATAAATTGCACATACAAACTGGTTATCCTTGATATAAACATTGTTGGAGTATGTGTCCTCCACAATAGTGCGATTACTTAATAAATCTCAATTAAGGAATACATGGGGATAATCCAGTATTATTGTCAATTGATTAACGTAAATCAATAACGGTTGGCTGACTAGAGTTTGACGTTATTGTCGTGAGAACGGCGGTAATCAATTGATCCCTTTAAGTCACACCTATAGGAAAGTACTCCAAATATTTAAGCTAATTAATTGTATGAGATACGATTAAATTAGTAACTTGATAAATTGACTAACGGTTAGTCAGTGTATTAATTTAGAGAGAAATCGAGTTGTGAACTCGAATGATTTAATTTTATATCGATAAAATTATTAGAGGGGATGAGAATTAGTGATTAAACGTTAATTCACTAATTATGTATGTTTTACTAATGAGATTAGTAAAAGTACATTTTCAATATATGTGTAAGTGTACATGTATATTAAGGAAGAGTTTAATTAATTTATACTTTATCATATTAGATGATTTAAGTGATAAATTACAAGTATTTGTGAGACAAATATTGATCAACAAAATGGACCCAAGTAAGGGCCTAGGACCATCCTAAATGGGGCAAGAAAGAGGAGTAGATTCCTCTTTGTCCTATTCATTTTGTTTGCTAGTCTTTTGCATGCATTAGAAACATTATGATGACAATGCATGTGTTTGTTCTTTACAAGAAAAACTAGCACCACACTCTTCCTCTTCTCACCCATTAGGCCGACCCCTTGGAGGTGTGTGACACACACTTCTTTTGCTGATTTTTCTACAAAATAAGAAGGCCAAAGTGAGAGATTATCATTCATGCATTCTTTCCTCCTCATCTCTCTCATATTCTCTCAAAACTAATACTACTATTAGTCTTAATATTACTAAGTGTTAGTAATACTATTATCACATAATATCAAGTTTATACTAAGTGATTTCTAGATCAAAATCACTAGTATATTTTGGAGTAGTTCTTGGGTGTATCTCAAAGGAGGTTTCCTACTTTGGAAACTCGGGTTTGGAGGATCATCCTACTTACTAGCTCAAGAAACAAAATAAGAAAGGAGTTCTTATTTTGTGCCCACATTTCCTTTAAGAGAAAGGTATAACATTTCTAAACTTGTAACAAAGTATTTATGTAACCACATAGATCTTGCTCATCAAATTAGAGTAATTTGATTTACACTAATATTTGATTAGTGAATGGGATCCGATCCCTACAAGTGGTATCAAAGCTTAGGCTTGTGGTTACAAATTTATTTTGTTGATTTTGGGGTTTTATATATTTATTGAGAATAAATATGATAAAATCCGAAAATGGTGTTAAAAGTGGTTTTAACACGAGATTTTTATAGCATGCAAAGTTTCGGGTCTCATGAAGTTACTGGTCAAATTTCGTATTTTTTGAAATTTGTTTGCTAATTAAAATGATTTTTATACAAAACCGAGTCAAAAAGTGTGTTTTTGGCTAAAATAATTACTATAAATAGTTATATTTGGAATCTGGTCACGAAAGTTTTACACAGTGATATTTCATATATATACTTTCTGGATGTAAATTTTCAGAATCAGATCTTGAGTTTTGAACATTTATTCATATTTTTGTTTAAAATCGGTATAATATGCATTTTAATGTCCAAAATATAGTAAACGTTGTTTGATGGACATGAAATTTAGACCAATATTTGAATACATTATGAGGATGCTCACGTATAAATTTGGGATTTTTCCTCATCGTTTTGGACGTTTTGTTGATTTTATGAGATAAAATCGATGAAATCGTATGTTATTTGTTATAAAATAATTCGTAATTATTTTCTGACCAAACTTTTCATTTCTGATATACTGGAAGTGTTCCAGAATATACAAAATTTTTTCAAAATAAAAATGGTTTTATTTTATTTTATTTTGATTTTATAAAGCTTTATTCATAAAAGGGTTATGATTAAAGTACATATAATTAGCAAATGACCATGATTATGAACTAAAATCACCATGAATTAGTGAAAACTAATTTTGAGTGTTCTAAATCAGTTTAGAAGTTTTAGTTCAAGCTTAAAAGGTGTTTTAAGCATTATTGATTAATATGAGATTAATCGATTAAAAATGATATCGGTATAAAACATATTAATGCGATTATTGTTTAGGGTGATTTTGGCATGTTTTTATTTATAAGCTATTCATTATGCATGTTTGGATGAATGTTTATTGTTGAATGAATGTTTATTCTTACTAGTATGGCCATAGTTTATTATATTTTTACCGATATTACCCGTAATGTAAGGGAATATCGTGTGGGTTTGTAATTAAATGCGATCTCGTATCGCCGGTTTGTAATATTAATAGTTTATTTCATTTACAAATGTATAATAGGGTTGCTATGTATTCATTTGTATATTTATACTTGTAACCATTTCAGAACCAAGACTCTGATGGATCGAGAGGAGCCTTAGAAGTGTTCTAAAGCTTGCAAGGAGGAGACTTGGATGAGATCCATGTGAAGAGGGACCAAAGAAGTTGGTTTCCAATTTGTAACTCCTTGTAATTTTAATTACCTTTAGGTGGCCATACTAGGTTTATGCTTTTGCTTGCTATGCTTGTTTGATTGCTTATTTATTCCGCACACATGCCAAAATCGCCATGCATGCCACGATATCCCACTATGATTGTCGGTTTTTAGGTCGCCATTCTTAAATTAGTTCACTTATAAAGAATTTTATGACTAAAATCGACAAGATCACCCACATTTTTTAACAAATGAATTGAGATTAAGCCTTTCCAAATGTAGCGACTATGAACCCCATGTTCGTGAGGACCTCCGCAACGTGGAACCTTGTTACCATGGGTAAGTAGTGGGAGGAAGTCCCATGCTAATTTGGTTTGGACTCAACCAAATAAGAGTTATTTGGGACTAATGGATGCATTTTATTGAAAATCATCAACCAAGCATTCTAGTGTAGAATTAGTCAAGTGTTAACTTATCGTCTTTATATAAAAGGAAACATGAGATGTCTAATTTTATATGAAAAACGAGTCTTGGAATCATTTATATAATTTCGTGGGAGATCGTTATATAAATGGACATTTGTTTTAAAAAGTGTTTTAGCAAATGTCATCATATACAATGAATGTTAATATATTTCCTCATTTTTGTTGTAGAATTATTTATTTGAAATCGCAATGACAACATCAACTCCCGCACCCATTTTGGGTAAAGTTTCATGGTTGAGAACCGTGATGGATAAATGTATCCTAAAAGATGACGGTAGCAACTTTGTCGAATGAGATTCGACGATAAGGGGCACCGCTCAATCCAACAATGTGCTTAAGTACCTTACCGAACAACCTCCCGCCAAACCCGGACTTAGGGCCACCGAGGCGGCACGAGCCGCCTACGATGAGCACCTAAAGGTTGACAATGACGTTAAAAATATGTTGATTTGGTCAATGTCACCCACTCTCAAACTTCGCTTCGTTACTCACAAAAGTGCATATGAGATATTCACTAGAGCGACGATGATGTGCTTCAACAAAGAGAGCATGAAAGTGAATGAGAGAAAAGATGTTCCTTCAATGGATTGAAGAACATAAACATTGGGGTTATGAAAGGGAAGGGAGCTTATAAAGCTCGGTTCAAGGAAGATAAGGGTAAGGGGAAAGCTATTGAGAATAGCAAGCCCAAACCCGGTCGTTGGAAGCGCAATTGTCCCAAAGTCTTGAAGGAAAAGAATGATGGATGTGCGACATCCAAAGATATTGTTCCTTCTAGTCTTTATATGATTGACATAAATCATGCTTGCATTTCTACAAGGGTATTGGATAGCGGATGTGGATCTCACCTTTGCAATCACTTGCAAGGGATGAGAAACGTGCGGGCACTAGCCAAGGGTGATGTAGATCTCCGCATGGGTAATGGAGTTAGAGTAGCGGCCGTTTCCGTGGGAACCTATGTACTCGCTCTAGCTAGTGGTTTAGAGTTGTATTTAAATAACTGTTATTTTGTACCAACTCTAACGAAAAACATTATCTCCGTCTCCGTGTTAGATGCGGAAGGTTTTTGTTTTATGATTAAGAACAACTGTTGTACTTTTTCATTTAATGAAATGGTTTATGGTGAAGCCATTTCAATCGGAGGTATTTATGTTTTGAATGATGTCAATGATGTTTATCATATAGAGAACAAGAGGCTCAAAACAAATGAATCAAACAAATCCTACCTTTGGCATTGTCGTTTAGGTCACATAAACGATAGACGCATAACGAGACTTGTTGAGACCAAGGTTCTCAAACCATTTGATTGCGAATCATATGGTACATGCGAAGCTTGCCTTTTAGGCAAGATGACTCGTCAACCCTTTAGCAGTAAAGGGACACGAGCAAGTGAGGTTTTAGGACTCATACATACCGATGTGTGTGGTCCATTAAACATCACCGCTAGAGGAGGATATCATTACTTCATTACTTTTACTGATAACTTAAGTAGATATGGTTATGTCTACTTAATAAGGCATAAAAGTGATGCTTTTGAGAAATTTAAAGAATTTCAAAATGAGGTTGAGAACCAAATAAACAAAAGGATAAAAGCACTACGATCGGATCGTGGTGGCGAATATCTAAGTAATGAGTTTGATTCACATCTTAAGAATTGTGGTATAATATCACAATGGACTCCTCCCGCACACCACAATTGAATGGTGTTGCGAAAGGAGAAACCGAACCTTGCTTGACATGGTTCGGTCTATGATGAGTCAAACCGAGCTTCTGGATCATTTTGGGGCTTTGCCTTTGTTATCTCCGTTTTCTCACTAAATCGAAGTCCGACTAAAGCGGCCAATAAGACTCCATATGAGATATGTACGGGAACGGTTCCCTATTTGTCATTCATGAGAATTTGGGGATGTGAGGCATTCGTCAAGAATAAAACTGACGATAAACTCGCTCCAAGGTCTGACAAATGTCTATTTGTAGATTATCCTAAGGAAACCTGTGGTTATTACTTCTACAACCCTCACGAGAACAAAGTGTTTGTGGCTCGTGATGCTGTTTTTCTAGAAAATGAATATTTCTAAACAACAGAGTGGGAGAAAATTTGAACTTGATGAAGTTCAAGAGCCACAAACCGACGCAGAAAACGAGGAAAGTGTTCCCTCGTCTTCTGACACGGTTATCATCCCTAGGAGGTCAGGAAGAATTAGTCATCAACCTGACCGTTACCTCGGTAATATCGAGGAGGAGGGTGATTTGTTGTTATTCGAAAGCAACGAACCCTCAACCTACAAGGCGGCTATTAGTAGCTAACTCAACAACAATGGCTTGAGGCCATGAAATCCGAAATGGATTCTATGTACGAGAACCAAGTTTGGGACTTGGTAGATTTACCTGAAGGAGTGAGACCCCTTCAGTGTAAATGGATATTCAAAATCAAACTCGGCATAGATAAACATATAGATATTTACAAAGCTAGATTGGTGGCAAAGGGCTTTTCACAAGTCCAAGGTATTCATTATGATGAAACCTTTGCACCGGTTGCTATGCTTCGATCCATAAGGATAATCTTAGCGGTTGCCGCGTTTCATGACTATGAAATATGGCAAATGGATGTAAAAACCGCCTTCTTGAATGGGATTCTAGAAGAGGAAGTGTTCATGACACAACCTGAATGTTTTATAGATACATCCAACCCTAAGAAAGTATGCAAGCTTAAGAGATCCATTTATGGTCTTAAGCAAGCATCGAGGAGTTGGAACCACAGATTCGATCATGTTATCAAAAAACATGGATTCACTCGAAGTGCCAAGGAACCTTGTTTATACATGAAGTTTAGTGGGAGTAAAGTAACCTTCCTTGTTTTGTATGTGGATGACATACTACTGATTGGAAATGATGTTCCAAGTCTAAATTCGATAAAGGTGGAATTGGGAAACCATTTCCAAATGAAGGACTTGGGAGAGGCACAACGCATTTTGGGTATCCGGATCTATAGAGATAGATCCAAACGAATACTAGCATTAAGTCAAGAAACTTATATTGATAAGATTCTTGATAGGTTCAATATGAAAGACTCCAAGAGAGGCTTTCTTCCGATGAGTGTAGGAATAACATTGAAGAAATCTCAATGTCCTACGACTCCTGCGGAAATTGAACGCATGAAATTGATCCCCTATGCTTCCGCTGTAGGATCAATCATGTATGCTATGATGTGCACTCGTCCCGATGTCGCTTTCGCTTTGAGCATGACGAGCCGGTATCAAGCTAATCCCGGTGAGAGTCACTGGATAGCTGTAAAGAACATCCTTAAGTACTTGAGAAGAACTAAGGATTCGTTTCTAGTGTTTGGAGTAGAACTTGAGCTACGTGTAAAGGGTTACACGGATGCAAGTTTCCAAACCGATGGGGATGATTTGAAATCCCAATCCGGCTATGTCTTTTTGTTGAATAGAGGAGCTGTTTGTTGGAAGAGCTTCAAACAGAGTGTCACTGCGGATTCTACAACTAAGTCGAATATTTGGCAAGATCTCAAGTCGCTAAAGAAGTCAATGTGGATTCGGCAATTCGTGGAAGGACTAAGAGTAGTCCCTAGTGCCGTGGATCCTGTCACTGTTTATTGTGATAACAGTGGGGCCATCTTTCAAGCAAAGGAGCCCAAGTCTAGTAACAAGTCTAGACACGTTTTGAGGAAATACCACGTTATTAGAGATAATGTGGAAAGGAAGGAAATAGATATTTGTAAGGTTGGGACAGACGATAATGTCGCTAATCCTTTAACCAAGCCCCTTTCGAGGGCTAAGCATGACGCGCACACCGCCTCTATGGGGTTGCGGCGTATGCCAGATTTCCTTTAGTTTCGTAATATGTAATTGAATGATGTATCCTATTACATATATGAAAATAACATTCATTATTTTTATCTTAAGTCATTATGAATGCATACTTTGTTTATCCGAATAGTTGTGTGACAACATTGAACATATTCAAGTGAACGGTATAAACTAAGTATTTGGTTCCTAGTCTCTCATATGAGGTGACGTCTCGGAGAGACTAGATTGCAAGTCGATCGATGGTGGGTTCAACACCATAGGGTCATATGTGATGACTGATCGTTTGCATAGACAGACTGTGAGACACTCTGTCGGACTGTGACGCTTATAGAATTCCTTTTCAATGAGATTGAAACCTGGTCGTGGTGGGAATTTCTATAGTATTCCTTTGAGTCGATTCTTTGATCGAACCGATTATGCAGCCTGCGCGGTTTCCGAAAGTGACTTTCATTTTTGTCCTAAGCCATGCCGTGAAAGGGGTTATAAGGGCATCTTTGGGGTCATGGTGATCCGTGCATTATACAAAGACAATCGAGTGGAAGGAAATGTCCACCCTCGTCAGGGTTAAACATCTTTGGGCCACTCGAGAGAAGTCTGAAAATGCGTGGGCCACGCTCTAGAAGAATCTACGGTAGATTCCCCGGTCAGACAGCTACTCTCCTTATCGAGGAAACCACTCATGATGTATATCTTTTGAATGCAAGTACGACCTGTAAGACACCTTGCATTGAGTGGGAGATGTGAAACGGACATGAGAATTGGTAATGCACAACTTATCTCGGACAAGTGGGAGATTGTTAGAGTATGTGTCCTCCACAATAGCGCGATTACTTAATAAATCTCAATTTAGGAATACATGGGGATAATCCAGTATTATTGTCAATTGATTAACGTAAATCAATAACGGTTGGCTGACTAGAGTTTGACGTTATTGTCGTGAGAACGGCGGTAATCAATTGATCCCTTTAAGTCACACCTATAGAACGCATCTAAATATTTAAGCTAATTAATTGTATGAGATACGATTAAATTAGTAACTTGATAAATTGACTAACGGTTAGTCAGTGTATTAATTTAGAGAGAAATCGAGTTGTGAACTCGAATGATTTAATTTTATATCGATAAAATTATTAGAGGGGATGGGAATTAGTGATGAAACGTTAATTCACTAATTATGTATGTTTTACTAATGAGATTAGTAAAAGTACATTTTCAATATATGTGTAAGTGTACATGTATATTAAGGAAGAGTTTAATTAATTTATACTTTATCATATTAGATGATTTAAGTGATAAATTACAAGTATTTGTGAGACAAATATTGATCAACAAAATGGACCCAAGTAAGGGCCTAGGACCGTCCTAAATGGGGCAAGATAGAGGAGTAGATTCCTCTTTGTCCTATTCATTTTGTTTGCTAGTCTTTTGCATGCATTAGAAACATTATGATGACAATGCATGTGTTTGTTCTTTACAAGAAAAACTAGCACCACACTCTTCCTCTTCTCACCCATTAGGCCGGCCCCTTGGAGGTGTGTGACACACACTTCTTTTGCTTATTTTTCTACAAAATAAGAAGGCCAAAGTGAGAGATTATCATTCATGCATTCTTTCCTCCTCATCTCTCTCATATTCTCTCAAAACTAATACTACTATTAGTCTTAATATTACTAAGTGTTAGTAATACTATTATCACATAATATCAAGTTTATACTAAGTGATTTCTAGATCAAAATCACTAGTATATTTTGGAGTAGTTCTTGGGTGTATCTCAAAGGAGGTTTCCTACTTTGGAAACTCGGGTTTGGAGGATCATCCTACTTACTAGCTCAAGAAACAAAATAAGAAAGGAGTTCTTATTTTGTGCCCACATTTCCTTTAAGAGAAAGGTATAATATTTCTAAACTTGTAACAAAGTATTTATGTAACCACATAGATCTTGCTCATCAAATTAGAGTAATTTGATTTACACTAATATTTGATTAGTGAATGAGATCCGATCCCTACAAACATAACTTCTTCTACCAGACAAGTCTGTCCACACAAGTGTGAACGACATCTGCGTGATTCTGAGATCGACATTGCAATATCTATTAACCTTCTCAACCAGATCATCAAATGAGAGCTGACGATCAACGAGAATCATACCATCAGCTCTACACACCGTCTCTCCCACAACACCACCGACCCAAGGAACTCCGGAAGTCCAGAAACAAGATAAAAAAAATGGAGCGTTAAATGCCATTTTCAGATAATATTTCGTTTTTTAAGTGGTGAATGTTTAGCTTAAAAAAAAATTGTGAATGTTCGAATATATTTTTTTTTAGTGTTGTATTCGAAATGAATGGTAAGTAGCGTTAAACGACGATTGAATTTATAGTGGAATAGCTAAGAAAAAGCTAGTCAAACTAGCTATCCTAAAATAGCCAGTTCAACTGGCTATTTGGAATAGCTAGTTCAACTAGCTATTTCTAATAGCCAGTTCAACTGGCTATTCACTTTGCCTCATTTTTGCAAATCGCCAATTCATTTGGCTATAACCCCTTTTTTTGTTTACAAATAAAAAAAAAACTAATTCATAATTACAAATAAAAAATGGACCACTAATATTTAATGCACCCCAAGTTTCACAGTGTAAAACACTTCTGCTCAAATTGACATATCCAAAGATAATTTATGTATACCTAAAATTGGCAAAAATGATTCGATTTGATGAGACTTATTCTATCTAATTAGGTTGACTCGAGACAAAAGGCCGAATTTTACCTGAAAAAGACAACATGTACTTGACCTGAAACTCAAATTAACATGGCTTGACATTTGTTGACTCATAACTTGAATTGGCCAACTAAAACAATGTGACCGAAAATGGACTCACTACAGAATTATTAATATTCAAGTCATTGACTAACATTATTTGACTTTATATAACAAAATTAATGAAATTAAATTCCTTGTGACTAGAGAGTGACTTGATTCGTTACAAATTAATCCTAACTCAAATGACTCAACAAAGATAGACCCAAAACAAATTTAGGATGTAAAGTAACATGATCCAACTTGTTTGTTAGATCTAAAATAACCGCATTTAAATCCAAGTCAATTATACACTATACAAGGTCTATTATCTATATAGGATTAATTGTCAAACACCACATTTAAAAAAACTTATTATTATCATAAATACTTATGAGATTGTCTCACACATGCAACAACTTATTTATAATTAAAAGGTGATTATATTAGTGTTTAATGCAAGCATTTTTTGAGATTTTTAAATCGATCATTTAAAATGCTAAAATAATTACATCACATTTTAATTATAAGAAAAACATAGTACACGTGACACAGTCTCACATCAAACATACTATAAACCCTATTATGGAGTAGTTTATACGCCAACGTAACCCTTGTTCCAACATCTTAAAACAGATGTAATAACAAGTCAAGTCCACTCGTCTCCCTCACTCAACTCACTCTCCCACCACTTTCAACACCCTCACTTCTCTAATTTTTTTTTTTTTTTTTTTTTTTTTTTTTTTTGATAAGGAAAGGAAACTAGATTGATCCTCTAGGGTAGGACCAACCTACCTCATCTTTTCGGATGAGTGAGGAGAGCGAAAGCCATAAGCTCTCAATCCACCTCGAGGGAGACTGACAAGAATGTTCTAAATTAGCCATAAAGTCAGCGACTTTATTGGCCTCACGAAAACAATAATCATAGCTAATATCCTTAAAGAAGCGGAGGTCAAATTTAACATCTTCAATGATGGATGATATTTCCCAAGGAACTTGCCATACTTCACGTAGAGAATTGATAACACAAAGATTATCACCCTCAATAGCTAGATTGGTAATTCCTAATTGTTTGGCTGCAAAGATACCTTCTCTTAGAGCGAGGGCTTCTGCCATAAGAACACTAGATTGACCACAAGATCTAGCTCCAAGTAACAGCACTTTGCCATTATGATCTCTGATGCAAAATCCTGCGGCTGCTTTGTTATTATCTAGCTTAGAACCATCAAAATTTATTTTGACACAACCTACGGGAGGTTTGGACCAGTAAATTTGATTCTTATCCGAAATAGAATGTGCTCGCGGAGACCGTTTATGAAAATCCTCATGATTGTCTAAATCTGTATGCTTAAGCTTAAATCAAGAGAAAATAGAGCTTTCAAAAGAAAGAGCAATTACATTTACATCTACTAAGATATCTTCAAAAATATATTTATTTCTAGCAAACCACAAAGTCCACCAAATAAAGCATACTTTCGAAAAAGACTGTATGGGAATAGTCCACCAAATAGCAAACCACAAACCCTCACTTGTCTATATAAATACCAAACACCACCCAAAATCAAACAAACAAACAAACAAACCCAAAATCAAACAAACAAACAAACAAACATCCGATCTTCTTCTTATAACATGGCAAAACACTTACTAATCAAATCCAAACTCCTCTCCAAACTCCTCTCTTCTTTCAAATCCTGCCGTCCAAAACACCCTTCTTCCCTCCCCTTCAATCCTGTCCGTCCATCCTCCCTCCCTATCACCACCCGCCACGTGTCCTCTCCTCCACCCTCTTCCAACTGGCACAAACAACGTAATTGGCACGTCATCGCCTTCCACTTCTCCCAAAATTACCATTTTACCCCTCCCCGCCCCAAAGTCTACACCTCCCACCGTGTTCCCCGGCACCGGCGGAGGAAGCGCGAGTTTCCGTCGCCGACGCCGGCGAGGTTGTCGGAGTTCATGAGGAAGGCGGCAGCGGCGGCGGTGGTGGAGGGGAAAGTGAGGGAGAGTTATGCGGTGGTGAAGAGGTCGGAGGATCCATACGTGGATTTCAGGAGGTCGATGGCGGAGATGGTGGTGGAGAAACAGATGTTCGATAAGAATGATATGGAGGAATTGTTGCGTTGTTTTCTTACCATTAATTCCGATCATCTTCACGGTGTTATTGTTAGGGCGTTTGTCGACATTTGGGACGATTTGTTTAGGAGCCGAGAGATTAACGGAAATATTCTACCGTCATTATTTAAAAAAGAATTATTGACTTGTTAGTTTAACTACTAGGGTAATGTTTTAGACTTGGGTTTGTGTCGTTGTAAAATTTTACTCGTAGCTCATTAGTCATTATCAGGTTTAAATGGTTATGATGATTGTGTTTTAACTATTTTTGCATCTTTTTATCGATTTTAAATGTTTTGAAAATGTTTGAGATATAATTTTATATGAACATAACAGTTGATTTGTGCTCCGATCCTTGTCAAAATAGAAAACTGAAATTACTTATTTAAACCGTACAATTTGACCATCTTTAACAATGATTTTCTATGATTAATCATCTTACTCTCTCTCCTCACCCTCTCTCATCCACCTCAATAAAACTCAACTCATCAACTTTTATCAAAAATATAAATTTATCCATGATTACTCATCCCACTTTCTCTCATACTTTATCATACCCCACAATTTTCTTATTTTCTAAAAAAAACTCAATTCACTATTTATATTTACCACTAATTATTTATTTTTTTTATTTAATATTTAAAACTTGATATTAGAAAATAACTGAAAATATGTTTTTGAAAAATATAATATTCATTTGAAATGTTATATTGTAGATATATTTATCGAAAATATCACAATATTTTATTTTTGTTTAATCTTAAAATAAAGTCGACTAAAAAAAATTAACTCACATATGTACAATGTAGAGTTGAATGGAGGGAGTATCATTATTAATACAACAAATTTTTTAAAAATAAATTACCATAATTTAACTTATATTTATAAAATTTTTTTTATATAAAAATATATTAAATTATATAAAAAAAAAAGTAAAAGAATTAAAAAAAAAAAAAAGAAAAGAAAATCTTGCATGCAATACACGAATACATGCAACAAATAATACAAATAATGAAAAATGAAGCATGACCCACCCATGAGTTGCTCACAAAGAAACTCAACAGAATGAATTGTAGTTTGCTGCTCATTCTATGAGTACTTATTTACTCATTACTACACATGTGTTCAAAGCTCATCTCATCTATGAGCATTGTTAAAATCATTTTTAAACATGCTCTTATATGTGTTGCTCCCTGTTATTCACTGAAAAACTACGAGTAGCATTTAATTAAAATACAAAGTACTTCGTATATCTTACATATATTCACACAGTGTTAGCTTTTCAATGAATGAGAGAGTTTATATAATTTTTCCGGTAAATCTTACTTAAGATAAATATATCTGTCTTAAGCAAAAACAGGTCTCTATTTGTACATATAAGACAAGATTTTGCATCTATCTAATTCTAACATCTTTTTATTTGTTTTTTGTCTTATTCAAAACATTTGACCCGTTTTAACTTAACACGTATATACTCATTTTATACGAAAATTTGTGATGTTTTTCCAAATTATTGATGGCATGAATAGTCCTTGTTAGGCCCAAAAATACCCTCATGGGTCCAATGTACAAAACAAAGGCCCAAGTCAAGGGGAGGAAAAATGGTCAAGGCCCAAGGAATGGTCTGGTCAACAAAAGTCAAGGTCAAATGGGCCGAGGTCGAGTCCAAAGATAGTGAAGCCCAAGCCAACAAGAAGCAAAGAGGCGTTGAGGGAATGAACCTGGACAGAAAGCGACCACCACGCCGAAGCGGTTTGACTCGTTCATAAGGGCGGTTACGCAGCTCAGGCGTTACAGGAGAAGAATAAGGGGGAAGTTAATGGGCAGCGAGATTCTAGGGAAGCAATTAACCACCAAACTAGCCGTTATTGGAAAGCTTATAAAAGGAAGGAAGCGTCATCATTGAGGGGGACTAATCAACGTTTGGATAATTTACTCTCATTACTCTAAAATCACTACTTATACTCTCGAATTGTATACTCGTAGTCTGAAAGTTCTGTACGTTCTGAGCGTTCTGTCCGAATTATAGTACAAATCCTCTCCTGGCTTGGTGCCCGTGGTTTTTCCCTTACTTCTAAGGGTTTTTCTCACGCAAACAATTCCGTGTGTCTTTACTTTACTTGCATCGTCTCTATTTTTTGCTATCCCCATCACATAATCAATCTCGATATTCGTTAGACATATATTAAGGATAATACTAATAAACCCAAATTACTAAATACGAATAGAGTGAGAAAATCACCCCGAACAGTTTGGCGCCGTCTATGGGGATATTAGTTTATTAATCCATAAAAACTCCTCTTCTAATCACAAAAAGACATCTTTCACGTACGCAACATTCAGAGATGGCAGGTCAAAATGCTGAACTCCTTCAGAAACTCCAAGCAGAATTGGAACAAGCCAAACAAAGCCGCAGCTGCAAGCCCAAAGAAGCAACGCTGGAAGCCCAAAGAGTCGCGAATGCACGCATGTAAGCGACGCCTAAAAGAAGCCGAGGCAGAACTCAAGAAGCAATTGGATACAACCTCCAAAGCAAAAGCTTCAAGATCTCGGATCCAACCAGGTACTCCTATCTCTGATGTGATCAAACGAATTGACTTCTCTATTTTCTCTTCTGGTGCAGGATCATCCAAGTCAACACCTGGGAACGCTGCTGGGGGTATTCCTGAGGACAACCCTGTTGGAAATGGTCACCAGCGGCCGAGCACCAAAACAGCATCGAGATCCGGAGCGATCACAAATGACAGGTGATGCAGTACATGATGCACGAGATGGGAAAACTCTCGGAGTTGGTGCGCAAAGTTCCAGGACTCCCACCTCCAATAGAAACAGCTACGCCCGAGTGCTATGCAGACTCCCCCTTTCATGACTGCATAGCGATGGTGGAAATGCCAAAGAAATACACTCCGCCAAATCTGAAGCTCTATGATGGGACCTCAGATCCTCAGGAGCACGTGGCCCAGTACAGGCAGCGTATGTTCAATGCTGCCATACCCATGGAGAAGCGTGAAGCATGCATGTGCAAGAGTTTTGGTTCAACGCTGACTGGACCAGCCCTGCAGTGGTATATCAATCTACCAGTCAGAAGCATCAGGACCTTCGCAGAGCTGATCAACCTCTTCAACGCTCGCTAGCTTGATGAGGATCTTTGGAGAAGCGCTGATCTGCACGGATCATTCAGGAGGAGGGCGAGTCGCTCAGAGACTTCTTGCACCGTTTTAACAAAGAGAAAGTGTCAATTCCGCGATGCGACATCGGAACAGCGATCGAGGCCTTCAGGCAAGGTCTGGTAAGGGATTCTACCCTTTATATTGAGCTAACCCGTTATCCTTGTTCTACCTTTGAGGATGTGCAGGCAAAGACGTTAGCCCAAATCAGGGTAGAGGAAGACCAGCAGTTCAGGTCACGCTACCAGGACAACGAAAGGACATCACGCAAAGCTCCAGCCCAGCGTGGAAACAACAGGCCAGCTCCGTACCAGAGGCCGACCAGGAAAGAGACCAACGCTGTAGAGGAGCAGATGGAGCAGCCCAGAATACCTCCACCAGTATCAGAGTACTGCTTCTCGGTAGACACCTCAGGACTCCTCTGCAAGATGGACAAACTAGGAACAACGGTCAGGTGGCCCAAGGCAAACGAGAAGCCAAACCCCAGGAGGGACACAACAAAGTGGTGTGAGTATCATGCAGATATTGGCCACACAACTGAGGAGTGCATAGCTCTGAGGAGAGAGGTGGCTCACCTGCTCAAGAATGGCTACCTAAAGGATATACTGCCAGGAAACAGACGGTCAAAGGAGGAGCGTGAACAGCCAAAAGATCAACCACCCCCTGTGACACATGAGGTAAAATTTATTTCTGGTGGTTCTGATATTTGTGGGCTGACCTATTCTGCTGCCAAGCGTGTAGCCGTGGAGAACAGGCAGAGACCCCAAAGAAAGCCGGGCCAGAGTCCATCCAAATTACCTTTGACGAGTCAGATCTGCAAGGAGTGCATGGGCCACATCATGATGGGCTAGTGATCAAGCTACAGATTGGGACCTGTCTAGTCAGACGAATTCTGGTGGATGGTGGCAGTTCCGTCAATATTATAATGATGAGTGCGCTGAAAGGAATGGGGCTGAAGGAGTCAGATGTCACGAAGAGATCCAGCGTCTTGGTTGGCTTCAGTGGAGAAACAAAGCACAGCTTGGGCGAGATCACTTTGCCAACATACGTCGAAGGAGTGACCTCATTCGAGAAGTATTGTGTGATTGATTCTTTATCCTCATACAACGTCATCTTGGGTCGCCCATGGATCCACAACATCAAAGCGGTACCTTCCACATATCATCAGTGCGTCAAAATCCCAACCAAGTGGGGGACAAGAATGCGGTGGGCGAAGAACAGATCGCCAGAGTGTTACAGATACCAAAACCCTCCCAGGTAAGTCCCTTGCATAGCAATTAAAGCAGCCTGTCAGGAATGTCGAAAATCCTGTCCCCTGCATGGAGACAGATGAAGTAGTTTTAGCGCAGGATAGACCTGACAGGAAAGTTCTGATTGGCTCTGATGCTCCAGAGATAATCAGACCTGCCTTGATTGACTTCCTAAAGACCTGTCAAGCAGAAACGCAGGAAATTCGCTCCAGAACGGAATGAGATTGTGAACGAGGAAGTGCAGAAACTGCTAGACATGGACATGATAAAAGAAGTAATGTATCCTGAATGGCTGGCGAATGTGGTAGTGGTGCAGAAAAAGAATGGAAAGTGGAGAGTATGTGTGGACTACACGGATTTGAACAAGGCGTGTCCCAAAGATTGTTTTCCTCTGCCCCACATAGATGCCATGGTGGATGCAACTGCAGGACACGAGGTCCTAACCTTCATGGATGCAGCAAGCGGATTCAATCAGATCAGGATGCACCCTCCAGACCAGGAGCACACGGCGTTCATGACCACCAGAGGAACCTACTGCTACAAAGCTATGCCCTTTGGTCTGAAGAATGCAGGTGCTACATACCAGAGGCTGGTCAACATGATGTTCAAGGATCAGATTGGTGATATCATGGAGGTCTGCATTGACGACATGGTGGTCAAGTCAAAGAAAGCTGAAGATCATATTCGTGATCTGACCGTGGCATTTGAGATCCTTGAGAAATATAATATGAAATTACAACCTACTAAATGTTCTTTTGGTGTGACCGCAGGAAAATTCTTAGGGTACATGGTGACAAAGAGAGGGATAGAGGCCAGCCCTGAACAGATTAGAGCAGTCATGAACTTGGCGTCCCCCCAGAACCCGAAGGATGTGCAGAAATTGACAGGCAGAGTTGCAGCCCTGAACAGGTTTATATCAAGGTCGTCAGAAAGGTGCAGACCATTTTATGATATGCTAAGAAAGAATAAGCAGTTTGCATGGGAAGACGAGCACGAAAAGGCGTTCCGAGAATTGAAAAGCTACTTGTCATCTGCTCCATTCTTTGCCAAAGCTTTGAACCGGGAGCCATTGGTTGTGTATCCGTCTGCGTGACAGTTTTCTCGTAAGTCTTTGCCCTGGTTAGAGAACACGAAGGGAGCTGACTTCGTATTATGTAAGTAAAAGTCTGTTAGATGCTGAAACCAGGTACACAGTTCTGGAGAAATTTGTTTTAGCATTAACAACAGCTTGTACTAAATTGCGTCCTTATTTTGAATCTCATCATATTATCGTACGCACTAATGTTCCTATCAAGTCTGTGTTGTCTAAGCCAGAACTCTCAGGAAGGATGTCTAAGTGGTCAGTCAAGCTGAGTACATATGATATATCTTATGAGCCCAGGACTGCGATCAAGTCACAGGCCTTAGCTGATTTTGTGGCTGATTTCACTCCCACACTACAAGAGCAGGCTGCAAAGGAAGTCTTACAGCTGTCAGAGGACAAGGGTGTATGGGAACTCTGGACAGATGGTTCAGCCAACATCAGGGGGACAGGACTAGGTGTGGTCCTGAAATCGCCACAGGGGGACAAGATAGTCCAGGCTATGTCATGTGAGTTCATGACAACCAACAACGAGGCTGCGTATGAAGCCTTGATTGCAGGTCTGAACGTTTGCCTAGATATGGGTGTACGAGATGTAAAGGTAAAGTTAGATTCTTTATTAGTGACCAACCAGATCAATGGTATGTATGCGGCTAAGGATTCTAAGATGGTAGCTTACCTTAATTTGGTAAAATCTCTTTTTGAAAAATTTAATAGTTTTACTGTTGAGCAAGTGCCCAGGGATCAGAACGTGCAGGCTGATGCTCTGGCCAACATAGGTTCAGCTTTTGAACCACAAACGATGGACAGCATTCCTATCATACATATCTTGGAACCTGCTATACAAAAAGTGCAGCCAGTCTGCCAGAACACAGTACAGGCATCTCAGAGCTGGACAAAGCCATATTATGAGTGGTTACTCCACAACAAGTTACCTGACGACAAAATTGAAGCTAGAGCATTCAAAATCAAAGCCTCTAGATACACGATTATTGAAGGCGTATTGTTCAAAAGATCTTTCAACGGAGTATATCTTCGGTGCTTGGAACCTGACCAGGTCAGGACTGTCATGTCAGAAGTCCATGATGGACAATGTGGGAACCACGCGGCTGGTAGAAGTTTGGCTAACAAAGTATTGCGAATGGGTTACTATTGGCCAACTCTAAAGTTGGATTGTGCACAATACACACTTAAGTGTGATGCCTGCCAGAAACATGCTCCAGTCATCCACCAGCCCTCATAGGAGTTGCACTCAATCTCAGCTCCGTGGCCATTCATGAAGTGGGGCATGGACATAGTTGGAAAACTACCAGTCGCTCCAGGACAGAAAGTCTACATGCTAGCAATGACTGATTACTTCTCAAAATGGATAGAAGCTGACTCGTTCAAAAATGTGCTGAAAAGGAAGTGATTGCTTTCATAAAAAAGAACATCATCAGCAGATATGGGATTCCTTCAGAAATTGTGTGTGATAATGGACTACAGTTCGTGGGAAACAAGACAAGGGACTACTGCGCACAGTGGAACATAAACTTGGTGACCTCGGCGCCACGATATCCACAAGCAAACGGCCAGGCTGAGTCCAGCAACAAGGTGGTGATCAACTGCATAAAGAAAAAGCTGATGGAAAAGCATGGAAGGTGGGCAGAAGAGTTACCTCTGGTGCTGTGGGCTGACAGGACCACGCCGAAGAGAGCCACGGGGCAGACTCCATATTCAATGGTCTATGGTTGTGAGGCAGTCCTGCCAGTGGAAGTGCGAGTACCAACCACGAGGTATGGCTTGAACACAGCTGCAGAGAATTCAGACTTAATGTGTGATAGTCTTGATACAGTTCAGGAGCTGAGAGATCTGGCGGCAATAAGTGTTATGACCAGATTTTACACTACCCAGAATTGGCAGTTCTGGATAGACGTTGCGAATATGGTACAGAGCAGGTCAGAAGAGGTATGGCAGTTATAGCCCAGAACAGGTCAGAAGAGGTATGGCAGTTATAGCCCAGAACAGGTCAGAAGAGGTATGGCAGTTATCGCCCAGAACAGGTCAGAAGAGGTATGGCAATTATCGCCCAGAACAGGTCAGAAGAGGCATGGCAGTTGTGGTCAGCAGAGGTCAACTATAGCGGTTACAAAGATCATGGGATAATGGAAGATATCATAGCTGAGCAGAAGTGGAGTCAATGGAAGTTATTTAACCACCTAAGATCATGGGTAGTTATTGGCATGCAGTTCTGCGGATCAGAATAGAAGTCATAATGGGAAGTTACAAGTCATGCATAGTGGGTAGTTATCCAACTACCTAAGTTCATGAGATAGTGGCCCTAGATTTTAGGAGTTGTATTGTGAGCATTCTACCTATATATAGAGGCTCACTTAGTCAGTTTGGGAGGGCTTTTGGAGAGGTTTTTCCTTAGGTTTTCCTTATACTTTCACATAGAAGTACACATAATCGAGATATTAGCATTATTCGCTAGTCTCTTCTACGAAAGTCATCCTATTGTAATCAAAAGCCTTGTAATCATCATGAGATTAATAAAAGAAGTCCTGGCTTGGTAGCCCGCAGTTTTCCCCATCTTCTTCTCGGGGTTTCTGCGTCATCAATCTCGTTGTCCCTTCAATTCTGTTCGGAGAAGCCTATGTTCTGCTTGGTTTCGTTAATCTAGTTGTCATCAGTTCTGTTCGGAGTAGACTATGTTCTGTTCTGTTTCACAAACAGTACTAGTTGGCCCATCTTAGCTCCTTTTCACCCTTGTAGAGTTTTTACCAAAACAAATTGGCGCCCACCGTGGGGCATCTAGTTTATCAGTTTGTGAAACTCTCTTCTCAAAAATCCACAAAAAACACACTCTTGTCACGACCACATGGTTGACAAGACCCTTGAACAACTAGCACAATATTTCGAGAAATCTTACTCAAGGATTGCTTCAATTCTACAAAAAAAGTTATAAGACTCAAAGAGAATTGAGTCAGCCTTGAATCGGAACAGAACTCCAGCGATACTAGTGGTTACAACACAAAAATTAGGCCAGAATTGTCCTTGTCTTTCATCATAAAAAGAAAAGTTTTTTCCTATCATGATGGGGACAAAGGCTTTGAAGATCAACTTAAAGAGGACTCTCCTAGGAACCAGAAGCTTCTCCTAAGAAAAAGAAGGATCCTCCCCTTCGACAATTTTGCGGCTTTGAAGGATGTTCCGAAAAAACTCAACGTTTCATCAATTGAAGTTGTGCTATGGAACAGAACATCTTCAAGATCACGTTGCGCAATACAAACAGAGGACGCTCACAGTTCTTATTCCCAAAGATTTGAGAGAGACTTGCATGTGCAAAGGCTCCAGTTCTGTAATGTCAGTCCTGAGCAATTCAGGATTGATCTTTTCCGCCATGTTCTGGACAATTTTCACCACGCCTGTAGATGGCATGTTTGACAGTGATGTCCTGGGTAGGACCTCCAGTTTGTTCTGCTCCTCAGCTTTCAACTCCTGGAACCTTGGAGTAGGTGTGATAACTCCACTTGAAATGGGTGGAGGTTCGATGTCAAAACTACCAGCCAGAATAGCTTCCGTCATTTGCTGGAGTAGTGCAGAGTTGAACAAAGAAAAGATCTCAATTCTGAACTGTGACAGTTCTAGGACAGTTCATACTTACAAGCAAGGGTCGTCATACTTGAAGAAGATGCCTTCAACAAACAGAACAGCGGAGTTTGTGTCAGAATAGGCCTAACATGAAAGCTGGAAGTCGTCGTCAGCAGAACATAACTGGTTCATACCGGAGACAAGAGTGAACACATGTCCACTTATCCAGCCCTAAGATAAGAGCTTTTGAATAATCTCTTGTTTTCTGTTCTGGATTGATAATCTCGATATTAGCAGTCCTGTATTCAGTTCTGGACTGATAATCATGATATTAACTGTCTTGTTCTGGACTGATAGTCTCGATATTAATAGTTTTATTTTCAATTCTGGACTGATAATTTTGATATTAACAGTCTTGTTATAGATGTTTCAGGATTGATTTCCGAGCTTGAGAGTCTTGTTATAGATGTTTCAGTTCTGGACGCTTGAAGGACACAACCAGTCCTGCACGGAGGAATACGAGCAAGACTGAACAACCACAATCACAAGAGCCAAATCAATCTCCACTTTTTCTCCTTACACTCATAAAGTTTATTATGCTAATGACGGTTCTAATATTTGTGGTTTGGCTTGTGTTACAGTACCATAAATGATAACTTGAGAAGAAATGATATCGTCCCTAACAGAACTAAACAGAACTGGAAACTAGTGACTCTTGGTCACGGAGATCGTAAAGGCAGTTCTGAATGGTTATGCTTGGTGTCTTGGAAGAAATGAGGATCAACCATGATAAACTCACTACAAATTTTAACATGCTTGTGGATTCTACGGAGAGACCTAGGCCAACATACTTTGGGCAAAATTTCTCTACCTACAAAGGGAGTCTCTTCTTTTAATTATTCTAGTGACATTGATTTAATTTGATGACGTTGTATATCTTGCTTGGTATGTTTTAATTCATAATATCATGCTTGTGCCTTCGACGTACCACTAATACGTCAAAATGTCAATCAAGTAGGGAATAATGGTGATCAATGGAAAGTGGCATAATACACAAGAGTGCTATGGAGCAGCCTTGGAGATGTCATTCAGTACAGAAATCCAACATGTAGAAATCAAAGAAACAAGTCTCCTTAAATGTCAGACAAGACAGAACAAAGACATCCTCAACCATTCCTGTTCTGGTAAGAAACTACTGGTAGGTGATGTACCGACCAGAATCAGGTATGACCTTGGTAGTTAACCTTTACACCCAAAGTATCCTGCTCTGCGTGGACTCGCTTTGGACAGACTGGTATAAGTCATGTCCTGGTCTGATCGCCACAAGTCTGATGTTGGCCCAAAGTCCAAGTCTGTACAGTGGAGACGCAAGAGATTTCCTCTAAAAAGGAAATAATTAACGCATTTAGGTTCGTAAGTTTCTAGACATAAAATGGTAAGAGAGGTAATGTATCTTGATTGGTTAACCATCGTAGTAATCATCCAACAAAAACATGGTATGTTTCAAGTGTTGATTATGTTTATTTAAGATAAAGTTTGCACATAGATTCTTTTCATCTACACAATACTAATGTTATGCTTGCCAAGATTTCAGGATACAAGTAGCTTACAATTGTGGATGCTTTCATCAAGTCCAATCGAATCGAAGTGTATCCTACTCATCAAAAGATGAATTTTATTTTTTGCATAATATATTTTTAATTTGTTACGCCTTACGCTTTGAGAGATGTAGGGGCAACCTACCAAGGTGGTAATTAGCACGATGTTGGAGTATTTTTATTGGGGACACAACGAAGGTGTACACGTATGATTTGGTGATGAAGTCCGAGAGTGTCAAAGATCACGTTCGACAC